>SJYV01032207.1:667558-687629 GCA_006410875.1 Neotragus pygmaeus | reverse complement strand
TAACCAGAACTACTTTCAGATGGTCCGAGCACAGGGAGGGAAAAGGTAGGAAAAGAATGAATGTACATTTACTTTTATGCTACAGACTTGCTTTGCTGCTAAGAAAAACAGAACTATCCTTTCTTGCCTTTCATGGACTCCGGATGATGTAAAAATTTAAAAGTTAAGTATAGCAAACAGGCTTCCCTTATAGCTCAGATGGTATAGAATCTGCCTGCAATGCAGGAGACCTGGGTTTGATCCTTTGGTTGGGAAGATCCCCTGGAGAGGGAAATGGCTACCAGCTCCAGTATTCTTGCCTGGAGAATCCCATGGACAGAGGAACCTGGTGGGCTACAGTCCATGGAGTCACAAAGAGTCAGACACGATTGAGAGATGCACACACACACACACACACACGGAGCGGGTAAAGAAAGAGGGAAATTGCTGGGAGGCAGCAGCAGCAGCCTCTGATTCTAACAGGTGTGTGCAAGTGAGAAGGATAATTAAATGTCGAGCAACCTTGTCACTTGACCCTCATCTCTGAATGTGCAAGGCTAAGCTGGCAGCCTTTCCTGGAGTTTCTCTGCCACTGCCACCCTGTAGTAACATTATTATAATCAACAAACTTAGCACATGGTTATTTCAGTGAATCCTCATGAGGAAACACTGAAATAGCATCTCCCTCCTCTATTAAGTTTAAAAGGAGGAAAACTAAAAACAGAAACTAACTGGAAACCTGGGGAATGTCAATATTTGTTTAGCAAATTTAAAAATTAAATTCAAAAGGTCCAGAAAGAGGAAAAATGTTCAAGCTAAGGCCACCATCAGTGTGAATGTTCTGGACCACGTATGTGGTTACAGTTAGTGGTGATGGGGGTACTGGGTGGGGCTAGGACAGACAGGAGGAAGGTAAGAACTGTGCAACACAGTGGAAGAAATTCGAAGACAGTGAGGACATTGGAAACTTTTACCTTTTACATCAGGTGAAAGGCTAAACTATAGAGCGAGTAAAGGGGTCCCTGGTTGGGGAACTGGAAGCACAGGTGATTTGGAAAGAAGCGAGACTGTTCTGTAATAATGGATGCATCTGTCAAAACACACAGAGTGTAAAACACAAAGCAAGAACCCTAATACAAACCACTAACTTGAGTTATAATATATCAGTATCAGCTCATCAATTAGCATGAATGTACCACACTAACAAAAGACGTTAATAAGAAGGGAAATTCGGGAGGAAGCCATATTGAAATTCTTTATGATCTGTTAATCTAAAACTATAAACGTAAACTTCTCTGAAGTCTATTCATTAAAAAGAAAAAAAATCCAACCTGAAAACAAATCCAGGAAAAACTGTAATTGAGTACTTTACTTGTTTGGTCTAACTGAAAATCATTTTAATTTTTTAATGCACAAATTAATAATTGAAAAGTTTATCAACTCTAACAAGAAATCATAATTTAGTTAAAGTACAGGATCTCTGGATTGTTTGCTTCTATAACAGTTATAGGAGGGTGTGTGTTAGTCACTCAGTCGTGTCTGACTCTTTGTGACCCCACAGACTGTAGCCTATCAGGCTCCTCTGTCCATGGAATTTTCCAGGCAAGAATACTGGAGTAGGTGGCCATTCCCTTCTCCAGGGAATCTTCCCAACCCAGGGATCTAACCTGGGTCTCCTGCATTGGCAGGTGGATTCTTTACCACTGAGCCATCAGGGAAGCTCTACAGTTGGTTACAGGAGAGGTCATGACCAAACTGTCTGCAGGCAGTTGAGTATAGCAAAATGGAAAGAGCAAATTTCTGAACTTTGAGCATCACTGATTCCTTCATCTATAAAAAGGGACAATAACAGCAACCATGGAACCATGAGAGAACTGAATGATGTCTAGCTCAAGGCCTGGTACTTGGTACTTGATAAACTCCAACTACTATAATTTTTCATATTAGTTTACCATCATGCTCCTTCCAGGACTAACATCATGCATGAAATCAACTTATATGCCAGTTAGCTTATTTCTATCTCAGGGTTGCAAATGCACCCAAGCCCCACTTATCAGGAAAAAGTGTCCACTGTAGCATTTAAATGGATGCTTAGCATCTCTACCGTGGGGAAGGGGGCAACACTGTAAGGAACGGTTAAGGATGTTGACATCATCATGTGACCTGAACGTTTAGTCTTTCAGAACAGTGTGTGGGTGAGGAAGCATGAGCCAGGGATCCTTCCCCCAGCAGCCAAGGCAATCTTGAGACACAGACCCTGACAAACCTGGATTATAGATCTGCGGGAGGGAAGGGGCTCTGCACGGCACTTTGGCCTGAAGCCACAGTTTCGCTGACACAGCCCAGTCCCACTCTTGCCAAACAGTTTCAGTCAGCATGAGGCCATGTGTGAGTGAATCCTAGAGCGATTACACAGCAGAGTGCAGAATCGAAAAGCGTTTGGGAGCCGAAGGACGCTCAGGATGCCAGGCATCAGCAACACGGCCCTCCACACAGGGACAGGAAACAAACCAGGTCCCTCTGCAGATTCAATGTGCGGTCCAACCATAGCCCCCGGCCATCCTGAAGGCAGATTGAGAATTTCCTTGGCAACCGTGTGGGGCAGACTGAATGGAAGTCTCGTCAAGATGGGCCCTGAGAAGCCTCGGGATGTAAGACCTTACAGGACACAGAGAGCGTGGAAGAAGGCTGCGATTCTGAGGATGGTGAGCAGTGTGGGCCTTGGCCTGCAAAGGCCTAGGTTTTAGGACACTGACAATAATGAAAACTTAAAAGGAGCCAGGGTAGACTACAAAAGGTCTTGGGCACCAATCTTAAAAGGGCTTTCTTTACTCATTAAGGCTAAGGTGATATCCTGTAAGGGATCTATGAATTAATTTATGTCCCAGTAATGCCATTAGACAGTTATAGTCGTGCTCGCTCCGGCAGCACATATACTAAAATTGGAACGATACAGAGAAGATTAGCATGGCCCCTGCTCAAGGATGACACACAAATTCGTGAAGCATTCCATATTAAAAAAAAGAAAAAAAAGGAAGACAGTTGTACTCTTATACTCTATATTACTATTAAAATTATAAGAAAAAAGTAGGATGATGATCACCTTTTAAAAATCTTAAAAAGTAAAAAATATACATACGAATGCATTACCATTTGTCAATGGCTAATCAACTGTTCTGTGGCAGCAATATACCCTCCAAGCTAACAAGAAAATCTAGTCTCCAGTCTCTTCCTCGAACACTTCATAATATGGCAGCAACTTCTCCATTCCAAGTCATAAACTTGCTGCTCATAATGCTTCATTCTCTAGGTTTCCAACATCCCTACACTAGAACATTACAGCATCAACCAAGGACTCCTGGTGCTAGAATTCCAACACTAACCATGGTTACCCTCTTGCTGTTTCCCTGTCGAGTCTCAGGCTGCAGATTTCTTCAAGTTCCTTTGGGTTAGTCCCTACTGCAGTACTCTTGCCTGGAAAATCCCATGGACTGAGAAGCCTGGTGGGCTGCAGTCCATGGGGTCGCTAGGAGTCAGACACGACTGAGCGACTTCACTTTCACTTTTCACTTTCATGCATTGGAGAAGGAAATGGCGGTCCACTCCAGTGTTCTTGCCTGGAGAATCCCAGGGACGGGGGAGCCTGGTGGGCTGCTGTCTATGGGGTCGCACAGAGTCGGATACGACTAAAGCGACTTAGCAGTAGCAGCATAGATTCTAGCACTACACAGATTTAACCTTTTGCCTACTTGTTTGACTTTGGATAAATGACTTAACTAGATCCTTAATTTAACTCATGTGTAAAAATGAGAGTAATATCTTAACTGACATGTTTATTGCAAGGATTAATTTTACGTAACATACATGAAAAGCTATGCTTAGCAGACAGATTCTCTTTCCCTCTATCCCTGTATTCCCTGCTCATACCTTGGTATCCCACTTTCTGGACTTTTAAGAAATAAGAACAGACAGAACCTGAGCTTATGAGAATCAGGATAGCTTGCCTTGCTTGATCTGACATCTTGTCATGAGACTGACTTGCTTACTCAGTCAAGCTTGCAAGACTGTAATACAGTGAATGGAGGGTATGAACTTGAAATAAAAATATTTATTTTTACTCCACCTCATTCCTCAAAGAATTTGATGCAGCTTGAAACCAACTTCAGCAATGCAAATTTTATCTACAAGTGGTATTTTGAAGTAGAAAGGGGATTAAAAAATAAAATTTAAATACTTGGTATCTTTTCCCTTGGTATTGGGACCTAGAATATCATAGTCAGAATAGATATGTGTTCTTTTAATGTTAGCCAGAAACTTTTGTTTTATTTTAAACCATCAAGCACTACAGGCACAATGCCTAAGGCCTATACGATCTTTTCAAGACCTGCAAAGTTATCTGAAATATGATGAAAATTATTATTAGGTTTTTGAAGTATAGTTGATGTATGATACTATGTCAGTTTCAAGGGTACTGTAGGTATACTTTTAAATAAAAACAAAGAGAAGTCTTTGCAGAATGGCAATAGAATGTGTATATGTGTGTCTGTGTGGCACAGTACAGGGAATCGGGGGGAATCCTATACCTTCTCCTTGGACTGTCAGGATTATATCATAGCCAAATACAATCAATAACCCTTTGATCAATGGGACAGGGTGGTGACAGGATCTTTTAATTCACTGTTGTTGGTGATTATTGACAAGCTGGTAATGATCATGCTGTGGGGTGTCACTCACGCTAAGGGCATTAGCATCCTCTTAAAGGTCAAAAACAAATTCTTTTAAAATGCTGAATTTCTTAGAAATCCAGAAGCTTCAGAACTTCTTTAAACCAGGTTCACACTATAAGCTAGGGAATACCTGAGGCACTCAGGATTTCAGTTCTTTCTCTATGTCTCACATTAAAATATTTAATTTTTCCTGACTTAAACTCTTGGCTTTCAAACAAACTACATGGCAAAACGCTTCCAATAGGTGTGTGAAAAGGAGAGTCAGAAAGCAGTTTATGTCTTTAGGAGGCAAAAGGTAAGCAAAAACCCAAGGCAAATCTGTATCAAATCAAGGCCACATTATACTTACTCTGTGACACTCTTACTAGCTCAGTCACACTAAAAACACCTGATGTGACAAAACTGTCCTGGAAGCCCAAATGTCCTGGGGAAACAAAAACAAAAGAAACAAAAGCATCATAAATAGCAGACATTTGACAATAGAATTCCAAATATTAGTTTCATTGTGATTAGAAAATGTGAAGTCTAATTTCATATTCTGTTCTAGTTAGAGTTATGTGGGAGGGTACAGTCATTTAGTTATGTAGATGGTTTTTTGGTTTGAATCTTTGAATCTAGGGGTTATGGAAAGCTATGACACAACAACTGGGTGATTTTTGAAATGGTTAAAAAAAGAGAGTTCAACAGGAAATCTGAAACAAAAGACGATTTAAATAAATGGTTACCTTGGCTGACCTCTGAGACCTTCACAACTGGGATGAAAACACCCTACCTAAGAATCAGCTAGGATAGCTAAATTCCATAACAGTTTTTAAACATTTTTCTCTAAAGAAACATCTGATCGGGATTAGCTATCCATTCATTCAAACCAAACAAGATTTAAAGATGTTCCCTTCACTTCAAGAGGCACCACAGTGTGACTCTTTAAAAAGCCAGCCTGCAAAGAACAAGCCCCAAACCTTGAGCCATACACACAAATTCTTTTGAGCACAAATAAAACTTTCTAAAAAGGTAATCAACAGTTCAAAATGACTTAATCTCTGAATTTTGCATCTGCTTTATTTTTGCTGGATATAATTAATTTCCCTTAAGATATCTGATATTACATCTAATTATCCACTGCTTATTTTTTATGGTATATTCAGGAACATATTTATAAATGGCAAGGAATACATAATTTCTGCATGTCATTTCCCTCTCTGCCTCTAAAGTTTCCTGATTGTGACTATCACAGGTGGAATCTGGTTGAGAGATCTGTCTATAGAACTAGTGTTAATCTCCTGTTTGAAAAATAGGGTCAAAGAGAAGTAGTTGGTGGAAGGGATTTTTTTCTTTTTTCATAACTATTCTTTGAAATAAGAAACATACCTTTAAGAAACACAGTGTTGGAAAATGAACTAGTCTGAATGTATAACAAATAATTCATAAATATGGTTTATGTTAGTGATAAAAGTTAGATTTTGCCCACTACTAAAAGGAAGCAAGTTTACCTGTCTATGCACCAATAAATCTGTTAAATATCATGCACATAAATGCATGCAAAAAGAAATCACCAAGTTTTGGAGAATTATAAAAGGACCTACAAATTATTCTTTTTCTTTTGGTTAAATTGGACTTTAGCATAAGAAAGATGTTTTGACTGAGAATTAAAAGACAATATTCAGTTAATTTTTACATCAAACACACAATCTATGATACTTTAGATGAAGTGGCTCTAATTTTTAGAATATGCAATAATCATACTTGGCTTTTTAAAAATAAAATGGCACCCTGTGTGGGGATGGATGTTAACTACACTTTATTGTGGTGGTCATTTCACAGTATATACATAAACTGAATCATTGTCTTGTACACTTGAAACTCACATAATGTTTATGCCATTTATATCAATTAAAAAAGAAACACATATATACACCACCATTTTTAAAAATAAAGACAAAATTAATTTGAAGAAGCGACTAAAAAATTTCACTTCTTAAAACAACCCACATCCAGGTAATTCAGTTGACATTTACTTGGTAGGTGCCTGAGATGTTGCTGCCTCTTGGGTTAAAAGAACTGAGAAGTAAAAATAAATAAATAAGTAAAACTCAAAGTCCTGGCAAAACAGAGCATAAGATCTCTTTCTACTGTGACAATGTGAACATCACATTTACCCCACAGTCCATAACAAAGGAAATCCAACCACAACCTGCATTAGGTTTGACTTAAGACCCATCTAACAATAGCAAGGAAATTCAGAGCTGAATGCGAAAATCTGGGTTGATCTCCAGCTCCTGCTCATCTCTGTCTGTGTCACTTGCTTGCGGGCTGATACTTGTTTCAGTTCCAACCTGTGAAATTCCTTATTTTAAGGACGACTTAACATGAATTTCTAAGCAGAGTGAATGTGAACATACTTTAATCCTGCCTCCAGAAAAAGCAACCAATGTATTTTGAAAACTTAGATTAGTGCAAGGCCTTGGGAGGGGGAAGCCCAAGTGTTCATCGACTCAAACCATCATCCTGATCCTTTTCTTTGTCTACCTCTTAAATGTTGGTGTCTCCACCATTTGTGTTCATCTCTACTTATCACATATTCCCTGTGTTATCTTATTTCCATGCTACCAGCTACCAGGCTTGACTGTGATATGTGTGAAAACTAGAAAAATATTTGCTTAGTTCATCATTGTATTTAATACGTGGGACAAAGCAGTTAGCAAGTGCATATTTGTTGAATGAGTGCATGAATGAATCTACAGGCCAATGACTCTCAAATCTTTAACTTTGGCCAAGATCTCTCTCCTGGGTTCCAAAAACATAGATCAAAATATTTATTAGATATTTCTATCCAGATAGCCTACAGGTATCCTTAGATCCAACATGTCCAAAGTCGAGTTCCTTTTCTTCTCTCCAAAAATCTGTTCTTACTCTGTGAATTCCCTACTTCAACAAGCCATCCACCATTCATCTCATTTTCTATGTTTATGTCATCCCTGACTCTCGCCTCTTGCAAACACCCACATGCAATGAATCCCGCCCCTGATTCCACTCCATGCATGTCTCCATCTCTCCCTCTTGACGGTGGCTCTTCCTACTTCTCACCAGCATGATGGGACAGCCTCCTACGGTCTATATCATCAGTCTTGGCTTCTCCTCTAGTCTGCTTCCCACACTGCAGCCAGAAATGTCTCTCTGACAGGCAAATCTGATGATTCATTCATTTATTCAACAAATACTTCTTGAGCACCTCCTCTGTGTCCCCTGTGTCAGACACTGGGCCAAGGATTTAAGACACAGTCCCTACCTTCAGGAAATTTATAGTTTAGGATTAGATACAGCTGAAAATGAGTGCCAAAGAATGGATGCTTCTGAACTGTGGTGCTGGAGAAGACTCCTGAGAGTCCCTTGGACAGCAAGGAGATCAAACCAGTCAATCCCAAAGGAAATCAACCCTGAATATTCATTGGAAGGAATGATGCTGAAGCTGAAGCTCCAATACTTTGGCCACCTGATGTGAAGAGCTGACTCATTGCTGGGAAAGATTGAGGGCAGGAGGAGAAGGGGGTGATAGAGAATGAGATGGCTGGATGGCATCACATACTGAACGGACATGAGTTTGAGCAAACCCTAGGAGGTGGTGAAGGACAGAGAAGCCTGGCATGTGGCAGTCCCTGGCGTCACAAAGAGTTGGACATGACTTAGCGACTGAACAATGACAACAAAGGGAATAAATAATATTAAGGACACAAATAGGAAAGAGCTTTAGAAACAGTGGGCAGGGAAGCTCTCTCTTTATGTACTTCAGACATGGTTCAGAATGAACAAACACAGCTCAAATTGGGCTCAATATGCTTTCTTTCCTTTTTTATAAAAATGTTGACAGAACTTATTTCTGTCTCTTATTCTCTCTCATCTCTACCAGTGAAATCAAGCCAACATGCATCTGAAAAACTATTAAAATGAACCACCCAAACAGTCCCTCCAAACTAAACAAGACAAGGACAGGACAGACAAGCCATTTAGACAAAGCTTCCAATCAAGAAGGTGATAGCAGGTTCCCTGAGGAGAAGTGTCTGGGTTGCCCTACTGTTGTGATTATGGTTCATGTTTTGGAAGACCAAATAAAAACAGGATAAAGGACAGCATTATTCAATGGAAATAAGGGGCTAAAAAAAGTCTAGTCCCACACTTAAGCTAGCATCTTGTATGATCCTGAAAGTCACTGTAAAAATAACAACTGGATCCTCCTCCCCTTCCAGCAACCTGCCTCCTAAAGTCTATTTTAGTGGAATGTCTATAATTTAGAAGATGAAATATATGTCAGTGTACAAAAACCAGAAAAATAAAAAGTATTCACAAATCCTAAAGGAACCATCCCCTCACAGTATCATGAAATTGAGTCACGTTGCCTTGACTACTTCATATTTATAATAAGTCCCCAAGGAAAGACCTGTGTAAACACTCCATGTAACTTTAAATGACTATGAAACTGGTTTTGTTCCTTCACCAATTATTTGGAAACCCACTGATGAACTCTAGAAGACAACAACGAGAAGTGAAACCTGAGAAATGATGGAAAAAATGACACAGCTAACGAAGCAAACCTGAGCAGATTAATATTTTGTTCTTACTAACGCAAACCAAGTCACAAAAATGACTTTCAGGGAAATAACACTAATCTGGGTGGTCTACTTTATTGCAAGATGAGAGCAAAACAGAAAAGACAACACAAAGGCAAATTTAAGTACTTAATTCTCAATTCAGATGTTAGTACTGAAAGATCTTCAGATGGGAAGCTGAGTAAACATTCCCCAAAGGTCCCAGGATTTACGTTTTGAGTAGGGCCTCTCAGAAATGAGTGCAAAACATATACTTTGGTTAAGTATGCCTTAGGTGAAAAGCCAGACTGCATACTGTTCTGACTCTCTTCAATTCTGAACTACAGTTCAGGAGCAATTGTATAGGAGATTGAAATAAGGACCAGATTCTTTTTCATTTTAGATAAAATGGCTAAAAAAGTTCAGTCACTGAAGTCTTGTTCAATGAATTCACAATTAGAGTACAGATTTCAATACCTTGGAGTCTGTCATACAGTGGGGAGGGATTAGACTTTCTAGAGAGGCAGAAATACAAAAAGCTAAATTCTTTTATGGGTGGTTAGGAAAAGCAGCTTTCTTTACCTCGATAATACCAGTTATTATGGAAAATGCTATTAGCAGTCCCTTCATCTTATGAAGGAACTGAATATCTATCTACCTCTTAAAGGAAAAAAGCTTGATTTGCAGAGCAGTTCAGAGGTCAGGGAAGAAATAAGTGGTAACAAATCATCCGAAGGGCTGGCCTTTAAAGAAAGTTGGAACATCCATGAAACAGAGGTGATGCATTTGAGGAGGAAACTGTATACATGGGGTGGTATGTTTGCTTGTTCTGTTGAAAGAACAAAGGCAGGAAGCTGCAGTGGCTCAACAATAAAAGAATCTGCCTGCCAAGGCTGGAGATGCAGGTTCCATCCCTGGCTTGGGAAGATCCCCTGGAGGAGGGCATGGCAACCCACTCCAGTATTCTGGCCTGGGAAATCCCATGGACAGAGGAGCCTGGTAGGCTACAATTCATGGGGCTGCAAAGAGTTGGACCGGAGAAGGCAGTGGCACCCCACTCCAGTACTCTTTCCTGGAAAATCCCATGGACGAAGGAGCCTGGTAGGCTGCAGTCCATGGAGTCGCGAAGAGTTGGACACGACTGAGCAACTTCACTTTCACTTTTCATTTTCATGCATTGGAGAAGGAAATGGCAACCCACTCCAGTGTTCTTGCCTGGAGAATCCCAGGGATGGGGGAGCCTGGTGGGCTGCCGTCTATGGGATCGCACAGAGTCGGACATGACTGAAGCGACGCAGCAGCAGCAGCAAAGAGCTGGACACGACTTGGCAACTTAAACAAGAGCAAAGGCTTTCAGCTCTAAATTATCAAATTTCATCTAGCCAATGGCTGGAGGCACACTGCATACACGGGTCCTTCAAATGTACAGCCTGTTCTCCACATAAGGGGATGCAAAACCCACAGATACCAAAGGCCACTGTGCCATTTTACACAAGGAACTTCAGCATCTGAGGATTCTTCTATCCCTGGGGGTCCTGGAAACAAGGCCCATGCATTTGGAGGGATGACTGTAATCTTTATTCTCTCGTAGAAAATATGGTTCCATCACTAGTAAGACAACCCAATGGCCAGACCTTTTCATGCTTGAGTTCCTCAAAGGAAAAGAGTCCCTTGTGGTCAGGCCATTTCCATTCCACAAGTACTTGGGACTGTCTGTGATGTGCAGGTTTTGGACTAAATCCTGAAGACACTGTTCTCACAGAACTCACGTTCTCCTGCTCCTGAAGAAAAGCTGACCTCATCAACTCTGTTCCTCCCTGGAATTTTCATTCCTGCTCCCAGCTGGCTTCTGAGCCACCCAAGCGGAGGGCATGTGGCTCCTTCCTTGTCTCTGTCCCCCACGGTTCAGTCCATGCTTATCAGCCGTGTTCAGTCAACCGTGTTGAGTAGAGCGTCAGCTTGACCTGCCTCCTGTAGGAGGCTCCTTCTCGTTATCTGACAGTGATCTGTCTTCCTATCCTCCTTCAGCACCCCTACAACAAACCAGGCAAGAGCAGGCTATGTCTTCTGATCTGACTGCCCACAGAGCCCATCACAATCCCTTTTCTAGGTGTGCAATAAATATTGATTCAGTGATTCAGATGAGCACCTTGAGACACCTTATTTAGTAGCCTCTAAACCACTATGTAAATTACTTTAGTTTACCTCCAGTCACATGTTCCTTCTATACTTCTCTTTTGGAATATCTTAGATTTTTTT
The DNA here is from genome assembly GCA_006410875.1 of Neotragus pygmaeus. Classification (NCBI taxonomy): domain Eukaryota; kingdom Metazoa; phylum Chordata; class Mammalia; order Artiodactyla; family Bovidae; genus Neotragus; species Neotragus pygmaeus. The sequence goes on along the minus strand of SJYV01032207.1, from coordinate 676,084 downwards.
AAGGGGGGTGTAAATATGTCTACTGATCCATTAAACTNGACACCTTATTTAGTAGCCTCTAAACCACTATGTAAATTACTTTAGTTTACCTCCAGTCACATGTTCCTTCTATATTTCTCTTTTGGAATATCTTAGATTTTTTTAAGGGGGGTGTAAATATGTCTACTGATCCATTAAACTCAAATTTTAAATTTTTAGTCTGTGGACAAAGACAGAGCCCATGGGATGGCAAAGCAATAAGAAGAAGATGGGACCCTGAATGATGGTGTAGAGTAGAACCGCCCTACAAACTTAGCCTATCATCTGGAACAGTTACAAAAAGAAAAACAGACTTTAATGTATTTTAACCACCTTTTTTTTTTTTGGTCTTTATTATAGTAGCCTAGTACTTAACTTAACCAACATAAGTGCCACTCTTCCCCTTTAGAATCAAAAGTGCCACAAATTAGCAGTCCAGTCTGCAAACACATTTTGCTTCGCTAGCAGAATACTAATTTTTTTTTTTGCACATGAAAGTTTTTAAACTGAGCATGAGCTTACAAATATACCACATTCCCCTGTACTCTTTATTGTATTTCATTTATTTAAATGTTCTGTAAGGCCCTTCTAGCCAAAGAAATGTGTGATGCCTGATACATATCTTCTCCTCTTGTTCATCTACTTGCACAGTAGAGACAACACATGGTTGGTTACTGTGTTTTGTCTGATAATAAAACCATGAGTGTTTCATGATTTCTTTGAGAATAAAGTTTAGATGTATTAGCTAGGTATTTAAAGCTCTTCAAAATCTGGCCTCTAATATATCTTCTCAGCATTTCAGGTAGTGGTTCCAACATCATCCAAATATTGGCCAACCCAATATATACTCTGTGTTGCAACCAAAATGTCCCACCTGTTGTTCTCCAAATACGGGTATGTTCCATCCTCCATGTCAGGGTTCATATCAGCGCTTCCCAAACCCCGTGATGGGGAGGGAGAGAGAGAGAAAGATAGAGAGTGTGTGTGTTATGGAGAGAGAGAGTATGTGTTATGGAGAGAAAGAGAGAGAGAGAGAGAGAAAGAGAGAGAGTGTGTGTGTGTGTGCGTGTGCTAAGTTGCTTCAGTCATGTCTAACTCTTTGCAACTCTATGGATAGTAGCCTGCAGACTCCTGTCTCCATGGAATTCTCCAGGCAAGAATACTGGAGAGGGTTGCCATGCCCTTCTCCAAAGGACCTTCCTGATAGTCCCCCCAAATGCTCCACCACAAATGAATTAAAAGCAAAGATACAAGTACATATAAGATAAAGATTTCCATAGTAAAACTAGTTCAGGAAACACTATCACAACCACCCTTAAGAGAATGACAAGGAACATTCACATATTAAAGCCTCTGAGAGTTTCTTACAAACTTTCTTAATATCATTTAACTCACAATTTCCTAAATAATTTGACAAGGACACCATTTGTTTTTGGCAAGTGTCCTTCCGTTCATACACTGTTCTGCTACTTTTCCTATTTTCCTCCATTTGGTTTACGTACTAAAGTGCTGAGGGGAAAGCAGAATCTGAACTCTTAAAGCAAAGCTAAAGGATATTCCCAATCTTAACTTGCAATCACTTAAAAATATCCAGATTAGGCAAATGGATCAAGCCAGTAACAGATATTATAAAGATAAGTTACCTAGCTGAAAAATTCATAGATAACATACTTTAGACATATTAGCTTTAATCCTTCCTGTAACCCTGTGTAGTTGGCAATCTTCTGATTTTATAGAAAAGGAAGCTTAAGCTCATTGAGGTTAAGTGACTTGCCCAAGGTCACACACCTAGTGGCAGAATTCGGATTAGAACACAGGGTTGTTTAGTTCTCTTTATATAATGTATTTTATTGCATCTTAATCCAACAAATATAATACCAGAGACTTGATTATCCAATCTAACCCAAAGGCCTCATCACATCCTTTTACCAATTCCTGCAGTTAATAAGGGAAGAGCAATATTTCATTAAATTAAATTTGATGGCTCAACTTAACTATAAAGAAGGTTTATGACTTTAAGGTACAAGTGATTAGGTATTTAATTAAAGGATTATGTCTAAAAGACATCAAAACATTTAAATAAAAAGTGGAAAAAGATTTTTACTTATTTGTTCGTTTAGAAATATTGGATGCATAATATCATAGAATGAACTGGAAATGATGGGATATTAAAGATCACCTAGTAATGGAGTAATCATCATTGTGTCATAAAGAATTTTAGACTAATAAAATAATGAGCTTTGACTTTAAAAAAATAATTAATATGTTTGCCATGCTGTAACTTCACTTCACTTTTCCTCTGGAACAGGCAGAATAAATCTACTCTCTCTTCCATTTTGCTGACCTTCATTTATTTAAAGACAGTCCTCAGCCCTTAATTTTCTCTTCCTTAGGCTAAATATTCTCTTTCATTGTTTTGTCATGTGAGCCAATTAATTTTCCCATTGACCTTAAACATTAAGAATTATACATTTATTAGACCTATAATAAGCATAAATGGATATTCTTCAAGTGGACTCAAGCACAAATTAGTTTTGTACAAAAACAGAGAAACACTTGCTTTAGAAAAAAAATTTTAAAGCACCATAAAAAAAGGTTCTTAAAGAGAAAATTTTGCTTCATGTTAGGAAAAAAGTAACTTCCATGTAATTAATATAATGATTCATATTTTATAAATATTTTAAAATTAACATTATCTTTTAATGCATCATAAACTTAAAAGTATTTCTTAATTAACCTGGTTTTGAATTAAAAGAGGCTTTCAAACTAACTTATTGTTTCTATGTTCTGAACCAAAGTTTTTTCTCTAAACTTGGACAGTAACAATTGTTAATCTGCAAATGGATCAAACTACTTGTAATAGCTTCAGTTTCTGCTTTCAAACTCATACATACTGGGGAAAAAACAAGCAAATGCATTCTCTGAATACATCAGAAACTGATTACCTTAAATGAAATAGACATGAAACTACATCACCTGAGGACTACCCTGGTTTATGGATGTAAAACGGAAAAAAAATTCATGCCTATCATTCTGTTCTTCCATTTTAGATTGAATTCACATGGCTGTGAAGGCATTCACACACAGCCTGCATGCTAAACCACCTGAGGACACATGCAGTGATAAGTAAAGATGACCAGGAGCCATGCGCTAATTTTGAGACACTCAAGACTGACTTCGGTTCACGGAGCACAAGAAGAAAATCACTGATGAACTGAAGCAATACATTTTAAAAGAATTCTTACAATGACTTGTCTAAGACTACAAAAAAAAATTACAAATAGGTGGATGTCATTTTCTAAATATATAATAAAATAAAATTAATGTTTAGAAACACAAAATACAAACAACAACCATCTTTGTTAAAGTCATTTGCTTTGTGCAATTCCTACTCACCCAGAAATTACTTAGTTACTGATGCCATAATTCACAGCGTTTATTAAATTATAGGATCTATAGTATACAATTCTGCAGATACTAAGGCACGCCACAAATCGTCCAGGCCACTAGACTTTGAAGTTTGTGGCTTAGCACAAACACAAAGTATTTTAGAAGTAGCAGAAAATTCTTTGTGAAATATAACAGAATGAATTAGACTGTTCAGGCCATGTCGTGTTAGCACAATGGGGGAACACTTTTAAGACTTTAAAGTCATGTAATACAATTCTAGGCTGGATTTTTCTTGTTAGAAAAAGTAGAATGGGAGTGATTGGAAGAGAAAAGGGCCAATATTTGACAACAGAAATCAGCATAACCTTTTAACTGCAGCAGCCATGGGTGACTGCCCTTTGACCTTGAAAGATTATGTGGGATTTCAATGACAACAGCTGGAAGTGAGCATGTGTGAATGGAGAACACAGATCTGAGGCCTGGTACAAAAGGCTGCACAATCTCTGCCCAGATCAGAGTGCTGATTAGAAATTGTTTCCTGGTCCTGGCTTAATAGAGTGTGATAATGAAAGGTTTTGTCTTTTTTTTTTTTTTCCCAATTCTTCCAGCAAGAAATCATTGGTAGATTTCTTCCAAACCCATTCTCTCCTTTTAGCACCTCAAATCTTCTGAGTTTTCATGTATAACAGCCCCATCTTTTTTTTAAGGATGTAGTTAAAAACAAAACTTTGTTTCAAAAGCTACCTCTTACAGATAAAATTTAAGTTCTTGAGTTTGTCTCCTGCATTTTAAAATAACCCCTATTTGGCATGTTACACAGTGTATCATTTTTTATCTAAGGATCTGTCATACACACACACATACATAAATGAGAGTTCAATAAAAGCAGGAACTGTAATCGCTCATCGCTTTAATTCTACCACTTATACAGTGACTAGCATATGGTGGGTCCTCACTATATATACGACAAGCGAACACAGAAATGAAATATTTATTCTTATCCATTTATTCTTTTTATTTTCTTGGCATAAAAAGGTAGATTCCTACAAGAACATTTAATAATATCACCTTTTTCTTCAACCAAGTTCATATATAAATCAGCAATTTTTGGTTACATCTTTAGGTATGTTTACTCNACAGAAATGAAATATTTATTCTTATCCATTTATTCTTTTTATTTTCTTGGCATAAAAAGGTAGATTCCTACAAGAACATTTAATAATATCACCTTTTTCTTCAACCAAGTTCATATATAAATCAGCAATTTTTGGTTACATCTTTAGGTATGTTTACTCAACGAGAATTTACGAAAAAGATGAGTAATTACTTCCTGTCAAAGATAAGGTAAATTAACCAAGTAGATACAGAGATATAGAGACTGCTTGGTGAATGAGGTCATTTCGATCCATAAGACCCCAATGAATGATGTTCATTGAGCTAAAATTAGCACATAAACTGATGCAGGTGCAATCTCAAGTTCCTATGTGGGATCCCCATACTTGCTGACATTGCTCTGAAACTACCCAAATGATGCCACACTATTACTGAAAGGACACTGAGTTATGACTCATTTATGTTGTTTTGGTTTTACCATGCATTCTATCTTACCTTCCACTGTTCTGGATTTTATTAACTCCTCTAGCTCTGGATTTTGCTAACTACTCTAGTTTCTGCAGCAAATGAGCAACTCCTTAGTTTCAGTAGAAGGTGGCCTTTCCTTTATGCAAATAGTACTCTGAGTTAGGCAAAAACCAACCTGGCTGTGTGGTATGAGACAAGCAGAGACTGGTGAAACTGACTTCCAAAGCAGACAGGGGTTGTCTGCCTACATCCTTCTATAGCAACTCTAGATGTTATTACAAACAAGCCATGGGACAGATTGTTTTTTGGAACAGACCGAATCCATTTGCCGTTTCAAAATTCTATAAACAGAGTATTAAGGAATTCAATTCCCACAGCAACTATATGGGCGTTGGCTTCAGTTTTATGGGAATTTCTGCCAAGCTCACATATTTGTAGAACTATTGGTTTAGAGTATCCTCTGCAACCCCGAGCAGGAGGGATCATTTCTTGCGATCGCAATTCACTTTAAGGACTGGGTCTTACTGGTGACAGGTACACATGATAAATGTTCCAGAAGCCTGACCTAATTTCCCTTGAAGTGAGTGTTTTGCTAAGAACATTCCCTCAAAGTGTCAGCTTGCAACCAAGGATTCAAACCTGCCAGTGTCCATTCTTCTTAGCAAGTTATTACCATTGCTTTGAAAGTTCACTCCAAAGGAAGCTAATTCTGCCTTATTTAGCAAACTTCTTCAAACTTACTGTTGCATTTAAATAAGTTATATATCTAAAGTAAAGTAAATTATAAAACATACTCAGTCTCATAGTTTTCAGTTATTTGTGACCAGAAAAACAAAACATTCTGGGCTTCGTATAAATTAAGGTGAACATGAAATATACTTGTCTTTTCTCTTGCAAAGAGATCAAATATGGCAACATGTTCACTTATCTTGTCCTTCAAAAATTATATCTACAAGGTATTATTTATGTATCATATAGTAGTAGGGAAAATATTGCAGAAATTAGAATCGCAAATGTCCTAAGCCTCAGTTTCTGTAGCCATAAAATGGCACTAATGGTTGTACTTACCTCTTAAGTTTGTTGCTAGGAATAATGAGATAATGTATTTAAAATAATTAGCCAAAAGTCAAAGATCTCTATTGGTAAATGTCATGTTGCACTTGAAAATATGTGGCTTTTTTCCCAATATCGTTTTATATTGAATTCTAACAAAATTCCACAATGATAATAGTACAGACTCCATATGATTTTAATACCTTTGGACCATAAGATTAGTGCACCCTGTTTTATGTCCCTGGATATGTTCCAATGTCTCCCGGTTTGTAGTCTACAGCAACTTGAATAGAATTTGTATCCTGATGTTGTATGAAAACTATATAAATCTTAATTATGTTCAATTGGTTCATAGTACTTTCAAGTCTACTATATACTTCTGTCTATTCATTCTATTAATTTTTGAAAGTTTGATATTGAAATTCCAATTTAAAACTTTTAATTTATCTACTTAAAAAATAATTGTAACATATAGTGGAAATATATGTAACTTTGTTTTGTATCTTCTAAGTCTCCTGAATGTGTTATCATACTTTCATAATATAAAAAAAAAAGAAAAAAAAATCATTCCCATTTAAAATAATAATATAAAAAATACATGGCTAAGAACCTAGAATATAGAATATGCTCAAAAAATGATAGCTATTATTATAATAATAAATTATGTTTTAGATGTTAAATCAATAGAAAAATTAAAAAAAAACAGGTATAAATAACTATGATCTTTTGATGTGAGCAAACAAATAATGTAGTATCTACATAAAAGCTGTATATACAATAATGATATTTTATTTACAAAGAATTTCTAAGTAAAAATGAAATTATTTTCTAAAGCAAGTAATACAAAACTTATCATTAAAAACAAATCTTCTGGTATTTCTTAGGTTTTTGTAAAGTGAAATAGAAACAGTACTTAGTCTCCAAATTGTTTGAAATAAATTGAACATATATTTTAGTAATCTGATTCCTATATTTACTAATAAATATATTTATTCAGAGTGTTTATAAAAATATAATAGTTACAATTTCTAAAATAATTTAAAATAGAGATTTTTTAAATGCACATTAACTATCTACCTGGGTCAAGCATTATTATAGGTATGGAAATAAAAATTTTGGTTTCCTGTTTTAGGGGTGAAAACTATAGATACTCAACCAAGAAAAGGACCCTCGGGCAATTTTCTTTTTCAGTAGACTAAATTTTACCTAATTTCTCAATAAAAGTATATTTAGGAGTATTTAGAAAATAATGGCAACACACTCCAGTGTTCTTGCCTGGAGAATCCCAGGGACCGGGGAGCCTGGTGGGCTGCCGTCTATGGGGTCGCACAGAGTCGGACACGACTGAAGTGATTTAGCTTAGCTTAGCTTAGAAAATAATAGCATACTTATTTTGCCAGTTACATTTTATTTTTTTAAAGAATTTGATTTGCTGAAAATTCTTATGGGTAACTAAATGCAAGCTGCATGTTCTAGAAACAGCTATTTAGAAATCAAATTTTGTTTTTCAGTATTTTTCAGATGAACACTGTATTTAAACTTTTTAAGATGTTAAAATACTTAGGATACTATAAAAATGTCTACAAAAAAAAAGGAATATTAACACTGAATGAAGAAATACCTTTTTGAAATGAACTACTCTCAATCCAGGGCTTCCACACTTGAGCTCCTTACTTCACCATGGACAGAGAGAAAGCATCAATAAAGAGAGTCTTGACTCCTTATGCGGACAAGAATCCCTCAGAAGAAATGGAGTAGCCATCACAGTCAACAAAAGAATCTGAAATGCAGTACTTAGATGCAATCTCAAAAACGACAGAATGATCTCTGTTCGGCTCCAAGGCAAACCATTCAATATCACAGTTATCCAAGTCTATGTCCCAACCAGTAACACTGAAGAAACTGAAGCTGAACGGTTCTATGAAGACCTATAAGACCTTTTAGAATTAACACCCAAAAAAGATGTCCTTTTCATTATAGGCAACTGGAATGCTAAAGTAGAAAGTCAAGAAACACCTGGAGTAACAGGCAAATTTGGCCTTGGAATGTGGAATGAAGCAGGGCAAAGACTAATAGAGTTTGCAAAGAAAATGCACTGGTCATAGCAAACACCCTCTTCCAACAACACAAGAGAAGACTCTACACATGGACATCACCAGATGGTCAACACCAAAATCAGATTGATTATATTCTTTGCAGCCAAAGATGGAGACGTTCTATACAGTCAACAAAACAAGACCAGGAGCTGACTGTGGCTCAGATCATGAACTCCTTATTACCAAATACAGACTTAAATTGAAGAAAGTAGGGAAAACAGCTAGACCATTCAGGTATGATCTAAATCAAGTCCCTTATGATTATACAGTGGAAGTAAGAAATAGATTTAAGGGCCGAGATCTGATAGATAGAGTGCCTGATGAACTATGGATGGAGGTTCGTGACATTGTACAGGAGACAGGGATCAAGACCATCCCCATGGAAAAG
>SJYV01032207.1:639872-664698 GCA_006410875.1 Neotragus pygmaeus | reverse complement strand
GGAGATGGTGATGGACAGGGAGGCCTGGCGTGCTGCGACTCTTGGGGTCGCAAAGAGTCGGACACGACTGAGTGACTGAACTGAACTCCTTATAGCTTTAAATCAATGCTAAAAGAATTTGCCCTTTAAGGCAGAAGAATGAAGGACATGTTTCCCTCTACTGACTTTGATCAGTGAAGCCCTTTATGATTCAGGCCATTTCCTTGATTTTAGGGAACAGAACATTTGCATGACTTGCAGAGTGAACCAGTAAGTCTCAGACCTGGCTTCACCTAAGCTGGAGCACTGACTTTTTAGAATTTCTGCAATGTTTCTTGGCAGGGTTATCAGTATTTTGAGAGGGATTCCTTCTGATGTCCAAAACTACCCTGTATGATATAGGACACTTAGTGTCCCTGACCTCCATCACTGATTGCCAACAACACTCCCTCTTTGTGACAACCAAAACTGCCCTCATACATTTTTAACTCCCCCCAAGGTGAGGGCGGAGAAGTCACTGGCACCCCACTCCAGTACTCTTGCCTGGAAAATCCCATGGACGGAGGAGCCTGGTAGGCTGAAGTCCATGGGGTCGCTAAGGGTCGGACACGACTGAGCAACTTCACTTTCACTTTTCACTTTCATGCATTGGAGAAGGAAATGGCAACCCACTCCAATGTTCTTGCCTGGAGAATCCCAGGGACGGGGGAGCCTGGTGAGCTGCCGTCTATGGGGTCACACAGAGTCGGACACGACTGAAGCGACTTAGCAGCAGCAGCAGCAGCAGCAGCAGCAGCAGTGTTTAAACACTGTCTTACAATTCTCATTAGATAATTTTGCCTACTACTGAACTGACATATTGACTCTATAGTTAGAATGCAAACTCTTCNGACTTAGCAGCAGCAGCAGAAGCAGCAGCAGCAGCAGCAGTGTTTAAACACTGTCTTACAATTCTCATTAGATAATTTTGCCTACTACTGAACTGACATATTGACTCTATAGTTAGAATGCAAACTCTTCTAAGTCAGGGAATGATTCTTATAATTCTTTTGAGATTTCACTTCTTCCTCAGTCATGCCCTCTACCCCCTCACCCTTACCCTAGTATCTACTTCACATATTACAGATAGAATTTGACATTTTTAACTTTAAACTAAAAGTTAAAAATTTTAAATTTAACTGTAGAAATGCAGTTAGCATTTCAAAATGACAAAGTTTTGTTTTGCTTGGGGGGCTCTCACATATGTGGTTCATAAATATAAAACACAATTTTGCCCTTTCTGGAAGATCTTAATTTGAAATATTGGTTCATTGGTCTTTATGTGTATATGAACATGTTGGCCCAGCCTCCCTGATCTCTTATTGCTGAGATGATACGTTTACTGTTAATAAACTCCCAGGAACCCCACAAATACTATTTTGTTTGTTCTTGACAGCATCTTTGTACCTGAAGTCCCAGACTCTAGAAATATGAAATAACATATAATGCTTGAAAATAAACATTTTTTTTCTATTTTCAGCTCTCAGAGAAAGAATGTAGGTGAAGTAAAAGAGACACAGAGCCAAAATGCCCCAAGTCCCTGTTGCTAACACCAAACCAACTACATCGGTAAGCTCAACAGGACAATTTCTGAAGTTTCAACTACTATCAAAAGAGATAGTGAGAAGTTAAATGCAGTTTTTGTTTCTTTTTTTAAGGTGCTTTAATTCTAAACCCAAAGTTTTCTCTACAGCTTGGTTCATTCCTCAACAATCTATGTCAATCTATGAGCTAAGTATAGATGATAGACTTGGATCAGATATTAACATACAGGGATGTCCTGAGTTTAGCAAAAACACTCTTCGAAGAAGTAGTAGTAAGAAAACTGGATTCACGCCAGCAAGACCCAATTCAAATGTCATCACCTTTTGATTTCATCTGTGTCCTCAGAGCATCACAGCCCTCTCTATATTGCACACTCAATAAATAATGACAACTGTCAGAAAACAATGGAAGTGAAAGTGATCAAACTTAATGGGACCAAGGATAAGCCTATTGCTAGGAAGCCACATGTGTATGTTGGGAGCAGGGGAGATAGCAAGTATTACTGCTAGATAAGAGGTTTGCAAGAATGATAGGGCCAAAATTTGGAGAGTTTACAATTTGGACAACATTCTCTAAGTAATGGTTAGTCTTAAATCATAATTTAATGTATTATTATTATTAGGGGAATGTTATCCATAGTTTAAGGGTGGTAGGAAAATCCCATGGATGGAGGAGNGGGCTGTCCTTTTCGCTTCCATGTCAATGGAGGAGCAAGTCACATCAGGTTTGGCCCCAGGATGTGCAGAAAGAATTCTCAAATGCTTCCAAGGGGACTGTCTGGGTTCTCAGATTATCTGCTTAAAAGGTTTGCATGGATATCAGATTTCATGAGTCTGCTTGTCACAGACACTGCCGCTAAGTAGAGTCTCTGAAGTGTAACTTGTGATTTCTCTGATATTTCTCTTGTTTTCTGCTGCCCCTCAAAAGTGCAGAGACTTTTCTGCAGGGCCAGCAATGGCCATCTTGTGAGTAACGGAGGCTTGGTAAGGTGCACTCGGCCTGTGGGGCCATGAAGCTACCTTCTGCCCCAATAGCTCCTCGGCCCTTTATTCTCTGCCCTGATATCCAATTCCAGGAACTTCTCATTCTTTCCAAGTGGCCACCCTTTCTCATGTTCTCCTTCCCCTTTTCATGTGGTCTCTGCTCTCCATCTCAGTCTCTCTCCTCTGGTTCTCCACCTTATCTCCATTTTCTACCTGCCTGCTCCCCTCTTCCCTCCTTCCAACAGGTTACTGCTCCTCACTCTCCCATGCCCAGCATGCACGTTGACATACACGCCATTTCCACCATTTCACCTCTGCCCTAACACCACACTCTGTTATTTTGTGTGTGTGGTAGGAATTTGGATAAGGGACCAGGAAGTGTCAGACTTGAAAAGCCAAGAAATCTACTTAAATTTCATTGCGAAAGTCATGATGATTACAACAAACGTTTGACAAGTAGCCTCATCTGACCCCCTGCTGTGACACAAACACTATCGTTATTCCAATTTTCAGATGAGATTAAGAGACCTGGAGAAAGATGCAGTTATCCACTGGAGACTGGGGACTCCAAGATCAACTCCTATCAGGAAGGAAGCAAAGGTCACGCCACGGTTCAGTTCCTCACAGATTTGAGTGTTTCAGGAAATACTAAGGCTTCCCAGGTGACTCAATGGTAATGAATCCGCCTGTCAATGCAGGAGATGCAAGAGACGCAAGTTCAAACCCTGGGTTGGGAAGATTCCCCTGGAGAAGGAAACGGTAACTGGCTCCAGTATTCTGCCCAGGGAATCATATGGACAGAGGAGTCTGGTGGGCTACAGTCCAGCGGGTTGCAGAGTCAGACATGACTGAGCCGCTGAACACACATGGACCTGTGCAAGGAAACAGTACATGCGCTACAGATATTTCTAGTGATGCTAGGAACTTTCACCTCTCTACTCCTACCAAAGTGAAAGTGCAGTCTCTCAGTCGTGTCCAACTCTTTGCAACCCCGTGGACTGTAGCTTACCAGGCTCTTCTGTCCATGGGATTCTCCAGGCAAGAATACTGGAGTGGGTTGCCATTTCCTTCTCCTACCAAGGATCAGCTTATATATAGAGGGTCAGCTGAAGGTCAACGCTCGAGTCTCTCGGGCTGATTAGTCTTGCTGATTACCCTGGCTGCCTCCTCAGGGTCATTCCACAAAGTCCCATCTTCCTGGGCAGATCCTTGTCAGCCCTATTAAAAAAAAATCTCAACTCTGAACTCCCCATATTTTCTTTTCCCCATAGTTCTAAACCAGCAGTTCTTTGAAAAGGAATACATACACTCACTCCAGCTAGAGATTTAACCAAAGGAATTTTAGGTTAAATGTAACTAATGCTTAGTATGCTTTTGCTTTAGAGATCAAACTCAAGTAAACTCAGAATAGAGATAACACAGCTTAATGCTGTCACCATGATCTCTTATCTGGATTACTATGGTGGCGCGCTAATTGGTTTCCCTTCTTCTGCCCTTGACTTCTACAGCCTACCCTCCAGTGCACGAGATCCTGTCTCTCCTGTGCTCAAACCCTGCCAATGGCATGCATGCATTGAGAGTCAAAGCCAGAGTCTGAAAATAGCCTTAGTGCATCCCAAGGTGTGATCCCTGAACCAGCAGCAGAAGCAGCACATGGAAGCTTGTTAGAAATGCAAATTCTGAATCAGACACTCTAGGGGCAATGTACCCAGCAACCTGTGTTTTAACAACAGTCTTCCGAGTGAATGTGATGCTGCTAAAGTTTGACAACCACTGTCCTGTATGAGCTGCCCTCATCCCCAGCCCTTTACCTGAATCCCTCTCCTACTCTCCACCTCCCTTAACTGCATCTTCACTAGTCCTCCCCCAGATATCTTCTTGTCCCACTCCATCACCTCCTTCTCATCTGTTTAAATGCCACTTTCTCAGTAAGGTGTTTGTGGACATCGTCTTAAAACCCCAAATGCTCCGGACTCCCCACACCATCTCTTTTCTTAATTTTTCTCCACTTCTCCCCAGCTGGCACACTATACCTTTTTCTGATTTATGTCTGAATTCTCTGTCTCCATCAACTAGAATGTAGTTGCAGGGTGGAGGGGTAGGGTTTAGATGATTCATTCACCAATATATCCTGTGCCACTAAAAAGTCATCTGGCACAAAGTAGGTACTTAAATACATATTTATCACATGTGGAGGGAGGAATGGTTATGTTCTGCCATTAGTAGTCATGTCATCTGTGCAATATGTTCAAGTTCTCTGAGCCTGTTTCCTCATTGATTAAAAAAAAAAGGATTTGTGCATGCTAAGCCATTTAGTCATGTCTGATTCTTCACGATGCTATGGACTGTAGCCCACCAGGCTCCTCTGTCCATGGCGATTCTGCAGGCAAGAATACTGGAGTGGATTGCCATGCCCTCCTCCAGGGTACCTGCCCTTCCCAGGGATCAAACCCGTGTCTCTTAAGTCTCCTGCATTGGCAGGCGGGTTCTTTACCACTAGCGCCACCTGAGTGAAGTGAAAGTTGCTCGGTCGTGTCTGACTCTTTGCAAGCTCATGGACTGTAGTCCATGGAATTCTCCAGGCCAAAATACTGGAGTGGGTAGCCTTTCCCTTCTCCAGTGGATCTTCCCAGCCTTGGGATAGAACCCAGGTCTCCTGCATTGTGGATGGATTCTTTACCAGCTGAGCCACAAGAGAAGCCCAAGAATACTAGAGTAGGTAGCTTATTCCTTCTCCCGTGGATCTTCCCAGCCCTGGAATTGAACCAGGGTCTCCTGCACCACAGGCAGATTCTTTACCAACTGAGCTATCAGGGAAGTCCATCTTGGGAAGCCCTAAAAAAAAGAGGATTGAGTAAGGTGAAAAGCCCTACATGGTGCTCAGCTCTTTTCAGTCACGTAATTAACAGTAGCAATTCTGATCATCAGAATAGGGGGGAAAAAAATCTCAAGCAATATCTTTAGAACCAAGTGAAAAGCAATAGTCTGAACTTTTAAAAGCTTTTTTTTTCCCTTCAGTTTGGAGAACATTTGGAGGGGTAGCAGGGGGGACTAAAGATATACTCCCCTTTCTAGGAACAGGTTGTTGGGAAAAGGAATAGTCCTCCTGTGTTGAAACTGCTCTCCCCAAAGACAGCATTTTAATGAATCAAGGAGAAAGGAATTATAAACATGCAATTTAATTATTCTTCAAAAACAAAATGCATATTGAATAGGAAACACATTGAAAACTTAAGATTTGTTTGTGGCTGTTTTTTCCAAAATATTGCAATAAAATGTTTGGGAACATCTAATAAAACTAATACGCAGCTGGATTTTCCTGCCCCCAAACTAAGTCATGCTGATTCCAAGGCAGGTCACAAGGTCTGCAGGCTTTATTTCTGATGCATTAGTTATAATTGTTACTATGGACAGAGACTAAACACAAAAAATAAAACATCCTGTTGGGGAATGATCTACCAAACACACACCACATGTTTTCTCTTCCATCATTAGTCTAAGGGGGATTTCCACATAACCAAGATTCTTAGAAACGGCGCTCTCACTCGTCATTGCTGCATATTCCCACTTAGTCACTGTCTTGGGACCTCCCAGTTCTCTGATGAAATAAATCTGAAGTTACACATTAAAAAATGACTATAGCCAGGAATTGGTATTTGGAGAACAAAACTCTTTTCGTAGTGTTATGCTTCACAGGAGAACATCAGGCTATACTGTTCAGCATTTTATTGTTCACGTTGTTAACAGGACCGCACTCCATGTGGTTTCTACTAGGAGCTAAGACTTCTCGAATCCCCATCCCAAGTATCCAGGTGAGGATATGGGTACCAGCCTACACCTTTCTGCAGTGAACGAACAGGGTCAAAAGAAACTCTGATCTGCAAGAGGAAGCCACTGTTGTCAAAATACACACCTTCACACCTACCAGTTTATCCCATGTTTAAATAACCCTTTTAGTCCTAAGCAACAATAGTGTGTGCACGTAGTATTTTAAGTGGAAAAGTTCTCTCTCAGCAAGGGGTCTGGATGAGACACAAATGCAAGGTCACCAGGCCAGCGGTGACTACGTTCTGCCAACACACACCTATCTAAGAGGCACTGGCACTGGGTTTTGTAGGTGACCTGGCTTGGACAGAACCTACCGTCACTTTCCCTGAAGAACCCAGAGTTCTTTCCACTCGGGGAAAGTGCTTTCAGACAAGAATCTGATATCAATCATTTCTATTTGGAGGAAAATTAAATCAGTGTGTGCTCACTCTCTCTCTCAGAAGGCTTTGCATTCAGTTTCTGGTTCCCTTTAACCAACAATAGACATGATCCACTGCTAAAAGAATCTTCAAGCAATTGGGGGGAGATTTGAGAATTTTTAAAAATACTTAGAAAATAATCACAAGAGCAAATATCTGTTTTCCCTACATCCTGGCAACAATCATGTTAAGGAGCCACAGTTTCCACCTTGAAAGGCAGACTCTGCTTGTTTACTCTGTGAAGTATAATGATTCAGTGCTTAAGCACTTTGTCCATGGAATTCTCCAGTCAAGAATATTAGAATGGGTACCCATTCCCTTCTCCAGGGGATCTTCCTGATCCAGGGATCAAACCCGGGTCTCCTGCACGCTAGCAGCTTCTTTACCGTCTGAGCCACTAGGGTAGCCTCCTTTAAGCAATTACCACTTCTTAAAACACATCAGTAACCAAGTGCCTAGCCATGAGAAACATTTAAAACCATGTGAAGACAATGAGATCTACCTATTGCCATAGATTTTGTAAAGATCACAATGTCAATTTCTCTAGCTTTTGCAAATTTTCTGATAGATTAGGAGCAGGTTTCATCATGGATTATCCCAAATAATTTTCATTAAATTAGACGTTTGCATTAGTTTCTCAGCTTCTAGTTAGTGGACCCTAAAAGAAGCTATTTTATCAAATCCTCTATTGCATCCACGTCCCCAACACTGAATGCCCCTCTATCCCCTGAGTCCTCCTGCTGAAGTTCCACATGAAAAATACTACAACTGAGAGCCATGAAAATCTTTCTTCCCTTGAGAAACGGATATGTATCATCTCATAGGTAATGAGAATCACATAATTAATCATGGGTATTTCTCTTTTTCCTTTGGCTGCCAGGAAGTTTAGAAACAAGCTTATGGCTCAGCACTATTAACAATGTAGAACAGCAGAATAGAATCTTCTTCAAATTTAATTATCTTTCTACCTTAATTTATATATTTCCCAGTCTTCATTTTTTTACTTGCTTATAGTTTCCACTTTACTGTTTTCTTTGTAAATAAGCCTTCCAATCTTTATAAAATGGAAGTTCACATATATACAAATTAAATTAGGTTGAGTTAGTCCAAAAGTTCATTTGGCTTTTGCATAACATCGTATGGAAAAACCCAAACATTTTGGCAAATTTGGTAAATATATACACATACACAAATTATACCCACACTTATCTGCAAAGGTAACAATTTTACAGCATATTTTCATGAAAAAGAACTATTACATGAAACAGAAATAAAATTAGCTGCACTGGATTATTCACTGTAAAGAATTATTTTAACAAGTACAACAAATCTCTGTGTGTTATCTACTAATCTACAGAAATAATTATATCACATTTTAATGGCATTTTCCGTACTCTTATTTTACAAATGTGGATTTAGAGTTCTTGGAGTCTAAGTTCTAAAATGCATTATTCTCAAAGATTTCAGACAAGTGACACTTTTAAAAAATTCAATATGCTTTATTCAGACTCTAGTGAAATGGGTTTAGATCTGTTTGAATATCATGTAATTATACTTAGAAGAAGTTCCACAAGATATCCCATGAAATAACGCAAAGGAAGCTGTTTTGTCAAACTCCAAGGTATAATACAAATGCTAGCAATTATTGCTATTATCCATAGCTCATAAAACGTGATCATCAGAGGTGAGCTGTACATTTCTGCTAAGAATGCTGATAACTGTGAAGATAGCCTGCTCATTGATTCAATTTTTTTGTAAGTCCCAGACCTTTAACAGGACTCTACAAAATAAGGATATACTTAAGAATCCTCAGATATTTGAAGACTCTTTGATCTCCCAAGAGGGGGACTCAATATTTAATTTTAAAGTAGTCTTCATATGCAACTGAAGTAAAAACTCTCATCCCTTAGGATAAGAGAGAAATATAATCTCAGTAAAGTTATTTGCCTGTTTGTTCCTTTCCTTCTCCCGTTATTAAATACAACCATGCTATTCACTAATAATCCAGGAAGCAAAGAACCAAGACATTAGCCAGCTTGTGTTCCAAACTAAAAAGAGGTTAAAAACACAGCATTGTAATACAAACACAGCTTTATAAGTACAGCGTGTGTACCTACTGTTCTGCCATTTAAACTCTGAGTAGCTGTACAAACAAGTCTATCTTGAGGAAACAGACTGGGTAATTTTCCATTCCGACTGTTTGAGATTTCACCAAGAGCTTCAAACTTGCAGAAGTCTGTGTTGCCAGACATTTTCTTCAAATTTGTTATCTATAGTTCTCTCCATTAAGATTTCCCTTTAACAAAAATGCTTTCATTAAAGGTCGTGCTTTAAGTGAAAACTTTTCTTGCATAGACATAGAGATTAAATTAAAAAGAAAAATTAAAGACACAGTGGCCCCATTTGGGGAACGTAAGTTAAAATTCTCTTCTCCACAGCAAAGACAGACTAAGATCAAGCTTTCAAACACTTATGTCTTTCAAAGTTCAGAGGAAAGGAAGGTAAAATACTAGTCAATGAAAAGGTCAAGACACAAAACTGCTGTAACAGCAGTAAATGTTAACAGTGATTTGAGGGATCTTTTGAGCCTTTTGACATGATGGGAATGTGTAAGAAAAGGAAAACTTCACCACTTAGTATGTAACTAGAGAAGACCATCTTCTCTTGGCTTCTGAAACTTACTGGGACACTAGGCTAGTGTCAAGCAACGGGAAAAGTTCTATTATATGATTATTTTGGGCTTCCCAAGTAGCGTTAATAGTAAAGAACCTGCCTGCCAATGCAAGGGACCTGTGGTGGATTCATGTTGATGTATGGCAAAGCCAATAGAGTATTGTAAAGTAAAATAAAGTAAAAAAAAAAAAACAAAAAACTAAAAAAGAGAGAGACACGTGGGTTTAATCCCTGGGTCGGGAAGATCCCTGGAGGAGGGCATGGCAACCCATTCCAATATTCTTGCCTGGAGAATCCTATGGCCAGAGGAGGCCAGCGGGCTACAGTCCAGGAGTCGTACAGTCAGATATGACTGAAGTGATTTGGCACACACATGATTATTTTAGATATGCATGAAACTACAATTTCATAAGCTTCAGGTCTCAAAATACCTGCTCTATAAATACAAGTGAGCACGTATTTAGAGTGATTTTTATTGTGGAGAAAATAAACTGGATCTTATTTCCAAATTAATGCAGCCATGTTGAACAGAGGGCTTTTCCCAGTATGTTGTTATCAATAACTAAAAGAAAGTTCCTGGAGAAGGAAATCGCAACCCATTCTAGTATTCTTGCCTGGAGAATTCCATGGAGAGAGGAGCCTGGTAGGCTACAGTCCATGAGGTCACAAAGAGTCAGCTATGACTGAGCACAAAATAAAGTTCAATTCATTTAAGAAGGGCAATGAGGCATGGAAATATCATTTTAAATTAATGGAGCCCATGTTTTGAGCACTAGATATATACCAAGCACTATGCTAAGAATCTTCTATGAATTATCTCATTTAAGACTCTTAACAACTATGAGGTAGGTATTGTTACCTCCTCTTTATAGAAGAGTAAACCAAGACTCAGAGAACAGTTACTTATCCAAGAGTTTAGCTAATTAATGGCTCAACCAAGGATGGAGCACAGTTTTCTGAGCTCTTAATTCAATGCCTTCTCCAGCACTCTGGCGAGTTGAGTGATGGGGTGGGGTTAAGCCAAATTCTGAAGACAATAAGCCCTCCAAGATGTGTGAACTGATAGCATATTTGGTTTGCCCCACAGGGAGAGTCTCAAAGGGGAGGCTAAAACATGAATGTCATCCCCGTAGACACTTTGCCTTCTGTCGCCGCTCATTTTACCTTGCACAAGTCATACCAGATGATGGTTATTTTCAAAGTTCACCATAAACATTCAGACCACACAGTGACTCTGGTGGCTATTTCACTGATTTGAACATGCCTCTTCCTTCTTCCTCCTCACTTTTCTTGTCTGCTGGGTTAAATCTAACTTACCACTCCTTGTCTCTAAATCTGAATTCAAGCCTTCTCTCACCTATGTCCGCTGAGCACTTTGTCCGCTTCTCTCTTAGAGCACTTTGCGTATTTATCTTGCATTATTATTAGGAGTATACATGTCTATCACTGGGAGGAAAAAAAGTACGTCTCTTAAAGGACTGCATCCAAAAATCTTGGCATCACCTGTGTGTCCAAAAAAGCACCCTGAATATAACAGGGACTCAATAAATATTTCATGTGCAGTTAAAATAGGAAACTTAGATTCCACTACTATAAACACTTCTATCAAAGAAAGGTCTATTCCCAAAGCAACCAGGGAGTATTTTTGCTCACTCTTCTTTTTGAAAGGATTTTTCAGACAGCCTATCACCATTCCAAGGAAGGTAATGGGGCTATTTTTCTGTTTAGGAACCAGTGGTTTAAGTAATGTAAGCTATGGATCAGTGGTTTGCAATGATGGGGCTGATCGAAAGACAATCACACTGAGCATTGCTAAGGTTAACGGCACTGCCTCTTACGGAGGAAATAGAAAAGTGGAAGATAGGGAAGAAACCAATAAAAACATTTACACACAGCTTTAATGGTATGCAGAGTAGAACCCACTTAAATGAATACCAACTAATGAAAACATCTTGAAAAGAGAGTGATTTTTAAAGAAACCTTTTATCTACAGGTCCTATATTTAGAGAGCAAACCTTTTAAATGAATCCAGGGTAAAAAAGGAATTAAACTAGTAATTGTTGTGATTCATTGTGGTTCATATAACTTACATCAGGCCAGTGAAATGAATGAAACATTTAAAAAAGGAAGCTCTTCTCCAACAATTTATGTCATATTTGTCAGAGTATAAGTAAGAGCCTCCTCAGCAGGTACCACACAGCAAAAAAAAAATTTTTTTAAGGTCTTGGCAATGACTAAACCTTGCTTGTTCGGCTATACTTCTATATGGAATGAGTTGTAGACTTTTCTGAGANATAGGAAACTTAGATTCCACTACTATAAACACTTCTATCAAAGAAAGGTCTATTCCCAAAGCAACCAGGGAGTATTTTTGCTCACTCTTCTTTTTGAAAGGATTTTTCAGACAGCCTATCACCATTCCAAGGAAGGTAATGGGGCTATTTTTCTGTTTAGGAACCAGTGGTTTAAGTAATGTAAGCTATGGATCAGTGGTTTGCAATGATGGGGCTGATCGAAAGACAATCACACTGAGCATTGCTAAGGTTAACGGCACTGCCTCTTACGGAGGAAATAGAAAAGTGGAAGATAGGGAAGAAACCAATAAAAACATTTACACACAGCTTTAATGGTATGCAGAGTAGAACCCACTTAAATGAATACCAACTAATGAAAACATCTTGAAAAGAGAGTGATTTTTAAAGAAACCTTTTATCTACAGGTCCTATATTTAGAGAGCAAACCTTTTAAATGAATCCAGGGTAAAAAAGGAATTAAACTAGTAATTGTTGTGATTCATTGTGGTTCATATAACTTACATCAGGCCAGTGAAATGAATGAAACATTTAAAAAAGGAAGCTCTTCTCCAACAATTTATGTCATATTTGTCAGAGTATAAGTAAGAGCCTCCTCAGCAGGTACCACACAGCAAAAAAAAAATTTTTTTAAGGTCTTGGCAATGACTAAACCTTGCTTGTTCGGCTATACTTCTATATGGAATGAGTTGTAGACTTTTCTGAGAAGGTGTGGTGAGAGAATTTGGTTCAACCAGAAAAATGCACGGAAACAAAAAATGTGCCATAGCGCTCCCAATACAGACTGGATGTTTTCTTCTATGAAACTTATTAATATTTTCTTTTTAAAAATAAACTTTGATATCTTGAAGACACAAGTATCTGGTAGTCAGTGATTATTAGTGGGTAGAAATGGAGGTCTGAAGGCAGAGATAAAGTTGGGATTCGAAGATGCTTAAAATTTCTTTCTGAACCTTAGAGATAATTTGTCAGAGAATTTCAAGTCTATGCTTTACAGATCTTTCAGACCAGTGGCTTAAGAAAAAGGACGCTAATATTTCCTCTTAAGATCACTAAATACACATAGGAATTAATGGAAACAACTATATCCCTATAACTCTCACGATTCGCCAAAACAACAAATACACAGAGTTAGAGCCTATTTTGTCTCTGACCTGATTGTTCCAGAAAAAGAAAAATTTAAGCAAAAGCCAACTAAAAGTGTAGATCCACTTTCAGAATATACTCAATGCAAATAAGAAAAAAGACTGGGGGTTCAAGGGAGTTTAAGACAATAAACCAGAGTCAATTTGAAATCAGACACTGATATATTGACACAGTCTGAAGGTGCCTTAGATGCATTCTGGATCAGCTGGAATATCTTCAGAAACTGTGGATTTCATGTATCTATTTGTTAGGGCTTTGTGAGGTAAATTTGGATGTTTACCTTTTTAAAAATGATGTTCAAAATTTTAGAATTCCAACTTCGTTCAGAATAGTACCAGTGAAAGTGGTGCCACAGTAAATGCAGAAAGAATATCTTTCTGTAGGTATGGGGGGTGGGGGGGAAGCCATGTGCCAAATAGTAAGATACACGCCCCATGAAGAGGCACATTCATCCCCCATGCAGCAGCTTTAAAGCCATATTTACTTGAAAATGAGCACTGCCGTATTGAGAGGAGAAAAATATGAAATATACTCAGAAGCCTCCTAGCATTTTCCAGGGGATCAAGGAAGGAAATGAAGAAATTCTTGATGATCTCAAGTTATTACAACAGCTCATTGTATTATACATGGCTTGATTGCTTATAAAGTGCTTTCAGATACATCATCTGATTATACTTTTACTAAAGCCTTGGGAGAGAAGAAAGGCAAGAATCACCTGTTTCCATTTCACAGATGAGGAAGCTGAGACACAAAAGGTTAAGTACATTTCCAGGGTCAGTTGGGAAGTGGGAAAGTCCACATGCAAACGTTTTAAAAAAACATTTCACAGCCAGGAAGGTGTAGGGGTGTCCCATCCCTCTTGCACCCATGCACCTGTCAAAGCTCAAATCAGAAGATTGGATTTTTTCCTCCCAAAACCCAACTTCCTCTACTAGGAAGAGCTGTCAAGCTCATCACTCCTTCATATTTCATGCTTGCTCTTTACCCTATAGGAAAAGAAGTGAAGATAGAGACCAGGTCTTATATTTATGCTTCTCCATAAAGTATAGTTTAAGATGCTTGTTAAAATCACATGAACTGGCCTTTCTTGTCATACATGGACTTGCTTAAATGCTCACAAAGAACCCACTTCCATCTTATTCCTGTCTTCCTTTGCTCTGCTCAATCTCTCATTGCAAAGATCCCTTCATGTCAAAGTCAGCTTGGCCAGGTGACACGCATCTGTCTCACACTGCGACAAGCTACAGCCAGCTCGGCCTCACACAAGGTTTTCCTTCAAAGTGTGGGAAGCTGACGCTTGCGGGGACGGCAGTGGCGAGGAACAGAGTGGGACCGGCAGACGCGCAGCTTGCGATGCTGCCAGCCCCAGCCAAGTCCCAGGGAAAACCGCTCCTCCCCGACCAACCGGCAGCAAACTCTCCGTGCCTTGCCACAAAAGCACCTTGCTGTGTCTGCGGACTGCCAACCTCAGAGGCTCCGACAGCAATCCAGCAAGCACAGCTGCAAGTTGCTTGATGACCATCAAGGCTCTGAAACAGGAAGAAACGGGCTGGGGACTGCGCAGGGCTAAGCGGAGGCCCAGCAAATACAGATCAAGTCATCTATCACCTTCCCAGCAGCAGACTTCTCTGGAGAGCCTGTGCTGCAGGCACACCATGCCAGACAAAAGCAGTACCCTAAGGCATCGGGGAGAGTCATCCAGTTCTGCACTTGGAACTGGTATTCATCCACACACACGCTGGATGGTAGTAGGCACTGGACTGAAGGAAAAATGGTGGGTGATCAGGGGTATATAGTCCCTGCCTTCATGGGGTTTACAATCTACTTTATAATGAGGCTGGCCTTTGCAGATGGTATTCCCAGAAGCACATAAATAAGTGAGACATGAAAATTGCCTTAATTTGATTCGAAATTCTGAACGAATGACTTTCAAATAAACTTTACAACTTGGAAAGTTAAGAGAACAATTTCAATAGCCTTTTAAGTAACTATTGGACTTCAGTCTCTTTGGGGGACAAGGGGAGAGAAGTAGAAGCCTAAGCAAGGCAGACTGATAATAGAGTAGAAAGAATTTTTGATAGGGGACATGATATTCAGGGTCTCGGGTCTACTGCTAATTCATGTGTTATCTCAGGCATATCTCTTTGCTTCTCTGGGCTTCATCAGTCCTGTAACTAATGCTTGGAACAGTGTCAGGCATCCAGCAGATGTTTAATAAATAAATATTGGTTGACTGGATGAACAATACATGAAGGTTTAGTGTGAGTATCTCTGTGGTTCACTGTAGACGTTAGAGATAAGAACAGTCAAAGAAAGTAGATTCATGCAATTTTCTTACACCCCCAATGACGCACCAGAAAATAGTGTCAAAAGGGCTGAGCGGCCCGCAGGAAAACGTGGGCCTATGACTGCTTGCGGTACTTTCTCACTGCATCCTTCACGCTTGAATTTTATGACAATTTAAACTCAACAAAGAGCCTTTTTCTGATTCCAACCCAGTAGGCTAGTTCCTTGGCTAGCAAGTTCAGTGGTGCCATGCTAAGCCCTTTCTTCAATATTTACAGAATAAAAGGCAATTTTAGGTTTAGCTTTGAGTGCATCAGATTTTGACAGCTTGGAAATGTCATTCTCAGAGCAAGGACTTTTCACATGCACAGAATTCTGCCTCTAACTGTTCTATAAATGCAAATGCAAATATCCTTGACCAGAAAACCTTGAGCATCATGTTCTAAGAATGTTAGTGAGATTACATGAAGTTCTTTTTAACTGTATTAGTTTCCATCCAACATCTCCTAAATTGAATTAGAGTAAAGTGGGGGAAGGCCTAGGTTCGAAAGGTGGATGCCAAAGAAGTCACATTTTAATTTTGTCTGTCTCTCATTTATGGATGCTTTCTATCTGTCAGCCAAGAAGTCAGCAAGCTTCACTCTAAGGGAAACATGCTGGATGACTGGCCATCCAAGAATTAAACATGATGTGACTATCGTGTATTAAAAACTGTTCAGACACACCATGCCTTAGCCAAATTGAGCCTTACATGGTGGATCAAATGTTCTTTTTGCTTAATAAGGATGCTATATCTTTTCTCTAACATATACAGAAGCTGAGAATCCCATTTATTATCAAGAGCACTAGCATTCTTTGATTAGGAAAATATATTGGTGGTACATTTCTTATTAATAGAGGAGACTCTCTAAGAACATCAGATTGTAAAATTCAAGGAAATAAGATACAGTAAAACTCCTCTGCATTTAGAACTAAGCAAGAACAAGAAGAGTTTCGCTGGTGACTCAGTTTGTAAAGAATCCGCCTGCAATGCAGGAGACCCAAGTTCGATCCCTGGGTCGGGAAGATCTCCTGGAGAAGAAAATGGCAACCCACTCCAGTATTTTTGCCTGGAAAATTCCATGGACAGAGGAGGCTGATGGGCTATAGTCCATGGGGTTGCAAGGGAGGGACCCAACTTAGTGACTAAACCAGCACCAAGAACAAGAAGCAGCTCAGAGAGGAGAGGGTAAGAGAGAAGAAGAGAGGGCAATGGCAACATGGCACAGCCGCCCCAGTGTTTTGAGGAACAGAGTGTGTAAAATCAGTATGAAGTGGCTTGTGTATTCTGAGAGCTCCCTCCCCAACTCCATTACCATACAACTCCACCAACCTCAGCAACTCAGATAAATTCTATGTGTGCACAGAACAAAATTATGGAGAAAAGGCTCATCCCAACATCTAGGACACAGGCCATGAGAGAGGGCATTGTACAGCTTGAAAAAAAAGACCTATCACTTAAACTAACTGCAGGTGTAGGAACCGAGAACCAAGGGACCTTAGCCTGAAAGCTCTCCCAGAAACATGCAGAAACATTGGGTGAGGTTCAGATTGTTTCAGAGTGTGGAGTGGAGGTCTGAGCTCATTCTAAGGGGCAAGAAAGCCACAGGTAATATCTAGGAACATACATACATTTCAGTATTTAGGTCAAATGTTTAATAAAGCTCTTATATGAACACCTATAGCTTAACTATTGCTGCTTCTTGCATAGTTTTTATCATTTGTACCCACTTTCATCACGGACCAAATTCATGGCAAATATTTATTTAAATATTCATCTTCCTTATTAGAATATATGTTTGATGAACATTGGGCTGCACCTCATTTATCTTTATATTCCCACTGCCTAACACAAGGAGTAGCACATACATTATGAATAATAAAGCACATACATTATGAATAAACATACAGATGACTAAGAAATGATGAGTTGGAAAGGGGTGGAATTACTTTTAAATATATATTTCCCTGAAAAGACTGTGAACTCCTAAAATGGTGGTTATCAGGGACTAGGGGTGGGAAAATGCAAGAGATGTTACTTCAGGGTGCATACAACTAGTAGATAAGTCAGGAGCTCTAATACACAGAATGGTGATTATCGACAACAATACTATATTATACACATTAGACTTGCTAAGAGATTAGATCCTAATTGTTCCCAACACTAGAAAATGATAATTGTGTAATGCCACAGAGGTGTCACCTAATACTACAATGGCAATCATATTGCAATGTAAAGGTATCAAATCAGCTTTAAACATACAAGATGTTATATGTCAAATATATCTCAGTTTGAGAAAAACACTTTTTCAAAGGTATAGAGAACAAACTAGTGGTTATCAGTGGGG
Organism: Neotragus pygmaeus; assembly: GCA_006410875.1. Taxonomy (NCBI): domain Eukaryota; kingdom Metazoa; phylum Chordata; class Mammalia; order Artiodactyla; family Bovidae; genus Neotragus; species Neotragus pygmaeus. The sequence continues at coordinate 647,101 of SJYV01032207.1, read as the reverse complement.
AGAGGAATGTGGGAAGGGGCAAGATAGGGATGGGAGTGGGAAAAACTTTAAGCTCCCGAGGGCAAGATCCATTCATTCACTCATTTGTCCACTCATCATTCACTCCAAAATATTTATTTGATTGCCAGATACTATGTTTGGAACAGAAATTCCTTCCTACAAACATTGATTTCTTCCTCCAAGGGTAGCCTATTCTACATTATCTAGAATAGCCATGCCCTCAAAATACATATTAGGGAGACCAGAAGAAAACATTAGGGCTTCTGTTTATTTTTATTGTGCATCTTCTAAAAAAAAAATGATGGATTTGTCATTAATAATGCCATCTCCCTCACTTGGTACCTATGTCAGATTGTCACACGTGACCCATGGTATACAACATTATCCCTAGGGAAATGTGGAATTCTGCAAATCTTTCTTATTGGTTTAATTTTAAGCATATTGTGGCACATTACTCTTTACATTAGTTAATGTTCAGCTAAAACAAGTGATGAGATTGTCTAGTTTTAACTGATTAACCACTACTGGTGTATCATCACACTGTCATTCTCTAACCTCATGTTTGCCATTTCCCTGGGAAGAAGGGGCAGGACATAGAGAAAACACATTGAAATAATACAATTATTGTACTAATAATACAAATTATTTGAGATTATTATCACTGCTGAGTGTAAAGCATTCCAAGACATTTCAAAGCACCTCACTGCTTATCATCTGTACAATGCCAGAGCCTTTCCCAGAAAAGCAAAGAAGCACTTCCTCTGCCATTCACTAGCTTTTGACCATGGATCTGTGCCTCAACCTCCCCGAACCTCATCCTCTAGATCTTAGATTAGGCCAAATTAAGAAAACACAGTGCAACAATTTAAAGTGCCTAGCACACACACACACTATTATTCTACTGAGGTCAGTTTTCTCACCACGCCTATTGATGCACATAATCCACACTGGAAGAGCTCTGAACCCAGAACACAAATGTCCAACACAACAATGTATGATTAGGCGACCCCAACTTTGTTAAGCTACTGTATTCTGAAAGTATGATTTCCTGGGTCAATTTATAAATAGAGAAGGGCTACCCAAGTCTCTTTACTTTGAGCGGCTTTTTCCCATTGCCCTTACTATCAATTCTGCTTAGACAGAAGTGAGTTTAATAATTTCTGCTGAAATGAATAACAGGATGCATTATGGAGATGATGAACAGCCCTGGGCACAACTCCTCTTTATTGGCTCTTCCTGGTACCTGCTTTTCTCTTTTCCCCTCTCCTTCCAAAGGGAAAGTTAAAGGCTATTCTTAACTACTGGTCTACACAGAGACTTTTGTGGTCTACACAGAGACTTTTGTATCTTTTCACTGTTAAAGACATCTTAAAATATTTTCCCTCTCATGGAGCCTATTTCTCAAAGTATTAAACTTACCATCTTTACTAAATACTGGATCATTTATCTCCCCTCCATCTTTTATTAGATGAATTCAAACTACAACTGCCAAACAGGTCTCTGTGTTACATGACCAGTGAGCTCACAAAGTCAAAAGCAAAAATTGTCAGCCTATGCATCTTATTATCTAGGGAAAAATGCACAGTTTCTTTAAGATTTTTTTTCTTTGACTCCATTCAAGAACCACCAGTTGGTAACCACTGGTCAGGAACACTGTTAGCGTGTGTTGAATTTTACTTATATATCTTTCATGATAGCAATTTGCAAATCTACTAGAACTCACTGCACATGCATGTCCTGAGCACTGCTATCTTTAGAACTGACTGATGCTCTGACAAGGTGACTCATCCCTTCTCTATATTAAAGATCTTACTTATAGTCCCAAACTGTAAGAAGGCATTAAATTGAAAAGCTTTCAGTTTGGACAGCATTTGCAATTTCAAAAGATAAACCTCTCTAAGGAGTTAACATGATCTGTGAATGGGGGACATGCTAGGAATCAGATATCCTAATGAACTTTGTCTTACTCACTTGAAATGGAGAATTAACCGATTCTTTTAAATAATTCAGAAATCTAAAATCAAAGAGATGATGTACAAATTTCTATTGTACTGCACAAAAATGGGGAGTGGAAATAAACTCCTTATTTTTATGTTTTCAATAAAACTACATTCCTACATCTTTTCCAAGTGAAATACTTTCAAATTTATTAGCAGTCATAATTGTTTTACACCATCCAACAAATACAATGGCATCTGGTAAAAACACCTTACTACTTTTATACACTCCACCTTCAGCACAAAAATTAAATGAAAATTTAGTCCATTGTTTAAAAATATTCACTGTTGATCCATATAGGAATAGTGCTTGAGACTATAGGAAAAAGAGTAAAAATGTTCATACAAAAAATAAGAACATAAGTTTTCCAAAAGAATGTAACTTTGCCCCCAAAATTAAAAACAAGAAAATGACACATTCCAGATTCCATCTAGCACAGAGTTTGTTTCCATGAAGCAAAGAGGTGGATGAAAGAAAGGAAGACTACACTTTATTGTGCATCTGCTATGAATCACTACGAGTTCTGGGCAATTTATACATACACACATCCACAGAGATATATCCATATACATAATCTGCATAGAAACAGTCCTTTTAGTTCCGAGAATTAATTAAGCCTGTGGGTGCCTGAGCAAGGCTGAGGCGGATACCTAAGAGTATGAGATGCTCATCCTAAATGAGCAAACACCACGGGGAAGGAAAAAGGAACGAGCACTACTTAAGCTCAAAACACAACAGCAACTAAAATGCATTTCCTGAGAAGGTGATGGCATCCCACCTTATAAATAAGAAAACACAAGTCCAAGAGTTTGCCCAAATTTACGTCATCAATAAGTTACAGAACCAGAGTTCGAATACTGTTCTTTCTATAATGTAAGGTCATAGTTAAGCAATTAGCTTCTGACATGTAAGTCTGTAAACTCTGTCCTGTGAGTACTCTTTCTGCCTTCTTGACTGTGGGAAAGCTACCTAAATTTTTTTGTGTCTCAGTTTCCTCATCTATAAAATGGGAACACTAATAATACCAATCTCCAAGGGTTGTATGAGAGTGAAATAAAGTCATGAATTTACAACTCTTGGCACAGTGCCTTGCTGTGGTGGCCATAAAAATGAGCCACTCATATCACATGTGACAAGAACCACCACTGCCTGACAACTCCAGTCGCTCCCCTCTGGATTTACTACCATGTTTGTTCCAGAGAGCTTCCTCCAGGCTCCCAGTAAATGATTAAAGAAGAGGATACTAACGCAGACTGGTTCCTATGGTGGGGGTGGGGGGCACTTTATAACAAGTGACTGGCTCAAAGACCCTCCACTGGCCTGTACAAAACGTTCTTAGAAGCTCCCTCTCGTCTAGGATTCTTCCTCCCCAATCCTCCTTCCTTTCCTCTCTTCTCTCACAAGTATCAGATCAGTATTGCAGTCTGAAGCCTCTGCAGCCAACCTGGCTCCCTCCCTTTATAGCTCACAGATTTTAGCCCCCACATCCCTGCACATCTAATTCCGTAAGGGCATATTCTTCTTGGGAGACCTAACTACCACACCAGCACTTGGAAAACCCACAACAAATGTGAGCCATTATCAAGAGCATGACTGTTACCAGCAAATTCATTTGTCATTACCAAAGCCCAACAGAGTTTAGCCCTCATTTCCAAAGTGTTTGCCTTGAATCTGTGGACATTATCCTTTCCTTAAGTTGGAGGGTACAAAGACCACATCATGTTGTTATAACACATTCAAACATGTTTTGTCACAGCTAGTAAAACAGCCCTAAATGAGAACATAATATATATTTAGTTTCCTGTACAGCATAAAGAAAATAGCACCGTCTATTTTCAAGTCAACTTAAAGGTCTTTTCTCTACCTTACTTTTGAATGTGGACTTCTCCAGTGCTGTGTGATTTGACTGATTTTCTACTTTCACCATCTTTCATGAGGCAAACAGTCTGCCAGTATCTAGGACTTGCGACAAGATATACTTCCTTTGAAGAAGTGACTCACATGATGTTGCTATGCCTTACTCAATTACAGTTCCACTAATTAAACTTATACACTGACCTGGATGGGTTGAATGGCTCTCAACTACAGTATTGTACCTACTGATTATGCCACACAAGTGGCTTATTGTTCCCAGACAACGTCTGGGCTACCGGCAGATGCAGAATGAATGGAATTTAAGCAGTTGAGTCATTAGAACTTCGTGATACTCTTCTCAGGTCTCATTTCCAGCAGGTTAAATTCCAGTGGTTTGACCCTTTGTGATCACTGAAATCATCACAGACTAATTGAACCTTTTCCAATACTGCTCTTACTGCTGCCTGTGTAACCTCCATGGGAGTGTGCAGAGAACTAGGACTGGTGGCCAGATAAAATACATGACTTGGTTTAGATAAACAAGTCCTTTTTTGTAATAAATGGAGCCCATGTAATACTAAAATAATTATTTGTTGTGGTTCTGCAAAGCAAATTTAACTTGGTATCTTGTGTTTTTATTTGCTAAATCTAGCAACAATTGGGAGGCAAAAAAATCAAGCTTCGTGGTCATGGACTTGAGACCTGAGGATTTACAATCTAAACAGAGTCCTGAGATAAGGGTTAAACTGCAGCCCCACAGATTTAGATCTCCATTAAATGAAAAAAAAAAAAGAATTGTTTGCATGAGAGAGTATGTGAAGCCAAATATCCTATGCAAGTGACTCTGTATTCAGTAACGTATGCATAAAGAAAACCTTTGGGGATACTAAGATTTGGCAGACGACAGTCTCCTTTGACAATGCTATGAATTAGGCCTTTTTGTTTTGTTCACCACTCAACATTAATTATCTAACACAGTGCAAGGGCTCAGGGCATATCCACCACATCAAGAAATGAATGGATTTGGTATATGCATTCCTTTGTCGAGCATATTATAGTTTATCAAGGATTTGCTATGTCTTTCCTTGGCCAACAAAGTTCAATATAATTTGGCTTCCTGCTAAGCCCTGTTGCCAACTGTTCTTCTTTCACTTATGTGCCACAAGCCACCCTAACCTGATTGTTCCTCCAACATGCTCTGAGTCTTTCCATTTACTGTTCCCTCTTTCTAGAAGAGAAGTCCCAAATATCTGCATAGTTCTCTTCTTCCATGCCATCAAGTCTTAGCTTAAAAGTCAACAGGTCAAAAAGGCCTTCCCTGACTACCTTCTGTAAAATATACTCCACTGTTTAGCCCTTGTGTGTGCATGCATGCTAAGTCACTTCAGTCCTGTCCAACTCTGTAGCTCCCCAGGCTCCTCTGTCCATGGGATTCTCCAGATAAAAATACAGGAGTGGAATGCCATGCTTTCCTCCAGGTGATCTTCCCGACCCAGGGATGGAACCATATCTCTTTTGTCTCCTGCACTGGCAGGGGGTTCTTTACCCCCAGTGTCACCTAGAAAGCCCTGTTTTTCTTTATCTAGCTTTGTTTTTCTTCATAATATTTAACATCACCTGTTATATTATGTGTGTTTTCTTCCAGCAGAGATGTTATCTGTTTTACTCAGTAAATCTGGTTCTGAGAATACATCTGATAAATATGTAAATAAATAAATATGATAAAAATAAATATGATAAAAATGAATGAAGCCTTTTTCCCCTTACTAGATTACCAGGTCCTCCAGAATGGGAACTCTGATCCATCTCTGTAGTCCCTCAATGCATCCAGCATATAGTTCATATGTACCCAGCAGATTCTTAGTAACTATCTGGGCTTCCCAGGTGGCTCAGTGGTAAAGAATCTGCCTGCCAACGCAGAAGACACAAGAGATACAGATTCGATCCCTGGGTTGGGAAGATCCCCTGGAGAAGGGAATGGCAACTCACTCCAATATTTTTGCCTGGAGAATCCCATGGGTAGAGGAGCCTGACTGGCAGCATTCCATGGGGTCGCAAAGAGGTGGACATGACTGAGTGACTAAGCAAGCAGATGCCTTATAAGAAAATTGAGGTGCAGGTCTTTAAGTGGCTTGGACAACTGATTTCTCCTTAACAGATGCTCAGTGTCAGGCTTATAATGGCAGCTCTCCTTTGCTAATCTGACCTGTTCAGAAGCTGTGATTTGGCTTCTATTTGTTCATCTCTTGAGTTTACAAATTCAGCTTGCTGAGAAGCTCTCTGGTTGCAAAATACCTACAGAGATCTAAGAAAACACTGACTTTCCTTCATGGAGAGACTGTTGGAAATCTATTCCTATTTTGCTAGGATTCACCACCACATCCTTTATACTTTTCTCTTTGGATATTCGCCATATGATGCCTGTGGATAAGGCATATGAGACTCCCCTGTTCTCTTTGGGTTAAAATCAACCAAGTATAGAACTTAACAATTGAGAAGGGGCAGAGTAATCTGCAGTAAATACTACCCCTCCCCCACCTTGATTTGCGCTATCCCAGTAGATTTCCTTAACGACAAGGAAACAAGGGAACAGAGTTGCCTGGAGCTGAGTGAAACCTGAAGAAGAGAAAAAGAATGAGGAAGCTGTAGAGGGAAAAGGTGCCAAAAGTCCTTGTGGCCACATGAATTTTTCTAGCAGACAACTAATTAATCTGGATTAGCGGCTCCAAATCCCCAAATAAATTATTTATATTGCATTCAGTTTACTGATATGATCCACAAATGGATAATTCTTTCCCCAAAATGATATACAGGATTTAACCACCCTCAAGTGTCAAATCAGACCCTATTATGTGTGGCAAAGGAAGCTTATACACTATTCCTGACCCAAACCAGCCTCCCTGATAATTCACCACGTGGATTTTTCAGTGACAGAGAGAGGTACATGAAAGTGACTGTTAGGAGTGCACTGTAGGTCCTTCTAAGAAGATCTGTCAAAGGTTCTATCAGGGCCTGTCCAGTGTTCAAACCCAGGGAACAGAGAGCAGCGCAGATGGCACGGCCCCTGAACACCAGGCGCAGCACCCACCACCGCTTCTCCACGCCACTGTGACTTGACGGCGGCCCCTCATCTGATTTCTTTTCTGAGCCCAATTCAAATACGAACAGCATTGCTTCCTGTTCTGAGAATCGAGATCTATGGATATATTTACACAATCCCATATAAAGTATAAACAAATCACTTTTCTATTTCATGTTTCTATTCTATGTTACATCCAAATGGTTGTTTCTCCTGGACCACAAGTCATAGACACAGAACAAATTTGAGGACGAGAAGACACCCCTTTACATCTTCTTTCCTCTATACAGTTTGTGCG
>SJYV01032207.1:306398-639864 GCA_006410875.1 Neotragus pygmaeus | reverse complement strand
TACTCTGGCCACCTCTTGAGAAGAGTTGACTCATTGGAAAAGACTCTGATGCTGGGAAGGATTGAGGGCAGGAGGAGAAGGGGACAACAGAGGATGAGATGGCTGGATGGCATCACTGACTCGATGGGCGTGAGTCTGGGTGAACTCCGGGAGTTGGTGATGGACAGGGAGGCCTGACGTGCTATGATTCATGGGGTTGCAAAAAGTCGGACACGACTGAGCGACTGAACTGAACTGAACTGATGGTTATCTTTGAGTGCTTACTATGAACCCACATTATGCTGTTTCACAGGCATATTCTCATTTTGTTATTCAGGAGCTAGGATCGTTTAGTGTTCCTATTTTACTGATAAGAAGACTGAGATTGGGGAGACACCTTACTCAGTCACCCAGCCTTCGTTTCATTTGAACTCAGGCCTGTTTGACTCTAGAGGTGGAGTTCTGAATCATTACATTATACCAGTGTTGAATTTCAGTGATTCTGACATTTTATCTCTGGGTTTCAGATAATTCCTTCGAAATTCCCATGTAATACTCTAATTGGACAAAGATTTGTTTTCTTTTACAGTTGAGTCTTAAGGGAGTACAAGAAAAGAAAGCAAAATTTCTGTAGAAATAAAGAGACTAGTAGGGCAGGGAAGAAACAGCTGCATCCACTTTAGGTAAAGTTACACGGCCTAGTTTATGGTTTTGGATGAAACAGCATGTTACCATTTGTCTATTCATTCTCCATGGTTTACTAGGAAAATACCATTCGTTTCCCATTACCTTTCTCTTCAAGAGCTAGGATAAAAAGAATACTATTTCCCCTCAAATATATACATAAAGAAGGAATAAGGAGGTCCCACTTTATTTGAAGATCAAGAGTCTGTCACTTCTTCATCCACCAAGATTTCAAAAGTTCTCTAAGAGTTTTGTTGATACATTTATGAGTGTTCTCTTCTTAAAAACAAAAATGAAACAAACAAACAAAACTCTTTCAGGAACTCATCTTCCATAACCTGGGGTAATGAAAACGAAAGAAGACTCGATCAAAGCAACCCCAGAAAGTCATCTAATGCATCTAAATACCTAGTCCAGAAGTCTTCATTTATTTTCCTTCAGGGATTATACATCTTTTAAAAAGAGGAATAAAAATAATTTTTTCCCCAAATAACTTCATCTGAGATTGACAAAAGGCAGAAACCCAAGAGGCTGGTGTTCCTCTAGTCTGAACTCTAGTGGGAACTGACTAAGATGAAGCAACATCTTTCTCTGAAATAAACAGAAATTTGAAACACAGGAATTTATTATTGTCTCTCCTGGATATTAATACTTTCTTTCTCTGAACTCATATGATCCTTCCCAAATGGTACTGTGAATCCTTGAGGTGGCACCAAGTGATCTGCGGTTAACAATGAACTTGGCTAGTCTCTCCTCGACTTTGGCCGAAAAATTCAGGCTCAATCCTGGTTGCTTTTTGGAATGAGAAATGCACAATATCGGTATTACAGCAGCTCCAGAAAGGCATGCCAGGCCTCTCATGCCCTCAATTTATATTTGCATGTGAACAGCTTGTCGGCCATTTTATGAAGACAGATGAATCGCAGGCCTGCAAGAGGGGCCGCCAGACCCAAACATGAAAACCACACACCCCAGCAGCCCACCAGTTCTTAACAGTGAAAATAAAATGAATACCTCTGGACACAACTTCAAGCTGATTATACATAAATATATTATATGTAAAAAAGAGATACATAAGCCATCACCTATAAGTCAAGTGGGAAATAAAGAGTGAAACTAGTCTATAAATATCACTCTTTAAAATGTCAAAAAAAAGTAAGATGTAGCTGTTTATGACACTAAAAACAAGCCTTCAGAGGTCTCTTTCTCTCTCTCTCTCTCTCTCTTCTTTAATGCCTGCTGCGAAAAGACAACTTTGATACGTAAAATACCACCAAAATACCAGGATGAGGAGAGGAATAGCAAGACAGTGCATATTTAATATGGGAGCCCAGCAACACTGTAGAGAATTTCTGAGGCTTGGGAAATGAACAAATCCTGAGAAATCAGTGACAGGCTATTTAAAGTGATAAAAACAATCCTCCACCCCACAACACTGACATAATTCAGTTTACCTATCTATTCCAAAAGATCGGGTGGAGATCAAAACAGAAAAATAGAACAACAAAAATAAGATAGTCAGGAGGAATGAGGTCATTTTAAATAAGTGAAAAACAAATTATGGTAGGATTATACTAACTAGAAAAATAATACAAGGAATAGTGAACAACAGCCAACTTTTATTTAGTGTAAAGTACTATGAAACATACTATTGTGAGCATGTTATATATATTATCTTATTTAATTCTTCAACATGTCAGTAATATTATTACCGTACCACTTCAAAGAAGAAATAAGTCAGTACTCTGTGAGGGTAAATAACCTATTCAAAATTACAAAGGAAAGAAAGAATAGAGGTAGAATTTAAACACAGGTCTGACACCACCGCCTGAGCTTTTAGCCACGGTGCCATATTCCCTTTGAAGGTCCTTCATGGTCAAGCTACCATTAGAGGCTTCAGCTCTTTCATCAAGGAAGAGCACTATGGAATTTTACGAGATTATAGCCATGAAAGTGTATAATACAGTGTTTAGCATGTGATGAGTACCATTAGTTCACTTCTCAGTTTTTACTGAAACTGATGGTTTTACTCAAATTCTAACCTATGACAACTGTTTTCATCCTTGAAGCACATATACTACACACTTAGTATTTTAGTGGATGCTACTATGTTCATATATAAAGTGTGTATTCTAGGTTAATCAAATTCCTGCAGTATACATCTTATACATTTATGGAATTGACAAATTTTAAACTGTCATGTACCCTTACTGTTTTAGACAACTTAAAGTGAAAATCTTTCAAAGGCAGACATCATTGTCTTACAGCAATTATTTAGCAGAAGCAAAAATCTTCCAAAAGGCCTCAAAAATACTTGTCAGTCAATAAACTTAAATCATCACAAAGAAGATCGTGGGTCACTTGCCACATAAAAAGGAACTGAAATAAAAAGGCACTGGCTCCTCACTTATGCTGTAAATGATACTGATCAGGTAAATCAACCCTGCCTCAAACAGTCACCAACTTTCTTGGGAACGAAGGTTCTTAAGAGTACCCTGATAGAGTTTGTGGCTGAGGGGAAGGGTTTGGGGCTATTAGAGTGATCCAAAAAATTTCTTAAGCTCTCAAAAACTGTTCTTACTGTGTGGGCCACCCACTCGGGCAGACCTTGAAATCCTCCTATTTGGTTGGCTGCGGGCTACCATGGACTCTCAAAGCAGCAACCAGAGTCCCAAACTAAACTTACCATTTTCTGGCTGGTCCTTAATGTCAGCATCACTTGGCTGGCTGGGACTTTCAGATTGACTTGAATCTGAAAAACATAAAAATACGGCCAAAAATTACAGGGTCTGTGAAAGAAAGTGGATCAGAGGTGGCAGACTTCTCAAAAGGTTCAGAGTGTAAACCAGGAGTGAGAATATTACAGAGGTGACATGATGATCAAAAAAGGAAGAAAGAAAAGACAGGGCAGCAGCCGCAGCAGCCCATGCCTTCAGAGAGGACTCTCGGTTCTGTTTACACCTCCGGCAGCACTTGGCTTGCGCCAGATCATAACTTAAAACTCTTCAGAAACCATCCTCCTACACAGAGACCCTTTCCAAACTGCTCTTCTCCATTATTTATACACTAGAGTCTGATAAAGACTTCATCCTTCATTACACACATCTGAAGCTTGATTCAGAACATAATAAAGTGTCAAAACATATTTTGAAGCTGGTATATAAAAGCAACCCAAACAACAGAAACAAGTTCTGTTGATATTTAGCTCTGTATTACAGCAACAGACTATGCAGACTAACACCATTAAATACTAGAATCCTAATACTCTAGTGCCTTTACTTAAAATAACAGGATCGCTCAAAGACATCTTTCTAAAAGGTATACATCTCCCCCCACTTTGTAAGTATTCTTTTCCTCTTGTACCGATGCATCTGGGAGATCCTAAAGGGGCTTGTGAGCAAAAACAGGTTCTTGCACACCTTTATGGAATCACATTTATTTTTTATTTTACTGATAAAAATATAATCATTTTTAAACTAAAAATTTAATCCAATCAATTTAACTTCTAAATGAGACAATTTAAAATAAAGTAACATTTAATTTTAAGATGAGATAAACAAGTTAGATCAAAAACTTTCACAGAATTAGAAATAAGCATACTATGATACACTTTCTTGGGGAAAGGAGAAAAAAAGGCAAACTATTTCAAGGAGAGAGTTTTTTACATAAAGCATTTTTCTGAGACTTGAAACAGTATATAATATTATCGAAAAACAAAAATTTTTCTAGAAAAATCTCTGTATCTATAGAAAGCCTATATCTGCACTTCACCTTGACTTCACAGGGTTAGAACAGGTTATCTGAAATCTGACCACATTTTAGCAAGAAGTTCAATGCAAGATCAAAAGGTCATGACACTTAACTGTGATTAAATTGNGTATCTATAGAAAGCCTATATCTGCACTTCACCTTGACTTCACAGGGTTAGAACAGGCTATCTGAAATCTGACCACATTTTAGCAAGAAGTTCAATGCAAGATCAAAAGGTCATGACACTTAACTGTGATTAAATTGAAAATATTACTTCTATTTCACCAACAGAATTATAGCTTTAGCATGCTCTTTCTTGGAGATACTGCACAAAGAAGTAGTACTACTAGTGGCCCTAGGTTGAGAAGCACTAATTTATTACTGTAAGAAAGACTCCCTGCTTTTAGGCAAATGAAGATTTTAATTATTGGAAAGTACTTCTTTTTAAATGCCTATTAAAAAATTTTTAGATGCGCTTAACCTGGTGCATAGAGCAAAAATTCTAGATTGATTCAAAGGTTCAAATGTGAAAATCTGAATTTGTATTTAAGTCTGGCAAAGTGATAGCTTTTTATCATAATGTAACAGTAGCCATAGTGAAGATACAAACCAAAAGTATTACACTGTTTCTCAAAAAACTTTAGAGAAATTCTTCAGAATGAACCACAAAGTTAAATACAAAGTCTGCACTGAAAATTGGAATATAAATTTATATGCAATCACATTTGAAATTTTAACTCAATAAATTAATATTACATTTATAGCAAGTGGTTTTAAAATATGGCATGATTGCCTTCTCTTTTTCTAAGGGAGTATTCTGTAACTTTGCAATTAAAAATTATAAATTAAACATTCCTGTAAGTAATTCAACATGTTTTAGGAGAAAGACATACCTTCATTATTCGTGTACTGCAAATTTTTAAACCATTAATATCCACAATTGAAACCAGAGAAAATATCTAAGTTTGTCTTAGGGAAAGTTAAAATTCTTCTTGATCATGTGCCAATACAGATACCTAAAATTTTGCCAAACAGAACATGCTCTTTGGAATAAGACTAGTAAGCCTAACTTTCTATCTGATAGCTTAGCCGATGTTCTTTTTCTTGGTGTATTAATATCTTTATGAGCAATCACTTCTTTGTGAACAAAAGGAAAAATATTTTTTAAGCTCAATTAATTTAAATATACCATAGCCCATTACTTTTCTGAATTTTATCTATCAATACTAAGGCAAAAGAAATAATGAAAGATCCAAACAACTGTCTTAATAATCTAGAAGTAGACTTCTTTGCTGTTTGAAATTTTCTTTTACATTTGTCACCCTATATTTATAGAAAGATAGCATAATTACAGAAAACATGAATAGCAACAAAAGATGGCATTAGATATGTTCAAAGAAAGTTTAAAATTCCAAGCCACAGAAAAAGAAGCAAACAAACAGCAAACGACTGAGCGGCAGGAAAATAGCTCAGAGTTGGTCTGAAAGGGGCCACAGCACTCTTGTGAAAGCTCAGCTACAAACACTGGAAGAGGCATCTAGCCAAACTGAAAACAGAATTTAATTTCCCAGTTTTATTCAAAAGCTGGGGATACTGTTCTCCACCAGAGGACTGCACACTAAAATACACCATCCTGGTAACAGACAGGAAAAGCCAAAGAACTACAGGAAAAGTTAAATGATCTTAAAACTTAATTATTTTCTACCATGGGCCATTTAATGCCCGTTTCTTTTTTGAACCAACGAGGAACAAAATTACCCAGTCTTGGTGCAATTCTTGCTTAGGACGGATGTACTCTTTCTTTGGTATTACAAAAGGTCAGTGATGCTGTTATGTATGGGCCACCAGGTGACCAGAATTATAAATTAATTTCTACCCATACACAATTGATACAAAGGAAAGATCTCTTTCTTAAGTATTTGTATTAAAACACTATCATGAAAGCAAAAATTAATTTAATTTTCTCTTGTGCATAGTTGGTAGAGACCTGTCAGAAGCCAAAGTAACTTCACATCTTACTTTTGGGGACAATTATCACATGGCCTTTTGATTCCCATCACCTTAAATAACTAGAGGCCCACAAAAAAATTCACCTACACAGAATTGGGTGCCTTTCTTGTATCTTGAGTCCCCCATGGCAGCAACTTTCTCTGGTTTCCTGGGTGAAAGCCAGAAGATTTGTATATACAATGAAGAGAATATTATTTAAAATGTGTTTAAATGATGGAGTTGGAAATGCGATTGTGAGGAAGTACATTAGGGTTAGCAATTTTTCTCCCCATCCAGGGATTTGTTTTTTGTTTAAGGAACCTTAGACTTCAACCTAACCTTGAAAAGCAATTTTTCTTTTGGTTTCTAAAAAATTTATGAGCAGAAATTTAAACCTAAAATAGACAGGGTTTTCATATAGGAGGCTGGATTGAGACTTCTTAATTGAACTGGTAGTCAACTATCTATGCATTTTTATGGCACTTACAGCTATACTGCTGGAGTACTCAGACAAAGATATTTCACTATCAATATAATCACTTGGGAAAGGAATAAAATAAATCCTAATGCCAACACACTAGCCTGAGCTTCCATACTCTTGTGCAGGAACAGAAGCTTGTACTGGATTTACTACTTCTGCACGGATCCAGCCCCCCTCCCCTCAATTCTGCCCCCCTTCAACTTGGTACCTCAAGAGAATACTCGTTTGGCGATGGTGAAGAATGACAAAAAACAGGTCAGTAGGGTAAAACTGACTGGGCAAAAAAACAGACATCACTTCCATGTATTTTCTGTTCTCCAGGCGTGAAGCAAAGATGGAATGCTGTTAAATCTTCCTTGTGCCCAACCCAGAATTAAACTTTTCCTCTCTCCTCTCTCACTGGCCATATATCTCTAACAGTGTGACTTACACTGTGTTGCACTAAGGTACTTTTCAATGATCTCTCGTGAGAATCAGAACTCCGTGAGAAAAAAATTTCTTTCTTATTCTAGTCTTAGGTCCAGTACCTTCCAAGAGTACCTGGCCCAGCCAAGGATTTGATAACCACAGAACGAAAAGGATGAATTTTCACTTGTTTGGCCTTCTAGTGCTGAACCACTGCCAGTGACTAAGAATACACTAAGTTTACATCTAAAAGCTGACTGGGACTCACAAAATGAAAAAGAAGGGCAGAAAAGGTCTTTATTTCTGCTTGATTCCCCCTTCGTGGGACCTGGCAAGAAAGAGAGGCACATCCCTCTGGCTCATGGCTGGGAAATCTTGCACGGCATTTAGAAGTTGCAGACAATCACCTCCTCTGATCCCCTGGCCGACACATGGCAAGAGGCTTCTCAGAATAATAAGAGCTGAGGACGGTGTCTGACACATGAAAGGCCCCCAGAAATGTGTGCAGGCTAAAATGATGGATGGCAGAAATAGTTCACACATTCAAAAAATCCAAAGATAAGAGAAAGCAGCCATATCCTGAGGCCCAAAGAGGACCTCAAAATCCTAACAACTGCTGTGGTGAATAGCTGATAAAAGAAGGGCAGCCACGCAGCGGTGGGGAGCACTTCCCACCCTGAAACAAATGAGTGTAATTCCTATTCAGTCAACATGAAATCAACAAAAGTCTCCAGACCCCAAAAGTACACATCCAGGTTCCACTGGAAAATTCGCTTAAGTTCAAGCTCCCTACATGCACACTGATTTGGCTAAAGACGAAGCTTGAAAAGGCTTTGTTAAGAGTTTTGTGTCCGGTTTTAAATCTCCCAAATTAAAAGGTGATTCGAAGAAGAAATGAGAAGGCATCCAGAAACAAAAATGAGTTAGTCAAGTGAAAGAAAGAAAGTGAAAATGCCACCAAAAAGAAATGGAGTTGTTGTTTATAGTGTCAAAAAGGAAAAGCAAAGTCGGGAATGAATCCTTTCCTCCAACTAAATGAAGCGTTAGGAATGCTCCTGGGGTAAAACAAAGTAAGGAATAGGGTCATTATACTCTGAATATAATAAACAGTTACCCTCTAGGATTGTGGCCCTGAAAGATTTTCAAAATTTAGGTAGGCTTTTTTTTTTTTTCTTACAGAGGTTTGGAAAGATGAGTAGTTTGCAGAAGAGTCAAACCAAAGAATCCAAGATTCATTTTTTCTACATCCATGATGTTACAGAAATCTCTTTCTGATTGGTAATCTAAGGCGTAGAATTACTCTATTTTGATCGTTCAGTACCATAAGACGTTTATTACAGTAAGGAAATCTAGAAAAACGGCTATAATAGATGCATTTTGCTTATCAGTCTTATAGCTGCAGTTATAAAAGAAGTACCATTGTAACACTTTATAACCTTTAGGAATATTGTTTATTTTTTTCCAGTATCACCATGGCCTTAAAGACAGAGGTGTGAGGAAATATTTTTAAAATCTTTATTTGAGAATGTAGACTGTCACTGCACAGTTGCACATATGTATATACAATCTACAGCTTACGAGTAAACACTGATGAATACAATACAATCTGCTAAATATAACATTATCCATCATGGTCTGGCAAAGAACAAACAGAATTTTGCAATACCATCATTAAATCTAGACCACCAAAAATCTTCAACTGTCACCAACATTTTCAGAGAATGGGTATTAATCTTTTAAGCTCAGTAAACAACCAAACCAATATTTAATGACAATTAATGTATACAACTGTGGTCCACTTAATGAAAAAAGAATATACAATAACCTAGTTTAAAAAAAAAAAAATTATGAGATGAGTCACACCATAAAAGTTTTCTTATCTTTTAAAGTGGAAATACGCCACGGTTCTTTAAATGGGAAGTCTTATCTGTATTTAAAATACAAAATTTGGCCTGTGTAACTTTCCCAGTGAGCTAGAACTGTGTGTGTTATGATAATCACAGTAATCAAGGGATGCACAGCAAATCCTTCTTCACCAGAAGGGACAGAGGGAAAGCCCCCATTCCAAAAGGACCAGGCTAGTTTGCACACGTTGGTCCCTGAATCCTCTAATCCGGATTCGGATGGAGCAGGAAGGCTGTGTTCACGCAGCAGCGACTTGGAAGGGCTCCACCAGACCACCCCAGGGGCTGCCAGCTGCTCAGGAGATTCACCCCCTCACCACTTCCGGGTATGGCATTTTCAGGGTTGGGATTAAAAGTGTTACATAATCTAGATGACTACAAATTTCTTTCTTGAAACTTATCTTCTTTTTTCACGTGTCTTGCTGAAGAAGAGTATGTGAAATATTAAATTTGCAGAAATTAGATTTTTTGGCATTAATGCTGGTATTCTAGGCCCATCTGTTTAGTCGGGGCTGTGTATGATGATGAGACTGTTTAGGTTGAAGAGTGATTCAACTGTCTCATCACCTACTCATAAACGTGTTACTTGGCTACGTGCACAGGAGGTTGTGGAATGATACACAGTTTTAACACATCGAGAGAAAAGTAAAATGGTCTCACCATTGTTGTGTTATGACACTGAGGGGGAAATCATTTCTAAGCTTTGAAAATTACAACTTCAGTCACTCTGAAAGTAGAGACCAAATGACTCAATCTTCAATCTTCGCATGAGAGATTTCAAGTCGTGATGAGCTTTTTCAGTGAAGTTATAAATGAAGTCAATGGCAAGAATGTGGTGATTATAAAGACATGCAAGTGTGATACTTGGACTCAATTTATAATTTCTCATGTTTTCTTTGACAAGGGGCCATGACTGAAATAAACTAAAATGTTGAGGTAACCTTTGAATTTTGTTTTTCTCATAATAGGAGCAATGTTAATATGTGATGGTGACCTGTTGATCACTTCTGAACTCACAATAGTGAGTCAACCTGGTTACCTACCCACTCATGTGTAAACAAAGACTTGCCTAAAAAGCCACAACTATAACATTATTGCATATCAGACCTGTGCTCAATTTCTCCTTTTGAGTCAGTTTTTTCACAAACAAAATGAATTATAACAGTAAGTTCTTAGAGTTCTTCAACAGAAGAAAATATACTTAAAGAGTGCTTATATAGTCATCTATACAACTGGAAGTAGAAAAACTCCCTGTATACTTTCATGCTATAAAAACAAACGTGTCAAATGAAAATGATGTATAATTTAGTTATAGTTTACACACATTATTTTCATATATCTGGGTATCTGTCAAAAATTTATTAAAATAATAAAATGATCTCTTTGAGGATAATTATGTTATTTAAGTTCAGTTAGTATTCTAAAGATTAACTTTTTTGCTTTTTTTTTTTCATATTTCACTATAGAAAAGAGAATGAAATGTTAAAAAGATGGAGCCCTAAAAAATCTCAGCTATATAATTGAATTACTCTGCATCTCAGTTCTTTCATCTGTAAAACGGGGACACTAATGACTATTTTGCCTAATTTAATAGAGTTGTCATGTGGATCAAATAATGCAAGAAAACCTGGTTTTAAAACTATAAGATCCCCCCAAAAGAAATGTACATTTACCTCTGCAATATAAATCTTCCCATCCATAATACATTTTTGCTTCTTTCAAAAAAAATCAAGCCAAACTTACACATGATGGGATTCTGGTATAAAACATCAGCATCACAGTGCTGGTTTTAAAATAAAGGTTCTTAATTCCCATATACTGGGAAAGAGATTATCTCTGATAATGGAAATGTAAATCTCAGCTTGCCGTTGTTTATTCCAGACAGACATTTGTGTGTTAAGTCTGTTTATCAGGCAACACTTTGTCTAAGCCAGGAAGTAGTCAGTCTTGGTAACAAGATGTATGCAAATGAATTTCCCATGAGTCTCCACAGTAAATTGTAGTAAGAAAAAAAATTTCTTGTTACTTTACCAGCAAGAAGCCACCTCAAAAGTAGACTAGAGACAGAGCACTCTGAGCTAGACTATGCTGATGAGTTTAAATGAGTCCTAAATATGTGCTCACAGTCTGTTGCTCTTTATTCTAAGCAGACTTGGTGCCTTACATCTGTTTATCAGACAACACTCTGTCTGGGTACTCAGGCTTTGTAACCTGTGTGAAAATCAATGGTGACTGTAATCCCATGAAATAACCTGTCGGAGGCAAAACTCCAAACTTCCCACCACTTTAAGAACCCCCACCAACAGATGTTCCTATGAAACCTTTGAAACTTAAAAATATATATACATAAATACATCCAATTCTAATATTTTACCCATCTTCTATCTTAATTTTTCTTTCATTCAATTCCCTAATAGCAGGACAGACTCAGGACAGAATGAATTTTTTCATGCAATTTGGGCTGATAATTTAAAAATTTGCTAACATGCCTTATCTAATAGTCAAGACCAGAAAGTTTTTCTTAAAATACTTTTTCTATTATAATAGACAACTACTTATTCTTTTATTTTATTGTTAAAGTATTTATCCCAGGATCATCATTTTTTATCCTAATACAACTGACTCCTTTTTTAAAAAATCTATAACTGCAGAGTTGAAAAATGTATTTCTTTTTTTGTTGTTGTTGTTGGTTTTTTACCAGGTTTGAAAATCTTACCAAAGGCATCAAATTGGTTGAGCTTGTCTTCCTAGACAAAATAAACACTTTAGGACTCTACTTGTTTGTATTCTCCTCAGTAGTGCTGTATGCATCAGCAGCTAAAAACAAAGAAACTTTTTAGCTGCTCAGACAAAATGCAGAAGCTTCCCAAACAAGGAGGCAAGGGAGGGGGCACGGNTGAGAAGGCAATGGCAACCCATTCCAGTACTCTTGCCTGGAAAATCCCATCGGTGGAGGAGCCTGGCAGGCTGCAGTCCATGGGATCACTAAGAGTCGGACACGACTGAGCGACTTCACTTTCACGCATTGGAGAAGGAAATGGCAACCCACTCCAGTGTTCTTGCCTGGAGAATCCCAAGGATGGGGGAGCCTGGTGGGCTGCCGTCTATGGGGTCGCACAGAGTCAGACACGACTGAAGTGACTTAGCAGCAAATTTGTTTGATCTCATACTGGACACAGCAGAAGAACAGTTCTGTAAACTTGAAGACAGGTTAGTAGAAAATATTCAGACTCAAACATGAAGATCAAAAAGAATGGAGAATTTGTAAAAGGGGCCTAAGAAACACAAGGGAAATATGGAAAGGTCTAACGTGTTCGACTGCCTTAGAAAGGCAAGAAAGAGAAAGCATAACAGAAGCAATAATTACAAAGGTAATGATAAAATGTATTTCCAAACCTGAAGAAGGAAATCAACTCAAAAATTCATGAGGCAATACGAAATCCAAGTAGAATAATCATGAGCAAACCAGTCCTGGACATATCATAATAAAACTTCTGAAAAAGAAAGGCAAAGTAAGAAGTTAAAAGAAGCCAGAGGAGAATAAAACACATTAACTTTAAGGAGGAAACAATAAGAAAAATAAATATTTGTACAAAACAATAGATACCAGCTGCAATAGAACGAGAGTAGAAAACTGGATGACACCCTAAAAATTTTATACTCTAAGAAATTATCCTTCAACAATGCCAGTAAAATATAGAAATTTCCAGACAAGAAAACACTCATATAATTTAATTCATTACCAGTACATCTGAATTAAATAAAAATGAAGGGACTTTGTAGGCAGAGGAAAAATTATTCTAGACTAAAACAAAAGACTGCTGAAAGTAATGAAGAAACCAAGTAAAGGTAACTATGTGGGTAAAAATAAAAAAAAATTCACTAAACAAAATACAAGAGTAATGTTTTGAGAACTCAACTCAGCTGGTAAAGAATCCGCCTGCANAAGACTGCTGAAAGTAATGAAGAAACCAAGTAAAGGTAACTATGTGGGTAAAAATAAAAAAAAATTCACTAAACAAAATACAAGAGTAATGTTTTGAGAACTCAAATGCATAAATAATTCAAAAGCATAGTAAGAGCAAAATTTGTGGTAGTTTGGGTAAAGGAAGATGTGCATCTAAACTGTTTATTAAAACTGACCATATGCTGGCCATAAACCAATGCCCAGAACTTTCAGAGAATAAAAATCACTCAGGACTTCCATGGTGGTGCAGAGGTTAAGAACTGCCTGCTGGAGGACACAGGTTCGATTCTAGGTCTGAGAAGATTCCATATACCACGAGGCAGCTGAGCTGGCATGCTGCAGCTGTTCAAGCCTGCCTGCATAGAGACTGCTCCAGAGAAGCCCCTGCAGTGAGAAGCCCATGCACTGCAGAGTGGTCCCTGCTCACTGCAACTAGAGAAAGCCCGCGCAAAATGAAGACCCAGCACAGCCACACACACACAAAATCACACAGATTATAGTTTCCAATCATAGTAAAATTAATCTTGAAAACAACAGCAAAAAGTTAACTTTAAAATCCCACAATACTTGGAGATCATGGGAACTAAAGGTAGTAATTAATAAACATGTTAACTAAGAATTTTCAGTGGGTATCAGAAAACATTTTCATTGTATAATAGTAAATATAGATATGTAAAAATGTGTAAGATGTTGCTAAGTTGGAAATTAGAATGAAATTTGTAGTTTTAAGTGCATTGTATTAGAAGAGTAAAAATGGTGAAAATTTAGTCATCTAGTCTCAAAAAGTTAGTAATGGTTAGTTAAAAAAGAAAAACACACACACACACAAAACCACAACAAATAAAATGGAAGGAAGCAAAGATGATACAGAAATTAATGAAATAGAAATCAATAAATGAAGATAATTAATCATACCAAAAACCAGTCACTTGCAAAGTATAGCATTATTTATGAATATCTGGCAAGATTTATCAAGAAATAAAACAAAGTACAAATTCCTGATCTCAGGAATTAAAGCAAAAAGAACCACTATAGATGCTGCAGATCATAAGAATCTATATTATAGACAATTTTGATCTGAAAATTAAAAGAAAAAAGTTTTCTAAGAAGCAGCATTTACTAAAATTGATATAAGACAAAATAAAATAAACTGAAAGTTCTTTATCTAATCAATTGAATCACTAGTTAAAAGTCTCTATAGAAAGAGCATTCCAGGTCTATATGGTTTATTTCATGATTATATTATTTCAAATATTGTGGAAGAAATAAAATCATTCCTATACAAATTCTTCCAGGGATAAACATAGAGGGTACATTCCAAACTTGAACTATTTATGAGATAAATATCATAATACCATAACCTGATATATTGAAAGAAATGAAAATTACATTCCAATCTCACTTATAAACATAGGCATAAAAGTCTCAAATAACATATTAGCAAATTGAATCTAGCAATAAATAAATAGAATAATATTTCATGACCTAATTGAGCTGAGTTCAGGAATGCAAGATTGATTCAAGTTTGAAAATCAACCAATGTAATTCACGGCACTAGCAGAACACTTCAGAAAAAATATATGATTTCATTAAAAGCAAAATAATTTTATAAAATTCAATACTTAGAGTAATTTTAACAAAGTAGAAGTAAAAATTTCTTAATCTGATACATGATATTTGCAAAAACAGATAAAATAAGTGTTTATGATGTATCAGACAAGGATATTCACTACATCTTTGCAAATCAAAGTAAGGTTTATAGATTGACAGCATCCGTATCTCTAGGGAGCTTGTTAAAAATGTAGAATCCTAGGCCTTACTTCAGACTTACTCCCTTAGAATTTGCATTTTAAGAAAATCTCCAGTAGGTCTATATGCATATTGAACTATGAGAAGGATTTCTTTAAACCACTTTGATTCTTTATGGTACTAAGGTCTCTGTTAAGACAGGTCTTAACAATTGCAATAAGATAAGACAAATAAATAACATGTACTAGGGTTAAAAAGAGAGGAAGTGAGGTGTCATGATTCAGGACAACCAGTGTATGTAGAAAATCTGAAAACTCTATAGATAAGTTATTAGAATTAATAAGTGAAGTTATTAAAGCTGCTAGATGCATATTTAACATAAAAAGTTAAAATATTTCTATATACTAGTAAGAATTGATAATAAACTTGGAAATTTTAAATGGTATTTAGGGAAAAAACTCAGTTAAAAAAAACTAAGTAAAAAAATTAAAATATTTTCTGTGCTGAAACCTATAGAACATTATTGGAAANAAATATTTCTATATACTAGTAAGAATTGATAATAAACTTGGAAATTTTAAATGGTATTTAGGGAAAAAACTCAGTTAAAAAAAACTAAGTAAAAAAATTAAAATATTTTCTGTGCTGAAACCTATAGAACATTATTGGAAAAAATTACAAAAACCTAAAGGAATGCAAAGATATACCATATTTTTGTGCTGGAATATTTTATACTGTAAAAATGCTAATTTCCCACAAATTGATCTAAACATTGCAATTCTAGTAAAAATTCTAGAAGATTTTTTGGTGAAAAATAATAAGCTTCAAAAAATAAGATTCAGAATTACAATGAAAGTGAAAAGTTTCAAGAGTATTTTAAAAACATTTGAATAAAAAGAATGAATTTGGAGGGCTTTCTCTACTTGATATTGAGACTTACTTAAAAAACTATTGTAATTAAGACAGAGTGGTAAGCACACTGGGCAGGCAGATGGACCAACAGAACAGAATACCACCCAAAAATGTATATAAAGTCATCTGAATTTCGATGAAGTTACCACTATAACAGTATAGAAAGGATTGGTGTTTCAATAAATGATGCTGGGTAAATTAGCTAACCATAGGAGCTGCAAGAGATGCCTCTTCAATCTCTGGGCCTGGAAGATCCCCTGGAGGAGGGCATGGCAGCCCACTCTAGTATTCTTGCCTGGAGAATCCATGGACAGAAGAGCCTTGCAAAGCTATGGCCCATGGGGTTGCAAAGAGTCAGACACAACTGAACTGACTTAGGACACAGCACACACAAGGGAACTGAACTTTGATGTGATTCATGGGGTCGCAAAGGGTCGGATATGACTGAGCGACTGAACTGAATTGAACTATGCTATTGAAAGCAGAAATTCCAAATTCATCTGGAATAAGGTAACTAAAATCTAAATATAGAATCTACAATAGTAAAGCTACTAGAAGATAACTTAGAAGAATATGTTGACTTGAAATGAGTAAAATTTCTTAAACTAGGCAAAAAACAAACTTGCCTATAAAAGAAAAGATTGGAGAATCTGACTTCCCAGGTTGCACTAGTGGTCAAGAAACTGCTGACCAAGGCAGGAGACATAAGAGATGGGGGTTCAGTCTCTGGGTGGGGAAGATCCCCTGAAGGAGGGCATGGGAAATGACTCCAGTATTCTTGCCTGGAAAACTCCATGGGCAGAGGAGCCTGGAGGGCTATAGTCCTTGGGGCCTCAAAGTGTCTAATGTGACTGAGACGACTTAGCACAGCACGGCACTTCATTAAAATTAAGAACTTTTGTTCGTCAAAAGAACACTGTTAGAAAACTGAAAATGCAAGCCACAGAGTGAGACGTATGTCTGGAATTCATATGTCCACCAAAGATATCCTAGTCAGAAGAAACCTTTACAAATTAATAATCAATCATCAATAATCTAATACATAAAATAGAAAAAAGTACTTGAACAGTCACTTCACAAAAGATAACATTAAAATGGCCAAACACGAAAAGGTCCTCAACCACAATTAGTCATCAAGAAAACACTGATTAATACCAAAACATGGTACGGTTGGTATAAATCTACCCAAATGGCTGAAGTTATAAAAACTGTCAATAGCAATATCTTATGAGAATATGGGACCAACAAAAATTATCATACATTGCTAGGGGGAGTAAAAATTCATGGCACGAAAGTGATTCTTTTGTCAAATAACCTATGTGCAACCATGTGTCTCCCATGGGAGATACATGTAAGCCAACTAAGAAAGTAACTTGAGAGATCAGACTCAGAGCAGTCCTGTGTTCTATAATAGCTGGGACAGAGTGAAAAGGAGCTGAGACAAGAGAAATAGTCAGATCAACTCCTCTTTGGGACTAATTTCAACATCTTACCGCTCAAGTGCCGGTTTCCCAGGTGATGCTGATAGTCAAGAATCTGCCTTTCAGTGCAGGAGACACAAGAGACGTAGGTTTGATCCCTGGGTTTTGAAGATCCCCTGGAGAAGGAAATGATAACCCACTCCAATATACTTTCCTGGAGAATACCAGGGACAGAGGAGCCTGGTGGGCTACAGTCCATAGGAGCTTTGAAGAGTCTGACTTCACAGTAAGCAACACTCAAGTAGTAGAAGCAAGTTTGACCAAAGAGAGCTCAGGCACATGTGTTTCCATTTCCATTTAATTAATTAACAAATGTGTGTGTTTATATTTTTAGACTGGTAACTGTATTAGTCATCTTTGCTGCATAACAAATTACTCTCAGACTTAGTGGATTACACAGCAAGCATTTATTATTTCCAAGTCACAAAACCAGGGAGGATTAGCTGGTTGGTTCTTGCTTAGGGTTATGTTAAAATCACAAGCTTGCAGTGACCCTGGGCTGGGGTTATCTGAAGGGGGTAAGGAATCTACTTTCAAGCTCTCTCCAGTGGCTGTTGGGAGAGGAAGCTGCAGGTGACTCCCCTGTGGGCCTTTTACCTTGCTCACACTTCTTGGCATCTGGTGTAACTCTATGGTTAGTGATTCCAGAAGGAAAGAAAAAGAATGCTCAAGACAGAAGCTGCAGGCTTTTATAACCTAATATTAGCAGTGAAAGCCTTCCCAGGTGACACAGTGGTAAAGAATCCACCAGCCAATACAAGAGACCATCAGAGACTCAGGTTTGATCCCTGGGTCAGGAAGTTCCCCTGGAGAAGGAAATGGCAATCTGCTCCAGGATTCTTGCCTGGAAAATCCCATGGACAGCAGAGCCTGGTGGGTTACAGTCCAACGTGTTTCAAAGAATTGGGCAGAAGTGACATTCTTCTGGCATTTTTAAATTCATAAAAGCAAATCAAAAGTCCAACCTATAATCATGGAGTACTGAGTCAAGTACCATCTTTTGAGGAGAAGAGATCAAAGAATTTGTAGATGTATGTTTAGGTCACACTGTCCAGATATTCACATGTTATAAGGTTCAGAATACACCACAATCTCCCCAGGGCACCAGTTCCATTTCTTAGGGTTATCCATTCCTTGTGTGTCTGTGCTGTGCTGTGCTTAGTAGCTCAGTTGTGTCAGACTCTTTGCGACCCCATGGACTCTAGCCCACCAGGCTCCTCTGTCCATGGGGATTCTCCAGGCAAGAATATTGGAGTGGGTTGCTGTGCTTTTCTCCAGAGAATCTTTCCAATCCAGGGATCGAACCCACATTTCCTATGTTTCCTGCATTGGCAGGCGGGTTCTTTACCAATAGCACCACCTGGGAAAATACAGCTAATACTAACTTCTTTGAAAGCTATAGCTGCAGTACTATGAATTAACCAGTCTCCCTGAATTTTATCAGTTCAAATCAGCACTGTTTTCTATGCAGGGTGTGAATAGAGGAATAGAGAACGACCTCAACCATCACTTCTCATATAAACTCTTGCCAACTTCAACCTACTTATAATTGTAGTATATGCCTTTTAAAACATTGGCTTAACAAAAGCTATTTAATTGTAGCTGGGTTTTCCCCCTCTTTGGAACATTCTTTGTGGCTTTCTCTCACTGTTAGCCAGGGCCTTAGGCAGTTACTAGAAAGGACTAAATTGAGTTGCTTTTGTTATTAGCTGTGGTTTGTGAGTCAGCTTACTGCTTCTAAAACAATTACCGAAGGAAGCTATTATTTTGAATAGAAATTTGAGTATATTTAGAAGAAAACGAACCACGTATTTTCTTCCGGCTGCCTCCGCTTCCCAAGCTCATTTCAAAGATGAAAAGACTTAAAAAAAAGAGCAGAGGGAAGGAAAAAAAAAAGGTTAGATTGAGAGTAAGAGAAAGGGAAAGGGAAAGACAGAGATGTGGAGACAAGGGCTTGAAAGAAGCATGGCAATGCTCAAAGACTGGGAAAATGACGTTTTAAGTTTTATAGAACATACAGTTAAATTATTTTGTTATCTTGAGATTTCCCTAAATGATAGGATTTGTGCTGACATACTATGCCAATCCACATTAGCCCAAAGAGATCAATTCTGAATAGCTTCATTCTTTTAAAGATATGTAATACATTCTGTGACTCTTCCTGGGGAAATGATGCAGGATAATACAATCATTGTTTGTGTATGTGTGTTTGTCCTAGATATGTCACACACGGTTTAGATTCTCAGTTTTTTGTTTTTTGTTTTTTTAAGTGAAATCTAAGCTGAAACTAAAACCTAAAGCAAGCTTCCTTTGACCTAATTCATATCTAGCTAATAAGAGACTGATTTTCCCTTGAGGTTCTAGTATTTGAACACTGTGGATGAGTCCCCTGTTACCACAAACAGTTCAAAAAGTTTTCATGTAAGTTACATTTATGAAGAGACTATCTTTCACTTGTTGTTTTGCTAAAGCTTCATTCCCATTTAAACCATCTTACACCCTTTTTGGAAGTAGGTAGCGTATATTTAAATTGGTAAGTAGTCACTTTAGAATTTCACAGAATTTAGCAGACAAGTCATGAAAATTGTCATCCGTGACATGTTTATGGTAGAGTTTCAGAAAGAATTTTTTATCTCCCCAAAGTTCTAAAGCAATGAGGATAGGTGAGATGATTTTTGTTTAAGAGGAGACTTGAAAGCAAATCTTTCTGAGTCTTTCAATCCCATTTTTACACTGGTTCATTCCAGGATAATTTTAAAGATTAAAATATAACTGTATACAGTTCAGTCACTCAGTCATGTCCGACTCTTTGCGACCCCATGAATCACAGCACACCAGGCCTCCCTGTCCATCACCAACTCCCGGAGTTCACCCAAACACACGTCCATCGAGTCAGTGATGCCATCCAGCCATCTCATCCTCTGTCATTCTCTTCTCCTCCTGCCCCCAATCCCTCCCAGCATCAGAGTCTTTTCCAATGATTCAACCCTTCGCATGAAGTGGCCAAAGTACTGGAGTTTCAGCTTTAGCATCATTCCTATCAAAGAAATCCCAGGGTTGATCTCCTTCAGAATGGACTGGTTGGATCTCCTTGCAGTCCAAGGGACTCTCAAGAGTCTTCTCCAACATCACAGTTCAAAAGCATCAATTCTTCAGTGCTCAGCTTTCTTCACAGTCCAACTCTCACATCCATACATGACCATTGGAAAAACCATGGCCTTGACTAGATGGACTTTTATTGGCAAAGTAATGTCTCTGCCTTTGAATATGCTATCTAGGTTGGTCATGACTTTCCTTCTAAGGAGTAAGCGTCTTTTAATTTCATTACTTATAGTACAATGTATATTGTTCATTATTATCTACAAATAGCACTGGCCATATTTGCATATTTACAAATTATCTCCAAATCTGAAGATGAAATGTTAATATCATCCAGTGGCTCTCCACCAATTGAGAAGTGGATTTCTCAATTGGAATTAACTTTCCTGTCTAATTTTCAAAGTCTTGACGGGATCCAGGGATGGATTCCTATGGAAAATGGGAGGGGAAATTCTCTAAAATATGTACATTTTAGAATAGTTACAATCTTTCAGAGCTGGAACTGAAACTCTTCCTAGGGCCATAGGGGTCTCATGTCAGATCCAGTAACAAATTCTTCCTACTTATTGATATTTTGACTCCTGGTTTTTTATAGGAAAAAATATTTCCTTGGTTTAAAAGAAAACTATGTATTTGGCTGCATTTGATCTCAGTTGGAGCATGTGAGACCTTTGTTGTGTCATGCAAGATCTTTCTTTGAGGCACATGGACTATCTAGTTGTGGCCTGTGAGCTCAGTAGTTGCAGCACGTGAGCTTAATTACTCCATGGAATGTTGGATCTTAGTTCCCCAATCAGGGATTGAACCAATGTCTCCTGCATTGCAAGGCAGATTCTTAACCTGCAGGTTAAAGGGACCAGGGAAGTCCCTTTCCTTGGCTTTTTTTCTTTTTTCTTAAATTCTCAATCAGTTCCTATTGTATACTCCTTTCTTTTGCATTTCCTTTTCTGTCGATCACTGAAAATAATTGATGTTCCAAAAATTCTGCCCTAGGCGTTCTCTTCTTCCTCTACTCTTCTTGATGCTGTAATACTCATTTAGAACAGAGACACATGCCACTATTATCTGCTTTCTACTCATAACAGAAGTTGCCAAACATGACATTTTCCCCCCTACTAATTATAGAAGTAGATTTAGACTCAGTACAGCTTCTAGGAGGGCCCCATTGCTTTATTTGAGTTGCTATGCAAGATGAACATTCTGGTTCTTATTGACAGACGCTGAGGACATCGAAAAAGATACTTGCTTGTCCTGGCTTCAGATTCAACCATTAAATGAAAGTCAAAGTCATCACCAGGCTTCACAATCTATCCAAAGCAATCTCTTATCCTTTGCTTTAAATCTTACTAGTCTTCTTTGATAGTAGATATACAGATATACAGATGTCACTTTATTTTCAGGTGATAAATTTAGTATCCTTCTACTAATTATGCAAACCAGAACACTTGATGTCATCTGTCTTCTCTTTCTCTTTTCCTAATGCCTGTGTTTATCACTTTTCAGTTGTACTTCAGAATGATTCCTAACACTTGATGGGATCTTTTTCCTTTTTTTTTTACTGTTTCATTATCATCGAGGCAGTTTAAACAGCTGTACCTTCTCTCATGGACTATTAACAAGAGTTCTCTGAAAGAACGCCATCTTGGTTTATAGCATGAAGACTGGCTGGATGGCCATGGAAACCCATTGATAAAATATGTGGAGAAAAAGCTAACAAGTTAGTTTTGGACATGATGGGTTAAAGTGCTCTGACGATGCTCATAGCAGTTGTTGAGAAAGAACTGCTCAGGAGGATTACGCTAAGAACAAAGTGCTACCCCAGAGAGCAGACTGGAAGTTGGCCTTCAATCTGTCTCTTCATCCTGCTAGAGTGATATGTTTTCGAAAACACAAATGTGAATGGTTTCTAAAATTTGTCAACAACTACCCATAGTTATCAGGATGAAATCACACTACCATTCCTTAAATTAACATTATCAAGGAAAACATCATGTTGTTGAGTGTTGTCATCTAAACACTTCTGCTAGAGTTCAGCTTTCAAAAATGACAGACTGTCAACTCTCCAATGGGACCTTGCAATTAGAAACTCTAGACAAAATATTTAAAAACCACTATTTGAAGGCACTGGAAAATGAGCAAAATAGAAGATATACTACAATTCCACATAAATGAAACACTTAAACATGCCACAAATCTATAGGAACAGAAAGCAGATCAGTGGAGGAAGGTAGGCAGGTAGGAAAGGAAGGTGGGATTACAAAGAAACCCTCAGAAACTTCTGAGTGTGATGGATATGTTTAATAACTTGCTCATAGTGATGGTTTCTTGGGTATATATGCACATGCAAATAGATCTATATATGAAACTTATCACACGGCACACTTTATGTGTTACTTCTTGTATGACAATAATCGCTTACCAAAAAGTCATCATTTTCATATACCCAGTTCAGTTCAGTCACTAAGTCGTGTCTGACTCTTTGTGACCCCATGAACCACAGCACACCAGGCCTCCCTGTCCATCACCGACTCCCGGAGTCCACCCAAACCCATGTCCATCGAGACAGTGATGCCATCCAACCATCTTATCCTCTGTCATCCCCTTTTCCGTCTGCCCTCAATCTTTCCCAGCATCAGGGTCTTTTCAAATGAGTCAACTCTTCACATCAGGTGGCCAAAGTACTGCAGTTTCAGCTTCAACATCAGTCCAACTAACGAACACCCAGGACTGATCTCCATTAGGATGGACTGGTTGCATCTCCTTGAAGTCCAAGGGACTCTCATGAGTCTTCTCCAACATAAAAGTTCAAAAGCATCAATTCTTTGGCATTCAGCTTTCTTTATAGTCCAACTCTCGCATCCATACATGACCACTGGGAAAACCATAACCTTGACTAGATGGACCTTTGTTGGCAAAGTAATGTCTNATGATGTATGGCAGGAACCAGCACAGTATTATAATTAGCCCTCAATTAAAAGTAAACAAATTAAAGGAAAAAATCGAGCAGTTCTATTTGCCAATCATATCCCACCTCACCCCTACACTCTGTTACTGCTGGGCTTCCAGAAGCAATGTTTAACCCCCTATAGCATTCACACAGCCACGGCCTTAACCTAGGGTTCAGAGAGATTTCAGTATCACCTCTGTCTCCTCAGATTTACAATGTTGAGCAAAGAATAAGAGGTGACCAAATCATTTTTGGTTGAAATCGCTCACTGGTCCTTCTAAACTGTCCTATTTTATTTCTTGGTTACTAGAAAAGAAGACTGAAAACAAATTATAGGGACTTCCCTGATGGTCCAGTGGCTAAGATTCCCAACTCCCAAAGCAGGGGGCTGGGGTTAACTCCTTGGTCAGGGAACTAGATCTCACATGCCACAGTGAAGACTAGAGATCCGGAATGTTGCCCAAGACCCAGTGCAGCCAAAGAAATAAATATCCTCTAAAAAATTATGTGAGAAAAACAAAGAAAATGAAAAGGTATTAAAAAAAATAAAAATCACATTAACAAAACAAGTGGTTTGTTTTGAACAGGGTTCAGAAATCTCAGTTCTTCAAATAAGACAGGAAATTTTATTTACAACAGACCTAGGGAGAGTTACAAGAAAAGATCAGAGTTTATTCAGGAATTAAAGGTGACATAATACCTGCATGGTATCTCTGAATTATCAGGTTTGTATTGAGGGACAGATGGAACATAGTAGAGTTTAACAGGGGAATGATGTAAAAGAAGGGATGAAGGTCTCTGTTATTTCCTTTGAATCTGGCTACCACTTCCAAAAACAACATACAATTTCATAATTCTTTTCCATTTAGTAAATTTAGGGCAATTCTTTCTTGTTATATTTATCCAAACGATCTCAGAAAAAAAAACATCACTGGGTTGGTTTTCATGTTCCATTTTTATTCTATATTTTAACAACTCATCTAATGATTTCCTTTTCTCCTCTAAATGGAAACCCTCTTGAAAGGAAATTTTCAAAGACTTAGTCAACAGAGTTTTAAGTCTTTATCATACAAAATAGCCTGACATCTATACTACTGTAGTCACGTGTCCTCCCACCTGGTCTTAAAACCAGAAGGCACTCTGTCTTAATGCCGCCATGTTCCCATTGTCCTGACATGCTTAGACTTCAAAGGGGAAGACTTTGAACAAACCTATTTGAAAGGAATTTCATCAAAAACAGTAGGCAAAAAAAATTTTTAAATGAACAGGAAGAGTGTAACATCTCACCGGCAGTAGATAGGGAAATGAATTATTCAAAACTGTATACAAACCCTGACATCATCATGAATAGAGGCAGACTCTAAGGAACCCTACTGAGAAAAGCTGGTATTTACACAGTAATTGGAAGCAAAACAAAACAAAATAAAAAATTTTCCACATAAAGAAAATCTCATACACTGTTCCTGATAATCCCATCAAAACTCCCTATTTCGGCAGCACCCTCGAGGCACAACCTCGAGATTTCCGTCAGGAAGAGAAAGTACAGCCCAACATTAAAAAGTCCCAAGACTCTTTGAGAAGAAATTCATGCAGAACATCAAATGTTACTCAACATTTTCAAGGAACCATGATATGTCAAACAGACCACATGATGCAAGTACATTTAAATATAAGTTTCTATTTCTGTTTAAAAATAAAAAAGATCAGAAATCTGAATCTGGAGAAGCAAAATCTCTTGCAGGTTTAGAAAGCATATACAAAACCTGGCAAAAGAAAACACTGTTCACTGCCACCATCTGCTTTCTGGCACAGAGAAAACTTTTACTAACAGCAACATTTTCTTACATTAGAAAATCCACTAATTAGTTTTGTTGTAATAAGAAAAATAACCTTTGCATGGAAGGCAGGTCGCCAGCTCACTTTTTTTTGTTGTTGTGGTTGGCTGTACCTTGCAGCAGGCCTGTAGCATTTCCATGTGAGGTTCACCTCTGAGTTTCTCTCCCCTGGAGTACTTTATTATCCTCTGTTTGGTCTAAAGAAAGTATTCACAAATGAGAGATCAAAAGTGAGAGCAACAGAGAGGAAAAGCTTTAAGGTATTTGGCTTAATATCCAAAAAGAGAACACCAGGTTCAGAATCAGGAAATCTGGGATCCAGAATCGACTGTTAAAAGCTCCGTAAACCTGGGTCTCATTTTCCTCATCTTTAAGGCTATTAAAGTAAATGAGCACTAGTTTTCTCCTAAAATCCCTAAATTCTTGAAGTCTAAATCATTTTTTTCCTAAGAATTGTATGTCCCAAGAAACGAGTGATTGCAAAAAAGTGGGACTTCAGACGTCATTGATCAATCTGAAATAATTTTAGAAATGTTGACATATGCTGATCAAAATATTACAAATCTAGCAACTGAGGAAATGGAAGCTCAACTGAAATCCCTTAATAATACACTCAATCATTTAGTCAGCATATCATTCCACAAATAATGCCAACAGATGTGGATCGAGCACCTACTGTGTGCCTGGCTTCTTGTGAGCCCTGGAGATGGAGCCCTGAACAGGAGGCTCACGTGCTCTGGGCTCCCAGCGTCTAGGTTCCAGGAAGCCTGCAGGCCCAGGAGCTGCCACAAGTGTGCCTGCTGCCCTGGACAGGATGGCACCAACCTGGAGAGAAAATGTGTGTGTGCTCGCTACGCTGCAAGATCTGCTTGAAAGTTCCTTAAGAAAATAAAATAAATGGGTACAATTACTTCTGAGAGATTATATGGAAAATAGATGTCATGTCTTTAGAAGCAAAGCAAAGCAGAANCTGCCTGCTGCCCTGGACAGGATGGCACCAACCTGGAGAGAAAATGTGTGTGTGCTCGCTACGCTGCAAGATCTGCTTGAAAGTTCCTTAAGAAAATAAAATAAATGGGTACAATTACTTCTGAGAGATTATATGGAAAATAGATGTCATGTCTTTAGAAGCAAAGCAAAGCAGAATGCTGAAAGGGCACAGAGCCCCTTGTGAAAGATGTTTCAGGCTTACACTGTTCAAACTGGCCCTGTGCCTCGACTGAACAAATTCCCTAGTCAAAAAGAACTCACCGCTTCCATTTTCCCGATCTTTTTTTCTGTAGGTTCAGACTTAGCTACATTTAGAACACAAAACTGCAACGCAAGATGACCTACTGCCAACTGGTAAGTCCCTCTGCCTGAGAAGTAAGTGACAGACTACTGCAAAGTTTAATTACCCCACTGGTATTATTACACAGACCAGCCCACACTACTATTCTCAACTGTATGTAACAACACACTGATAACTAGGATAAGTAAGTTCCCAATGGGTTTATTAACCCTCAACTGCCATTAAAATTCGTTAATTAAAACTTTTAACATTTTACCCAAAGCTTCCTATCAAATATCTGAAAAGATTTTGCTTAATTTGTACAGTTCTGGCTTTGCTTTTACCCTCTGTTTCTGTCTACACCCCACTTAGACACAGAAAGGAATTGCATTCTTTTCCAAGACCTGTTAGTCACATTTATATAGCGCAGATCCCTGCCCTGAATTTAGAATATAATTCAGCGTAGAAGAGGATGAAGACAGGATCCTTTCCCTTCCTCTGGGCAAAATTAATCCCTCCTTCCTCTGGCTTCCTACAGCCTAGTTACTAAGAACGGGGCTCAGCTTCTATTTCATTTCTCCGTGAGCAGAATCCCCATCTGCCCTACCAACAAGCTGCAAGCCCTTGAGGGCACACACTTGAAGACGGGCTGGCACATAGGAAATGCTCAGTAAGTGACCCTGAATGGAGGAATAGAGGTGGAAGGCTACTCTGGGCAAGACTTCTACGCAAGGCCTATCCCAGAGACTGCCTATAGATTTTTCTATCTCCTAGCAGAAACAAAGTAC
The DNA here is from genome assembly GCA_006410875.1 of Neotragus pygmaeus. Taxonomy (NCBI): domain Eukaryota; kingdom Metazoa; phylum Chordata; class Mammalia; order Artiodactyla; family Bovidae; genus Neotragus; species Neotragus pygmaeus. The sequence continues at coordinate 612,624 of SJYV01032207.1, read as the reverse complement.
AGTCAGAAAACAAGGTGTGTTTTTCAGTTAAGGCTAGAATTCCTGAAATGGCTACACACAAGGAAGGAACTTCCTTCTTCCTATTAGAGATGGGCAAATGACTCGTCTAGTGCCCACAATAGACAAAATTAGCCAAAAGTTTCTAAAATTAGTCAAAAGTTCTGAAAATGACTTATTTTCTATGTATTCCCCCTTTATCAGGTGATATGTGTTAACATACTATAACATCCACGAAGTGACATGATTTTGTACAGATGACAAAACAGTATAATATATACTTTCAAGGCGGGTAAGGACATATAATAAACACTGAACTAAAAATAAAGATTAAGGTAGTAGTATTCATATTACACAATGAGAGAAAAAATAAAAAGCTTCATTTAGGAGCTAAGTAATAAAGGGAAAATTCTGGACCTGGGACAGTTTCGTGTTTTGTTTTTAACCTCTACACTATGCTTATATTGCCACAAAATTGATGATCAGTTTGCTAACCTGCAGCAGCAGAGACAGACCAATTACTGTCACATTTCACCCCCAATCTATTCTTCTCTCATCTCTCTGGGTAACTGAGGTAAAGTTCTGCAAGGATATTGGATTTCCCTCTGGCTGCATAAAGGAACTGACCTTGAAAAATATAAATACAAAGAAATTAATTCTTTGCAAATTTCCTAAAATAGGTGGACTATAATTTTAAACATAACTGGTACTCCCTTAATAATAATAAGGGATTGAATGCAGCTCTAAAGTTCAAAGGTTTTATTTACCATGTTTATAAAAATGGTGCATCTTTTTCTCTCAAGCCTTGAGGTTCTCTTCCCAGACTAGCATAAGAACACATACACAGTCACATATAAGCATACACACAGTGACCTGTTAACCCTTCTTTCTTGGCCAAAAAATAAAACACACACACACAAAGTGGAGTCTGGGTTCACAGAGTTCTTATTTTCTGGTTTAAATTTAACAACACTTAGGGACTAAAAGCTATGCTAGGGATCTATAAGGCTAGAAATACTTCCTGCTAGGCTTAAATTTGGCCTTCCTGAGAGCAGGGCAGCTACAGCCACATCAATTCATGTAGGAAGCTTGAGTACCAAATTAAAAATCAACTCCCAAAATACCTGAGTTATCAAAGCTAAGCAACAAAGCACCATAGCTTCCATTTCTGTGCTATGGAAACTCCGTGACAGAAGCAGCCTACCACCGAATGTGAGGTGAAAAAGAGACACCTTTCCTATTCACTCAGGCAACTGGCAGTCAGGTCTCAAGAAGATTAAAGACCAAAAACTTTCACCAGAACCAAAACCTTAGCGAGGGCCTGTACTCACTATGGAATGCCATAAAAAATCTTCTTTAAAAGGATCTGAGCCGCCGGAAGTAGCACACCTTTGATGTGACCACTTTTCAAATGGTTTGCCCATCACAGTACGGCTCCTTGGTGTTTCCTTCATTATTCTTGTGGTTTCGTCTTTCTAAATTCAGACTCCTGCCCCATCCTAGGAGGTGAGGAGAATGCAATACATAATGCATTTAGAGCAGATCATATGATATCAGTACTTGATAATTTTTCATGGTTTTACATGAAAAGAATCACTGCATGTGGAAGATTAAGCATTTTTTAAATGCGAGAACATGGAGTCTTCCTTTCAAATAACTCAAAGCAAGGGGTATACTGCTGACACAGCAACGCTGTGGTCTCAGTGAGACTGTGGGAATGTCAAATTTATGGTCCTGGGGGCGATTGGTGGATGGTTTTGTGGTGTGTATAGTGTTTTGTTTTGTGTGTGCTTTTTCTTTTCTCTTTTGAGCCTCTGACAGAAACAGAGCTCCACAAACTTTCTGGCGACCTCCCAGGAAAACAGAAGGAAGCTGTATCCTGCACTTCCCCTGGGATCTAATGAAATATACAGCCTCTGGGCTTCTTTCAATTTGGACTTTCAGATTGCTAAGCCAGTGAAGGGGGGATCCTAGCTGTCACAAACGTCACATGCTCGGGGTCACCTGCTGCTCGGGGGTTCTCATGCCAGTTGTTGACATAATAAGCACCCCTTACACTTTAATTACAATTCACAGTGTGCAAACTATGCAATCTGCTTTAAGGCAGACTGTCTTTTAAATCAACACTAAAATTCTATTACTAATATGGCCATGAAATGTAGCAGGGGAAGGGTGTGTCCAGATGACTAACTACATGCAGGTATCTGCCATTTGGGGACGATATGGGCAACATTTGTCAAGAGATAAAATAGGGTTGTTGCCCTTAATTCTGGGACATGGGACTTTATTCTAATTCTGCTCTGAGATGCCTTTGAGTGGATCACAAAAATGAAATACAATATGCTTCGTGTGTAGCACTTTCACATTTGTATAACTGTGTATTTTTTTTTTCCACATGGGGGCTTACCTATTCTGTGTAATATTTTGCCTATCTAACAGGGCTAGTAAATGGTTAAAGGACAAGAAATTTCTACTCCCTTGCTTATTCTCCCCTGTAAACCTAGGGCACTGCTAGAAATGTTTAACAAATGCTTCTAGAGTTGTGTTAACGCTCTATCATTTGCTAGATCCTTGTATTTTGCTAACTACAGACCCATGTAAGCTATATTCTTGCAATCAAAACATGAAAGGTTATTTTAAAACAGAGCCCATTTAAAATAATATGACAATGCAGGGAGCTGTTTAAAAAGCACTAACACATAATTACAGTCTATAGTTTTCTCCAAAAACAACAGTGGAAATTAGTTATAATTATATTACAGAGAACTACTATAAACATAGGTGGGCTAACCTTTGAATGAACTGTCCCAGTGCTCTGGGAATTACAATCTCACTTTCAGTGCCACAAATGACGTAAGTCGATACACTTGAAATAAAACCATGCAAAGTACTTTTATGTGTAAAAAGTCTGACTCAAACACCTTAGTTCAGCTATAAGTATGCCCCACTGTAAAACACCACTGAACCACCACTCCAGGAACAAAATAATAATAATTTTAAAAACCCAGAAATCCAAATTTATAAAAATAGTAAGTAGCTATTTTTAAAAATAATAATAAAGCTTATACTTGCTTTAACGAAGGATATATCTTAATTACAAATGTGACCCAGATAGGTCAAATGAAAGTGAAAGTGAAAGTCACTCACTAGTGTCTGACTCTTTGCAACCCCATGGACTATACAGTCCATGGAATTTTCCAGGTCAGGATACTGGGTAGCTGTTCCCTTCTCCAGGGGATCTTCCCAACCCAGGGACTGAACCCAGGTCTCCCTCATTGCAGGCAGATTCTNCTAGTGTCTGACTCTTTGCAACCCCATGGACTATACAGTCCATGGAATTTTCCAGGTCAGGATACTGGGTAGCTGTTCCCTTCTCCAGGGGATCTTCCCAACCCAGGGACTGAACCCAGGTCTCCCTCATTGCAGGCAGATTCTTTTACTAGCTGAGCCACAAGGGAAACCCATATATCAAATGAATAACCATTATTTCACTGTGTATTTTTTGGGTGCCAGGCAACACTAGATGCCAAGACAGACAACAGTAACAACAAAGAAAGGCAAAGAGTTTATCTTACTTAGTTATGATTATTCTAACACTGGAAGCAGATGCTTCCTTCAAATATAGGAGTTTTTTCAGGAAAATTCTCAATCTTCTGGCTATTGGGTTTTGTCTTCATTTAGACAGACACAGAGCCATTTTATTTTCTCCCCTATTTAAACACCTGAAGTCCTCACCTGGCTCTCTGTCACCCCCAGGTAAGCCATTTGATGTCAAATTTCGTAACAGCAGGCATAGGTAAGCGCGACTATGCTCAGGAGACAGGAGGGGCTCTGAGAAACACAATTTTACCTTGAACCTCCGCATTAAGCTTTCCCCTAGCTTCTGACCTTGTGCTCCAGTCTGGGTGTGAGCAATCTGTGCAGTGTTCTCAGCAGGTAAACTCCACCTTAGGTGTTCAGTCAAGTACCCTGACTCATCTGGAACTGGAGACGCTGATTTGTTTTTTTTCCTTGCTTGCTTCCCAAGAACAAAATTCTTGGCACTGAAATTCAGGTTAGCACCCAGAGCCCTATGAGCTCCTGACAGAGTTCTGTGATGCTAACCACTGACCCACAGACTCTATCTCTTGGATCTACCCAACTTCTGGGACACTCACCTTCTGCCAGCTAGACCTCCAAGTATTCCACTGCTTCACTGCGCTACCTCCCAAAGTCTATAATTAGACCATCTGGAACATCTTCTAGCTGGGATGATTTTTTTTTTTAATGGAACTAACCAACCTCACCATATCAACTCCCACAGAAAAATTTCAGGTCTTGACCCTTTACAAGTCTCATAGCCCAAGATATGAACCCTATCTGCTAATTCCCTCTGATTTTCCTTGTTGGGGGCAAAAAAACAGAATATTTCTAAATCTATGAAAAGAATATGAACAAGAAATAGAACAGAAGCATTCCCTTTCAATATGATAGGAGCTAGTAGTTGATTGGTTCTTTTTTTAAAATGAATTAAAAATAAAATTTTATGAGACACACACACCTCAAGCAATTTAACTTTAAAGACATATGCACATTTCTTGGCAGTCCTTCTATACAGAAATACAGCATCTTTCTTATACAAACCACACCTATATAAGATTTTTTAAGTGCAGGGAGATTCTAAACATACTTCTAAGATAATCTAAGCACAGGATCCTTTTATATTTTTACAAATCTCCCTTTACAATTGAGACAACTCATCCACGCGTGACAAAAAAATTTTTGGAGCTCACTTTTAGTAAGCTTATGGCTTATTTTGACAGAAATAAAACTTCCTTTTTCTTTTTGAAATCACATGAATTTAATTAAATTATATTATAACAATACCAGTTAATACTAGTATAAACAGGTCTGAGGATAACAAAACTAGCTTTTGGTAGGCACACAACTACTAAAGACAAAAGTGCAAGTTTGTGCTATTAGTATTCGGCACTCTCCAGGCATCAGCTGGTATGTTATGAAGAAGAGAAAAAGTCTTAGTCAGTCTTATGAACTGGTTAATACAGAGCTTCTCCAGTGAGGGTCAACCCAACGAAAATAAAATTCAAATAGTTATTGAGTGGATATTATGAGAAGGCACTGATGCTTGATGCATAATGCTTGTTGGTGGAACATAAGACTGAAAAACATACCTTTCTCTGAATTCTGGTATAACTCTAATTTCTAATAATGGAAGAAATAACTAGAACTTCTCAGAGTTACTCTATTTAAAATGATAGCTAAGTTGTTATTTCTATTGCCCTGCTTTAGGAAATAATTAAATTGATTTAACTGTATTTAAAGAACAGGAAAAATAATTGGACTGTTTAGCTCCCAATATAGTATTTTCAAGTTAAAACAATCAGCATGTCATTACTTTTGTCTTGATTTAAATTTGTATTTAGTGAAACATTTTTTTTTTAAATTAGGGACACTATGTTAATGGAAATTTTTATTTCCATTTTAACATAATTTGGTTTGACAANCAATATAGTATTTTCAAGTTAAAACAATCAGCATGTCATTACTTTTGTCTTGATTTAAATTTGTATTTAGTGAAACATTTTTTTTTTAAATTAGGGACACTATGTTAATGGAAATTTTTATTTCCATTTTAACATAATTTGGTTTGACAATTCAAAATCACAGAGATAATACTGTCATTTAAAAAATCATTTCAGGTTAACATAGCTAACACTTTTCATGTAATTGTACTTAAGATCAGTTGTTCAGCAACAAAAAGCCTTAACTTCAACCTTCTGCTTATTACCAGTTAACTTCTTATCAACTTCAAAATAAACATATGATGATGATGGAAACAGCAAGGATTTACCAACTGCTTGAATAAGAATGGTCAGCACTGTGAGCCAAGTTATTCACATGCATGTAACTTTCCCAGAAACTTTTGCAAAGCAAATATTATTGTCCTTATTTTAGTCTGAAGAAACTGAAACAGCACTAAGTGAAAAGTTTGAATCTCAAAAATAGACTGACTCCATGCTTAGGCTCTCTCACTTCAACAAGGGTCTGTGGGCTTATGTGTTTAAAGTAAACCAGAGAGCATAGCTTTCCTTTCCAGTGAAATTTTTATTTGTACAGATGTGTGTGTACATGTTGGAGTGCACATATATGCGCACGCACGCACGCACACACACACACACACACACACACACACTTTAGTTAAATCAATTTCATATGCAAAAGAGAGTGAGCCAGGGCTAAGTTATTAAAAGAAGCCTTTGAAGCAAGGAGCGATGATGTGTGAAAGACATACTACAAAAGTTTATTTAAACAAAGAACAAGCACAGGAGGATGAAACAAAAGTGAAAATAAGGGAAATGAAAGCTCTCTACCTTTTGCATCCTTTCTCTGTTGTGTATGGATTTCTCATACACAGAAAAGACAGAAAGAGATGTCTGGAATCTATGGAGTATCCAAAAGTAAAATAGCTTTCATCAATCTATAGTTCATAGAAACCAAATCCATACAGATTTTCAATGAGCTTCTCAATGTTAAATATAATTATCCTTTTGGTAGGGTGCATAATTCCCTACTTGCAAGAAAAAAATTTCACGGTTAGATTTTATAATATATTTGTATAATATTTTTTTCAATGACATTTTATGAAAGGAAAAGTTTTGACATGGCTTTAGAAAAGAGATAAAGAGAGCCTTTTCATTTTACACTCATAATATTCTATACAACATTTCATTATCTCAAAGGACATTTCCAAAGGCACTTAACTGGCCCATACTTTTCTTACAATTTCCAATTTTGTCTGGTCATGTAAATAACACTGTAAAGTTTAAAATAAAATCATGAAAAGAAACATATTATATGGCATAGGCCATTTACTTTCTGTTCATGTACATGCCTATATACAGATGGTGGAACATTATACTTAAGCTGTTATTCTATATTATCAGAGGTACTCTTAAAAGTAAGGTAATAAATTCCAAGTTATCTCTCAACACAAACATTCCCAAGTATTGGGCTACAGCAGACATCTTAACTAAAAGTGAAAAATTCAGCCAATCATGCAGAAATCACATTTATGACACACACCATCCAGGTCACATAGAACTGACACAGTACTTAAAGAAATAAACATTCTTTTTTTAGCTAAATAAAAAGTGACTTTTAAGTTGCTCTTTGAAACAGAATTAGAAAGAGTGGCCAAAAAACTGCAAAGCAGAAAGGAGCTAGTCCTCTTATCTTAACTTCTGCCTGCTTGAATTTAAATTGACAATATTATAAAGGTCTTATAGAGACTCTATGCTTACAGAAGGCATTATTGCCTTTGCATATAATGGAAGCACATTCCTAGCACTTATATTATTACAAATATGGAAAACGGCTTCCAGAAGCTTTTAGCAATGAGCTCTTTGTCTTTTTTCCAAAGAAGTAATCCAATTAAAACAATCATTTTCAACATACAGGACTAGGACAAGGACCTGTACATCTTACCCAGCATCTTACAAACTTTATGAAAATAGATCGAAAACTTCTATATGCTTTCTATGTAGTTGTATTAACTAAACACAATTTACAAATATTTTCCTAGAAAAGAAAGTGTATTTTTTTAAGCTTCTTCTATCCATGATAATTTCAACCTCTATTTCACTAGTGTTCCTGTGTACTGAAACTTGTCAACAGAAACATGGTAATAAATACCACTCATTTCTGATAAATTTCTTCCACCTCCTTCTGTCACACTTTCCATAATAAGCATAGAGAAGACACTTAAATGTGTTGGCTAATGTTCTTACAGTGGGTTTATTTCATTGTTCACCCTAACTATAATATTTGATTTCCTTCTGAAGAGAATTTATTCATTGATTTATCCTGTTCTTATGTTCTAGCCTTTTCCTCAATTTTATAAGCTTAATTATTGTGAGCATTTTTTTTTCTTGCGGCCATTTTTTATTGAATCAAAAATACTTACTGAGCATCTTGCATAAGTTGCGTTTTTAAATGATTTGCACTACAAAGAATATTGATGAAATTGCTAAATATTTTGTTTTACATCTTTCAGCATGTCTGTCAGATAAAAGATGGATACCTTCTTTTGAAGGTATCTGAATGGATCACCAAATGATTACTGACTTCTCTCTCACAGCTCAAATAAATAATTAAAAGGAGATATACGCAGATTGGTTGCATACTTAAGAGATAGAATCAATTAAAACAAAATGGCATGAATGCTTCTCCAATAATATATTACTTCAGGGACCATGAAATGCCATCTTTATATCTGCAGAATCACTAAGCCTTGATGCTCTCTCTCCATGTGCGTTTAGAGTGGGGGCTCAGTGTGTATGCTGTTGCTGTATTAGCATTCCCCACACATGCATGTTCAGTCACTTAGTCGTGTCAGACTCTTTGTGACCCCATGGACTGTAGCCCACCAGGGTCCCCTGTCCATGGGATTTCCCAGGCAAGAATACCAGAGTGGGTCACCATTTCCTTCTCCAGGGAATCTTCCCGACCGAGGGATCGAACCTGCGTTTCCTGCATTGACAGGTGGATTCGTTACCACTGAGCCATCTGGAAAGCCCCTTTAATTCAGTACTGTGGACAAACCCAAGTTTGGAGATTCCAGACAGCCTGAAATCCTCCCTTGCAAGAGCGCATTTGTATTTGGGACTTGCCTAATTTGTGCATTGAGAAGTTGTGTGCATGAAGTTTTCTCAAATCCATCTCACCCAAGTGTTCAGTAAAAAGGACTACCTTCCATTATCGCGCACACAAAGCAGAACCACACCCAGACTGGAACACCCTTGGCTTCCTTTTCACTTGACTCACTCTGCCCAATGCTGTGGCTAGCTGTGTATGGGTTTGTCTCTCTTGCTAGAGTGAGAGCAAGTTGAAGTCTGGCTTTTCTTTCCCCTGCATCTCGTTCAGGGGCTGACAGATAAGGGCGTGGTAAATGCTGGCTGAATAAGATTTTTTAGAATTTCCTCAGATCAATGTTTACTTATCACCTTGTATACATAAAAGAAATATGTGAAACTCTTGAAGAGGAAACTTAATTCTTTATAAGTTTAGAAATAATAATGAAGATAACATTCTAGCAAAAAAAGTTCAAAACCAAGAAACACTTAATACAGGAGGTCATGAGGATACTTATTCTCTCATTTAATAAACAAGAAAGTTCTCAGGGTCATGTTGGCAGTGCACTATTTTTGGCCCTGAGATGAATAATCCTTTTCTAAGCTAAAATCATTGCCCAGCTGTGAAATAATGATAGCTGCAAGGAATCCAATGGTGGCAGCAAACTCAACTCAAGGGTCCAATATTTGTAGGCACCAAGCAGATACTGCAGTGAAACAGCAGTGGTGACCAGATGTCAGAAACAGCCCGAGGGCATTCTCTCACCACCCCTCACCCACGAAGCTGCCTTCCTCCCCCACCCATTAAGGGTGGCATCAAGAGCAATTAAGGGCTGTGCCAGGCTGGCAGCTGTAACACCTGCCACAAGGTCTGCACGACATGAACAAAGACCCAGCAAGTAGCTTTAGTGAGCAGATCCTATAACAGACAGAGCCCAGAGCATGTAGTGACTGCTTCAACAGCACTGTTCCTGGTTGACACTATTTCAGGACTATTTCAGCAGCTATTTACGACATTCTTTAGCATCTAGAACTAAGCTAAGCACATACACTCTAAAAGCCCCGTTCTGCAGAGTGCCATGTTTTACTTGGAGACGAAACATGAAAGTCTGTAAAGCACACACTTTACTCAGCATTTGCTTATCTGAAAATATTTCCCAGTGCCATTTAGGTGAGGAACTTAAGGTGCGTGTGACACTCTTTTCATGGTGGATCTATAACTTTGGAAGTTGCAAGCTCTTGAAGACAAGGAGGATTTCTCATTCATCGAAAAAAAGGTTACATGTACACAAGTAGATGGATGGATGGTTAAAAGAATGCACAGACAAATGTATGAAAATCACTTACTCCTCACCAAATTCATCGTAAGACTGGCAGTGAAAGCAAACTCATTAGGAGACTGAAAGAGAGCCCTCATTTTGGGTAGCTGTTAACTTTTACAGGCAAAAGGAATGATTTCAGAATTCCTGGTTACTCAAGGACACTGGCATGTAAAAACAGACATACAAAATGTGTAGTCAACTTAATAGAAGCGCTGATACAGTAAGACACTAAGGCTTAATGAAGAACTACAGAAAGACCAGTGAGCTAACTGATGGAGAGACACCAGCACATGATGTTCAAGGCAGAGGAAGCATTTGGTGTGTGGTAACTATTATACTTCTGATTACGGTGATTAATAAAGGAAAGTGAGGCCAGTGATTTATAATGTGTCCTCAATAGATCAGTCACCTCATCTTCAAAACAAAGTTAATGAACAATGACACAAAGACTATTGTTTTGGGGGACAGGCTTTCTAAATGACAGCAATAGCATTTCCAGGTGTTTTTAAGAATTGAAAGGAATCTAATAAATCATTTTTCAGAAGAGGAGATCAATGCTCCGAGAGATTAATCTACCTGCATCTTAAGTCATGCAACTAATTAGAAGCCAAATAACTTCACTAATCAGGGATTCTGATTAGTAAAGGGACAAATAATACTTAGCTCCCAACAACTTACACTGTCATAATAAAGGATAGGTAAGTGTTTGATGCAAAGGGTCAGGATAAATTCAAGACAACATTACTCTTTCAAAATAATATTGATGAAAATCTCTACTATTAATACCATGACTAGGATGACAACCATTACTATTACCCTATTTATTTCTTGAGCTTCCCTGATAGCTCAGTTGGTAAAGAATCTGCCTGTAATACAGGAGACCCCAGTTCGATTCCTGGTTGACTTTTGAGGGATCCTGGGAATATTAAGACTTGAAAGGAGAAGACTGTTCCTCTTTTGAACTAGCATTATTACTAGAACTTCATAATAGGATAACTATATCTAAGTACTAAGAATCTTATGATTCATCAGTTCAGTTCAGTTGCTTAGTCGTGTCTGACTCTTCACAACCCCATGGACCGCAGCATGCCAGGCTTCGCTGTCCTTCACCATCTCCCTGAATTTACTCAAACTCATGTCCATTGAGTTAGTGATGTCATCCAAGTGATGTCATCTCATCCTTGTCGTCACATTCTCCTCCTGCCTTCAATCTTTCCCAGCATCAGAATATTTTCCAATGAGTTAGCTCTTCCATCAGGTGGCCAAAGTATTGGAGCTTCAGCTTCAGCATCAGTCCTTCCAATGAATATTCTGGGTTGATTTCCTTTAGGATTGACTGGTTTGATCTCCTTGCAGTCCAAGGGACTCTCAAGAGTCTTCAACACCACAGTTCAAAACCCTTCCAAAATAAAACAGCTCACTTCCAAATGCAAAGTTTGTCTTCAAATTTGGGGCACATTAAAGCAGCCACTAGGAAACAGTGGGTTTTAATGAAATGCACTAGGGTTAGTTATTTTTGATTCTTTGGGGTTTACACAGGGTTTACAGGACTTCACTCAGTTTATGGGGTTCAGACAAGGCTCAAAGTGAATGTCACCTGGAACTTTTCACATGGTTTGAGCATTAACCAGGGATTGAGTGGTTTATAGATCATCCAAAAGAATTTCTGTCTTGGAATCTTGCCGTGAACTCTAAGTATTTAAATTTAAACTAAACTTATATCACAAAATGACAACAGATTTTTAGTAACTATTTCTACTTATTTCTGCTATTTTAAATGAAAATGAAATGTAAAGAAGATACATGGAGAAAAGGGTTTGATAATCCGGAGTTTAAGAAAACAAACCAAAAAATAACATTTTGATATTTATATAATAGTTTATAGTTTAAAGGGCTTTCACATACATTAACTTATCAGAACACTCACCACTAACCTTTGCAGGATGCAATTACATCAATTTTTATCCTAATATTATCTCAGACTCCTCACTTAAGGAATTATACATTTTTACTGAAATATTTATAAGGAATAATAATCAATTATTAATAGTTATTTTGTAAACAAAGTGTCAAAGTCATTTTATGGCATTTTTCTTTCCTAAGGAACAAAAGTTTAGGCCATAATACATGGAAAGCATTTTGATGTCCCACAGTTAGGACTTTGAACTTTGAAAAATATACTTTATAGTTATGGAAATGTTTTCAGGGGATGTTATAATGTAGACCATGTTTAAAGATATAAAACAATGAATGGGTACTTAACAAAGCAAAAGCTATGCCCGTCAATTTACTTCTGCATATACAGTTTATTCACTTTTAGGATGGTGTCATAAGTTCAGTTAAGAAAAAAGTCATCTGAATTTTGGGGGCCAAAGTAATCAAAGGTCCAATTAAGTACTCCTCATAGTAATGATGGTTGGATAGCATCACCAACTCAACGGACATATAGTTAAGCAAACTCCAGGAGACAGTGATGGGAGCCTGGCATGCTGAAGTCCAAGGGTCACAAAAAGTTGGACATGATTTAGGGACTGAACAAAAATAAACAACAGTAATGTACAAAATGCCATTTTTGCTTATATTTTGAAGATTCAGATTTATCCCAGTCATCTTTCTATATGTATAACATATATGAGTTAGAAGAATCTAGCAAGACGATGGAGAAGGCAATGGCAACCCACTCCAGTACTCTTGCCTGGAAAATCCATGGATGGAGGAGCCTGGTGGGCTGCCGTCTATGGGGTCACATAGAGTCAGACACAACTGAAGCGACTTAGCAGCAACAGCAGCAAGAGGATATTTAGTCCAACTTATCTCAATCTACTAAAAGAATTTAAGGAAGAGAAAAATACTTAAATCTGTAATATATCTTAGATAACAACTGGCAGTTCGTAGTTCAGAGTCCACATATCAGTGAGAACTTAAGTCTAGACAGGTAGAAATACAGTTTTTAGGATTATTCTTTGAAAACTATTAGGCATGTATATAACATAGTTTATCTGAAACAAAATATTATGGCATTTAAAAAGGAAGGGGATGGTACTCTTTTGTTTGAGGAAAAATTCAAGATTTGGGCCTGCAGCCAGTACTCGTGAATAATCTAAGGTTTTCAACAATCAATTATGAAAAGCATTAAAACACTGTCACTTTATTTGGATGCTACTTTAAAATAAATAATAACTACTCTTCTGAGAATTTCTAACCCAAATCCAGGTGATTAGAGTGAACCAGATTATCCATCATTTTATTTAGGATTCATAACTGTATAATTAAACTCACATTCATTCAAGGAACACAACAGCTAACCCCATCCCTCCAGCTCCACTGCACACTGGCGTTTAGTGAAGGGCAGCCAGTTTCTCTCACCTATCCTGGCAGACCCAGACCTCTGGCTGTGAAGAAAACCACAATGTGGGGAGGAAAGCCTACAAAAGAATGAAAACAGAAAGTGTCTAAGGCCTTGGCAGAAGGACACTAAATAAAATAGAGAGTGGTGACTCATTTTGGCAGTGAATCCACCTCAACCCCTTCAAAGCCTTTGGCACGAGTCCTCAGAGGAGACCCCAGCCTTTTGCCAAGCCACAAAACACCACAATTATTATCGCAGCAGTCATCAACAAAACAGATTTTGTAAACTGACTTGTTGGCACATAGATTAAAGAAGCTATAAAAAGGAATAACAGCTGTTTGGGTTGCCCTATGCAGAAAGCTACTATATAGAAAGTAAATTTTATATCTCTATACATACTTGGGTAGAACAAGCATACACATACACCCCATGTATTAATTATACATGTATACTATGTAAAAAAAAAAAGGGTAAAATGCCAAATAGACCACAAACAACATAAGTTTAAAAACACAATCCTGTTAAATTAAAATATTCACTTTGGAAGGAGTAATAGAAAAATTTCCTGAAGAAATTATTTTGTACTTCATTAACAGAAAATATGGACTATGTCTTACAATGGCAAAGTTTTTCTTAAAAATACTGAAAAATACTGTTTTTCACAGAAGCAAGAATGCTGAATTATCTGTGAATTTACAACACTCTGCTCTATTCTACCTCCCTAAACATTGCCCTAATGGCGTTTTATACTACAAAATTTAGAATTACCTCATGTTTCAGGCAACCTGAAAAAATTCTATTTGCTTACATATTCATGGATATAATATGAGCAAAGTAAAAATAGAATATTTCTAGGGATTTCATATTTACCTTTCTACAACAATATCATTCACTTAAATAAACTGCCAATGAAAAATATATACTAGAAAAGAGTGGGAAAATTTGACAGGTAATAATCAGTACTACTTAGTACATGTATAATCTTCAAATTAGGAATGATTCATTGTAAAGAGGCATGAACTCCTGATTTTTCATTCAGAAAGAAAGGTTTTATTCAAATTTCTTATAATTAACTAACAGTAAAATATATAAGAATTAGCAAGAAGTCTTTTTAATTAAACTAGCTTACATTTGTAATATCATATAACATTGCAAATATACTCTATAAATATATTTTAAGGCATCTGCAATGCAATTTTCATATCACACACACATTTGTCCAGCTAACCTCTAAAAGCCTAGGTAGCTCTAAGTTGAAACTTTCAGAGCTGAAACATCTTAATGGGCATTGATCTTTTACACTGAAGGATGCAAAGTTCAAATTTCAGCACTGTCAATAACATTTAGTTTCACCTATCGAATGGCTGGGCCTTAGTTGACAATGCCTACCAAGAGCGAAAAGACTAGAAAAGAACTACAAGAGCTACAGTCATTGTTAACTAACTAAACACAAAGGTTTTGTTTTTGTTTTTTACTGACATCAGTTTTAAAAAAATAATAAAAGAACTGAGAAGCCACTTTTCTTGGCTACCTCTTACAACAGAGTATATACCAAGTGTAACCTGCCTACTAAACAGCTCTCCATGACTGAACAAATCCTAAAACTTCTGACTGCCAAGAGCTCAAACTATATAAACCACATTACTATAATATTATCACTAGCCAATGCCACTACTGATTGACACAAACAAAACACGCCCTTCATGACAACCAGCTTTTTTGTACAGCTACTTAAGTATTTAATAAAAAGCTTTATCAATTAAAAATTCTCTTTAGGAATTCAGGATTTCATCAGAATATAAAACCTAGCCCACAGCTGATATAAAACAGAAGACCTATTTAAGGAATTCCCTGAGTAAACTGACGGCCTGGAGAAGTTAATTCACCAAGCATATTTTTTAAAGTGTCACACAGAGAAGAATTTTAACAAGCTGTAGAAATATACTCACCATTAGGTCACTGTTCAAAATACCACAAACCCTATAGTTCTACTTTGTTCAGCATTAGTTATTTATATCTAATAACCAAAACACACAGTAATAACTTCACAGGGTCTCATTAAAATCCTTTGTCCAGGTTTTGTTTTTCAAGTTCCAGCTCTTTTCCCTTATTGTGATTTCCCCAGCTTCCCTGTCTACCTTGGAACCCAAGCACAGTAGGCAGACAGCACAATGAACTAACATGCCAGCAGAAGTAGTATGCTCCACCTATCCAAGAATTTTAAAAGCATCCAAGTACACACACACTGTCTCCTGTGTAGCCTGGAGATCCCTGTTGAGCTCATGCCAAGTGTCTGAGAAGTTGGACCCTGCATCCGGTATTTACACTAAGCTAAAATTCTAATCAGCACTAACAGCAGTATGTTTTAATTCACCCTTATGATTTTATTTCAATCTGCTAAGTAGCACAACTGCCAGAAAGCAATTGCTATAAACTTAAGTAAACAAATGCAAAACTAAAATAAATCTTAAACCTGTTGTATATAAAGTTTGTGCCACTTAAGGCAGGCAGTACAAAAAGGCACAGCCCGAAGCCTTGGTTAACGCTCTTGCATCTCGGTTAGAAAGCTCTTTGAAAGCACTGCTTCGTCTAGTCTCCCCCTGCCCCCACCCAACCCCTTTCTAAAGAATTATTTGGTGCATATTAGATCAGGTGGAGAAAATGGCCATGTTGTCTCACGGTGGAGTTTTCACCTCACGTATCCCCCTGAATAGTCTTCTGCCAAGCATGGGAAGCAAGGAGAACACGGTGACTACTTGAATCTCTGGATGATACTACAACCACTCGTGCCAAGGAGTTGGTGCCAAGTCTTGCATCTTCGGGGTTTTTTTCCCCCCTTCCTTTTTGGGTGGTAGTTGTGTGGTAGTTGTGTGTTGGGGAAGGGGGTGGTTAAGAGTGGCAGTGGGGGAATCTGACCAACAGATCCTGTGAACTTGGTCACCATTTTGAACCTGTTCGGTGTGCTCAGACCTTGGCAGCCATCTTACAGCTTGGCAACCATTTTGAGAATGTGTTTGGCAAGCACTCAGAATTCGCTGACACTGTTTAAATAGAAGGCTAGTTAAAAATAGTCCACATTCAACAATACAGTGTGGTATCAGGTAGACTAACCCTCAATAAATCTTGCCAACCAAACGTTTTATAACATCTTCACCAAAGTAAATGACACCCCAATTTTCTTAAATACATCACGCTGAAGCAGCTGAAAATGTGATTCTTTAACCCTTTAGCACACAAGTTCTTAACAATCAATCCTGGAGGGACACCAGTGAGCAGGAAAGTGGAGGGTATGAAGAAGGAAAGAGATGGCCAAAAACACGGTCAAAACATTCACAAGCCAGTTCAATTTCAAGATATAAAATAGAAGGGAGAAGGGCTGTCATCACACC
Source organism: Neotragus pygmaeus (assembly GCA_006410875.1). Lineage (NCBI taxonomy): Eukaryota > Metazoa > Chordata > Mammalia > Artiodactyla > Bovidae > Neotragus > Neotragus pygmaeus. The sequence continues at coordinate 595,937 of SJYV01032207.1, read as the reverse complement.
CCGCGAAGTACAATTCTAGAGAATGACTCCAAAATGTCAGACTGTGTCCCACTTAATGTTCTATGAGTTCATGGACACTGTCTTAAGGACCTTTAATATAATTACCCAAAACACAAGAACAAATGTTATCTTAAGAACTAGCCTAAAAGAAAGCAAAAAGAGAAAACTTGTACATAATACTGTTTTTCCAAAACTAAGAGTTGTATTTTCTAACACTACAGTTATAGTCAACTTCACTCTTTCTCCATAAGTTTCAGTGTTTCTGACTCAACCAAAAATAACTTCTGTTCTTAAAAACATTTCTTGATGGCTACAAACCTGAAATAAAAGTGATAATTTTGCATTGCTGTGACTCTGGCATCATTACCAGATTTATATCATTTTGTAGAAGGTTGAATTAACTACATGACACTGGATGGCAATTTTACCACCATATGGAAAAGGAAAATAACAATCTAATAATATGAAATATCTTTTCCTTACTAAAATAAACAACAGATTAATATACAATTTAGTATCTTCCTTTCAATGCTGTAAGCATTTAATATCATATTATAGAGGATCATTTATGGTAAAAAAAAAAGGGCCATATTGTTTATAGTTCTATGGGAAAAAAATCTGAATGAACTAAATTTTCTATGAGTCTATAATTACTGTTAAATCATAAATATGATAAAACTTAAAATATTTTGACTCTTGTGATATAAAAAAATTTTTTTCAAGTCATTNGGTAAAAAAAAAAAGGGCCATATTGTTTATAGTTCTATGGGAAAAAATCTAAATGAACTAAATTTTCTATGAGTCTATAATTACTGTTAAATCATAAATATGATAAAACTTAAAATATTTTGACTCGTGATATAAAAAAATTTTTTTCAAGTCATTAAATAATATCCCCAACCAAAAATAAATTTTAAAGTATCTTGAAGGCATGATGGATACCTGGTTTCTGTCTTGGTTTCAACTGTGATATAATTCCATACAGCACCTAAAAGGCTACATCCATGCACTATTTACACTGTTTATAATACTGCAGTGCTCTTTAAACTTTAAGACTAAACTTTAAAATTTCTACTGAAATTCAACTCAGGAACTATTTTACTTCACATAATATCACACAGAGTGAAACAATTAATTAAATGATGATCCAAATTAGAACATGACATAGGAAAAAATTACACTGAAGTGGATCAGTCTAAAATCCTGATACTATTAGATGTCTCTTTATTGAATGACAGTATCTGCAGTAGATGACGTAAACGGTGCTAGAATAGTTTGGAATGCATTGATAAATTGCTCTATCGATTCNGGGTGGGGAGGGGAGGAGGGAAACTCAGTCCTCTTACTGTCTTACAAATGAATGACAAGCTGATAAAGTCACTTTTTTTTTTCACTTTTTAAAATTGATTGCAATAGTTTCATTCCTTTATTCATTAACACACCCTACTCCTGCTGCCTACTATGCCTTTTATCACATGTTGCAACTTCCTCCTCTAGTCACAGCTTCTTTCTTGAGACTGGAGTATAAGCGGAAAAAGGCTTGACTTGGTTCAAGATAGGACCCACCAGGAAGAGTGAGAATGAAACATGAAGCCAGGCAGCTGTCACAAGTTTGTAGAAAGCTACTATGGACGTCACAATTACAGTTGTATTTCCAGGAAATAACCCAGTTGTGGTCATCTCTAAAAACAAATTAAAAAAATAAAAATATTGTAACCAAAATGTGTTTTTTTTAATGTCTTTTAAATAAAAATCCCACTCTGCGAGTGCCAGAAGCCAACATACATATTCGGTCTTCTTAAAATATTTGTAAGTCATCCAAACTCTGACCATTAAAACAGTACAGCTGTAAAGGTGGGAATATGGTCAGCTTTATGATAATATGAAATTTTTTGGTCAAAATGGCTAGATATTTTATCTATTGCTGGGGCTCGAGCTAGCTTCCGGGGCCTCTCTGAGGGGTTCATTTCTTTAACATGCCAGTAGGTTTTGAAATGTTTACGTGGAGAAAAGTAGCCTGATGGGTATGTAGAGAGACAAAGAAGAGAACAGACATTCCAGCTCACAGAAGAGGGGGCAATCAGAAACCAGAGGAGGTAGTCATGTACCCACATGATGGAAGAATGGATCCACAACAAGCATTCAAAACTGCAAAACTAGAGTTATCGACTGAGAAATTGCTTTTTAGATTGGTGCTGCTGTTCACTTGCTAAGTCATGTTCGACTCTGCGACCTGACGGACTGTAACATGCCAGGCTACTCTTGCCTCCACCATCTCCCAGAGTTTGCTCAAACTCACATCCAGATGAATCTAGATTAGGTCCCTGTGAAACAGACCCTCTGAAGCCCTGGGAATCAGGGCAGACTCTCCTGCACACTTTATTTAAAATGAAAAAAATACTTAAGAATTCAAAGACTGTTTCACAACTCTCACCTATGGCTTCTTGACAGAAAGTAATAAAGTATGCCAAGTAGCTGCTGAAACCAATCTAATGGCACCAGCATTGAGAATACCTTGACACATGGTCACTCAACTCAAGCTCAGAGAAGTTAAGGAACTTGCTCAGGGTCATAGAGCCCCAGGGTTTCCACTACCTCAGTCCAATTCTAAATTGAAATAGTCATTTATTTATTCATAGAGCAAGTGTTTATTCATAAGCAGCAATGATGACATCACTCCTCTGACTTCTCTAATTTCAGTTGGTGACTCTTCACTGGATTCCCTGAATACCTGGAGCATGTTGCCATCATAGGAACTTTTATTATTATTTTTTTTAGAAAATATTTATTTGGTTGTGTGAAGTTTTTGTTGCGGCATGTGGGATCTAGTTCCCTGACCAGGGATTGAACCTGGGCCCTCTGCACTGGGACTGCGGAGTCTTAGCCAGTGCACCACAAGGGAAGTGCCAAGACTTTTTAAATAGAAGAGCATTATGATGCATTATGGTGCAGCTTATGGTGCATTCACCGTTCACCTATAATTGGGATTTCTCAAAGTCTGTGGGCTCCCAGCATGAGAATCACCTGGTGTTAAGAAGTACAGATCCTTGGTACCAGCCCTGAGTCTCTAGGTGTAAGGCATGGGAAAAGACTTCCTTAACAATGCTCCTTAAGGTATTATTATGTACACCATAGTTTGCAAATCATTTCTATAAGCTCTTCTCTAGGCAGTCTTTCATCGTCAATATCCAATGCATACTAAGGCATGAAAATAAATGGTAGGCACTCAATCAATGTCTGTGGAAGAACACAAGGGAAGGAAAAAAGAAAGGATATTAAAACAAATTAAAAAATAAGCAAATAAAAATACTGTCCTAAAGACCAGGAACAACATAAAGCAATGAATACTCTCTCAAAGAGATTAGAATTTATTATTTGGGAAAGACCATATGCATGCGTACTCAGCTGCATCTGACTCTTTGAGACTCCATGTACTATAGCCCACACCAAGCTCCTCTGTCCGTGGAAGTTTTCAGGCAAGAATACTGGAGTGTGTTGCCATTTCCTACCCTAAGGGGTCTTCCTGCTTCAGAGACTGAACCCTAGTTTCTTGTGTCTCATGCCCTGCATTGGCAGGCGGATTCTTTACCACTAGTGCCACCGTACACTCAATTAAAAGCTTAATAATGATAAACTTTAAATTAACAGTTTAATTATAAACGACAACTAATAGTAATTTGGGCTTCCCTGGTGGCTCAGTGATAAAGAATCTGTCTACCAGTGCAAGAGTTGCAGGTTTGATCCTTGGGTTGAGAAAATCCCTCGAGGAAAGAAAAGGCAACCCGCTCCAGTATTCTTACCTGGGAAAAAAATCCCATGGACAGAGGAGCTGCATGAGCTACAGTCCATGGGATCGCGAAAGAGTCAGACACAACTCTTAGGGACTAAACAACAACAACAAAAGAGTGATTTAAAAGTAATAAAAACATGTGCTAATGAATTTATGGGCAATAAGTGAACGTAAATGGTCAGAAAAATTGGATCAAACTTAGGGGTGATGTGAAGGACCTGTGGAGAGCTCCTTGGAGGTGGGGCTTGAAGTAGCTTTTGAAAAGGGAAAAAGATTTACATATAAAGGGAAGCGAGAAGACAGCATTTATATGTAGAACAGAAAAAACAAAACTAGAAATATTTTTTAAGACCCCTATCATGAGTGGTTTTTTTTTTTTTAACCTCTTTGTGCACTAATTTTGGGGCTTCCCAGGTGACTCAGTAGGAAAGAATCCTGCCAATGCAAGAGATGTAGGTTTGATCCCTGGGTTGGGAAGATTTCCTGGAGAAGGAAATGGCAACCCACTCCAGGTTCTTGTCTGGGAAATCCCATGGACAGGGGAGCCTGATGGGCTACGGTCCTTAGTGTGGCAAACAGCTGGACACAACTGAGCAGGCATTCACATGCACGTATTAACTTGTACCACAATTAATGGAACTAATATTTACAAGCCAGCAAGTGTGAAATATAGTGCCAATAAAAACTTTTACAACTCTGGAAATTTCTAAAATTGGTTCTCTTTTAAATTTGTAGCATAGGCAGAATACCGGATGATGTGGTACAGTAAAAACATTTTATTGGCATTGAGTTGAGATGACCTGCATAACTCACTTGTGGCTTTGCCACTTATAAGATGTCATCCCAAACTCACAGCAATAAAATTTCAATGTAATGTTGCTCTACTATGCTTTACATAAATATGTACATATATATGGCTTAATTTCCCTTTTAGTTAAAATGGTCTAGTCCCATCACTCAGAGGAATATTTGTGAACTTAGATTAATTAGTGCTTCTGGAATGCCTACAAAATATTAGAGCCACCCAGATGCCATGTTTTACTATTTAGATAAAACCTACTGAATATTTACTTCTATAAATTCATAAGTAAAAAAGGGGAAACAGAAAATTCATGAATTACAATTCTGTTTCTTGTTCTTTGTGGACTTGCTTTACATTTTTCAAATTCATCAAATTCCTTTTTAGCACATTAAACTCTTTTGAGTCCTTCATCAGAGACTGAAAAATCTAAGTCCTAGCCTGAAACCCATCACTAACAGCTGGCTTTGTAATGATAGTAAAGTCACCAACTTCTTTGAAACTCAGTTTCTTTATCTATAAAATGGGGGTGACAATACTTTGTATCACAGGATGAAATACTCTTTTGTTTTCATCTTGGTCTGAATGTTACATAAGTAAGTCATTTCCTTTATATAATCTTCTCAAAGATTGAGCTGTTCTATACTTTTTTCATCAATCCTAAGCATATAAAGGAATCTGAATAAATATTTTAATGGATCTGAATTTTATACATCTATGATTTTGTATCATTTATTAGTTTCAACAAAACATGTTACCTGCTTGTGAACATTAGCAAATGATGACCTTAACCTAGGCATTTAATAAAGAAATGATTATCACTAACACCATAAACACAAATTATAGCCTAATTCATAAAACTTTACAATTTATTCCTGCAAAAAAATTAAGTATTTTTTAAACTTCAGCTGTGACATTAAAACTGTGTACTTATATTTTATGCCAGCTATTGTTGAGTTCCAACATGCCAGAAAACTAAAAAATTTTAAAGTAATTAATCCAGAAAAAAATCGTGTAACTATAAAATTATCTCAAAAACATAAAACTTCATGAATTTCAAACTTAAAGAAAATTTTCTTGATAGTCATTTCAGCAAATAATATTGAGCTTCCAAGTTCTAGCCACTGTGCTTGATGTTAGAGATAGCAATGAATTCCTACCCTACTAGGGGTTTACTAATGGCTACAGTCTAGTGTGGTACATAAAATGAAAGAATTATATACTAAGATGGGCTTCCCTGGTAGCTCAGTTGGTAAAGAATCTGCCTGCAGTGCAGGGGACCCGGGTTGGATTCCTGGGTTGGGAAGATCCCCTGGAGAAGGAAATGGCAATCCACTCCAGTATTCTTGGCTAGAAAATCCCCTGGACAGAGGAGCCTGGCGGGCTACAGTTCATGGGGTTGCAAGAGTCAGGCACGACTTAGCGACTATACCATAAACCATGCTAAAGGAATAGGGAAAGTAAGTAACTTTGCAAGACTGTGTCTGCAATAGTCTTACAAATGATACAGTGCTTACACTAAATGTTGTAAGAGGATCTGGAGTTTTCCAGGATGCAAAGCCATATGGATGGAGAATAACAGTAGAGGAGGTTACATGTTCTAGTAACTTAGAATATGCAATAGCACCACCCTGATCTGGCAGAACTGAGGCACTGATAAGGCACAGAACTGGTAAACTGCAAGCATTTCAGGAGAGCCTGATCATAGTGCTAAACTGCAATGTATGCAATTGTGAAAGGAGGAGGTGGGAGTCGTAATGACACTAGAGGTATGTGGGGTGGGGGGAGCAGAGAATAAAGCATCCTGTTTGGATTGCTGGTAAACACAGAATTTCTTTAGTAGGCACTGGAGCTATTGAAGAGATGTCAGGAAAGCAGTGAGAATTCTCTTTGTAGAAATATCACCCTGGCAATAGCATATGGATGACACAGAAAGAATGAGAGCAAAAAAAGGAGGCAAAAGACAGTGTAGGTTAGAAATAATAAGGGTGTGAAACTAAAGGAAGCATGGGGTAAGATGGGAACTGACTTGCATGCTAAAAAGAAGGCAGACTTGGCAGAACTTGGTGGCTGATCAATTAGGAGGCACGGTGAAAGAGGAGTAAGATAGAACTTCCAGGCTGCAACATAAGAGGAGTACATAAGTGACGAGACATCCACATGCCATTCTTTCCCACTCCTCTAACCCTCACGATTCACAACGCCAACTTCAGAGCAGGCCTTTTCATCAATTCACTGCCAAGCTAGTTTAAGGTTATTCCTAGATATTTTGTGATTTTTATTATTTTAGTGAATGAGATCATTTTTCCATCACAGTTTCTCATTAGAGATAATTAGATGATGAAAACTTATTGCTTGAAGGTATTTATCTTTTAATCAGATATTCTGCTAAATTTTCTTATTAATTCCACATGTTTTTTGTCAAACTCTGTATAAGTAGTTACATCATGTGCAAAGGGTGATCATTCTGTCTCCTCTTCTTTCTGATTCATATATTATTACACTGGACATAATTTCTAGGAGAACGTTATATAATAATGGTGATAACACTCATCTTTGTTCCTAATTTTAGTGAGGATGACTCAAATATTTCATCCTCACTGATGAAACATTTTTCAGTATGTATGATTTTTTCAGTATGTATGATTTTTTTTCTGATGTAGATAATTCTATTATGTTAAGGATATTGTTCTCCTTTGTTACTGGTTATCAAAACTTTTTAAAAATTTGAAATCACAGTTGAATTATATCAAATCCTTTTTGCCCAAAATAACTTTTAATAATGTCTTTGTACCTGTATCCTATATTTTAATTGAAAATTCAACATTTAAGAATTTTCCAAGAAAATGAGATTGAAAGGGTAATAAATGAATGCTGGAGAGGAAGCAAAGACACATGGCTTCTGATTTAATCACACTTTAATCTTCCATAGCGCAAGGATGGAGTTTTTAGCACCAAGTGTAGTAGGCACTCAATAAATAAATCCATAAATGATTTTTCATTGAGATGACATCTGATTGAACACTCCATTTTTGCTTGATAAGCTCATGTAGTTGAGTGAAATCAAATAAAGAGACTTTAAAAAAAAAACTGCCTAAGAATCCTTTCTAAGGCAGAAATGATCTTTGAGGGGATCTGAGTATAGGAAAATTTGTAAGACATGGAATATAAATTTCACTGCACTGTAAACACATAACAAATTTTCAAGCATAAACACAAAAGGCATTTCTTTTCTTTAATATATGGTTGAGTAATTGGCTAGAGGGGTGATAATGGGGGAAACTGCATAATAGTTTACTTTTCCAAGACCACTTTAAGTGATATACTTTTTAATCCAATCTAATTGACACAGAGGTGTATATATATATATACATATATATATATATATACATACATACACATACATACATACACACTGTATATATACATATGAAATTTTGGATTCAACAAAACATAAAGAAAGAGTCTTGCCAGTTTTTTTATTTGCATCCCATGAATGACTTATTTTAGATGACATGGATGAAATGCATTAATCTGCTATATCAAGCACATGTATAAACCTCTTAAATATAAATGATCTATATCATTTTTCTTTATCAAAAAGAGGGGGAAATTTTTTGTATTATTTTGGGGATATTTGCATTCTTGGTTATTAGTGGGTCCTTTTAAGATTTTTTTATGGTTCTTATTTAAAAAAACCTTCAAAAGTTTAAATAATTAACAGTCTTTTCTTTGTCCAGAATTACTGAAATTCTTGTTGCTCACAAATGTTATCAAAAGAAAAATTTTTATTTCAAAATGAATGAGGAGATAACCAATGCTCAGTAACCAAGATATGAAAGATGGCTACCTGGTGCAGAAAGCTTAACTCATAAGATTAAAAACATGAATCAGGGAAGACACTAGGAATATGCCTGTCAAGATTCTTTTGGATTTAAGGTTACGCTGAAAATCCACACATACACATAAAAAAACAAACTTAAAGCCCAGTATTTCTTCCTAGGAGGATACAGTAAAACAAGCAATGTTAAAGAACATCGCAGAAATTTTAGAATTTTAGAAATGCCAAAAGGCTAAATCTTACAGTTTGTGGAATACAATATTCTCTTCAAGCATTAGCCCTGTCACATTTTGGCCACTATTATTTGAGCCATACCATCCATTCCTTTTGAACATCTTTCTTTTCCGGGTAAGTGTTCAACACTGAAGCCCAGCCCAAGCCAAGGATGCACAGATGGGTGGTTACAGCTGCAGCTCCTCTGACAGACTGCAAAAGCCCGCTGGGACACTTCCCCCAGCTCAGTCTATCCATCTTGTAAGCTGGTGCAGCTCCACCTTCTCGGGGCTTTGTTGAGTGTGTCCTAGGACTTAGGCCAAAATGTTACAATTCGAATGGGTCTTATTAGCAGAGTGAAAAATGGGCCTCCAAAATACACATACACACACAAATGCACGCAGGCACACACACAGATCACATGTTTTTCCTGAAATGACTGACAATTCTAGTCAAAAAGAACATTATAACAGTTTTTTTTAAACCCTCAGAAATAGTGTATTCAGACTCTCTTCAGCAGGGCGAATGAGTCAAGTTACTCAATAGAATGCATTCAGACTGATTAAATTGGAGCCAAGCCAAAACAGATCTTCAAGATCTGAGAGATAGTGGTCACTGAGCCAGCAAGAGGGAAATGGCATCCACTAAGAATGTACAGACCACAATACTGATGGGAAATTATACACTGCAGAAATTTATAGCAATGAAAGTTCTAGGCTAAATCATCACAGCTCCCTTTAGGTAAAACATGGGATGATTAATCTGAGACACCTGCAATGATACTAGAAAAGTTCATTTAAAGATTTTAATTAAGAATAGACTAAAGTTTCTACACAGAATTTATGTTTACTTATCCATTATCACACCTACATTCCCAAAATGATTTGAGATGGTTCATACTCATGTATTAAATTCACAAATATATATATACACACAAAAGCAAATTTAAGGCCATGAAAGAAAAATATGAACAAAACAACAGAGGCTAAGAAGAGAAGTTACAGGGGCAGAAACTGAGCATGAACTATCTACTGAGGCTAAGAATTAAATTTATCTCTGAGTTTCTTAGGAGCCAAGGCAAAAAAGGAAATTAGACACATTACATAATTCTTATGATCAGATGAAAGAACGAATACCACCTTTCAGTAGTAAGACTTCCCCTAATGTGACTGGTAAAGAACAAACCAGCCTTCAAGGTTCCAACCAAAATTTTAAAGTTGTCTCTTCTGCACAATCCCTGACCTAGATTGCCAAAGATTATGAAATCAGGCTTGATACATAAATTATGCAACAGCAAAACCAATGTCTAAACTAAACAAAAAAGGAAAAACCAAATGAACAAACGTTTCCAAACATTTAAAAGTTAGAAACACCCAAAATAAAAATTGAAACCAGTGGCAAATATAGTCAACCCAAATCTCAGCAAACCAGAATCATAAAACCCTATCACTGCAGACTTGGGAATAAAACGCTGCTTGTCAGTCAAAGTGTCTGTCTATGGCATATGGGTAAAGGCTTCAGTCTGCTATCTCCAGACTCATCTTATGGCACTGGTTCAGCACCAGTGAATGGTGTTTTAAACAAAAGGAGAGCTCATTCAAAATGGGTATTTGTGAGTTACCGGTCAGTAGAGCTGTGCTGTTTGTCTGAGTGAGAACTATTGGCATGGGAGAAATGAAGTGCAGCTCCCGGCCTTCAGAGTTTCCTAAGCTCTGAAAAGCAGCCGGGAGGTTAAAGCTGGCTGGTCGGAATGGCATACTTGGCTGAATGCACAGCCAGGTGGCTTGGGCATATTGGCAAACAACTGGCAACCTGCCCAATACATATGGCTTAGATTGCTTTGCTCTTCCCATGAAGCCTTCTTAGACTCTTGAGCAAGCATTCGTTTCAGAACAAAATGCATCTGAGTATTAAATAAAATCTTTTAATAATATCTGTCTGATGTAAAATCCTTTCACCAAAAATAAAAATAAAAAGATGGGAGGTGTGGTTGCCAAATGCATAAACTAAAGCATTTCTCTTTTTTGGAAGTGGGCGAGACTTTGCAGATCCCTTCTCAAGCGTCTTTGGACTCAATCATTTGGACCTTTCAGTTTCACAGGGGTGAAAATGACCCCTGCAATCCCTAGGAAGCAGGGTTAATGTGAAGTTTACAGAAGACTCCCAAGAGGTCAGGCAGTCATGAATTCTTATAGAATATGTAAAAACACAAAGTAAGTAGGATAACTTAATGGAAATGAACACCAGATACATTTTATCAAGGAACAGTATTAAATCTTGATTGACAGATAACACTAAAAGGTGTTAGTATGGTCTATCATGTAAATACATATCTGCAGACTTGTTAAAACACCGTCTCTAAGTGCTAACTGTTGAGGCACATGTTACTTTCCAGGCTTTACCAAGTGGCTGCCTAATGTCGAGAGCAAGATGCAAAGGTTTACTAACCCCAGCTGGTCACTGATCTCTTGTAATGGTACCACAGTACCATATTACATATTCCACAAATATTATTTTCCTGCTGGAGTTGGATTTTCTTCTATCATACATGTTTGCTGGGTACCCAGCATTTCATTTTTGTTTACAGGATATCTTGAAAAGTATTAACAACTGATACATTAGCTAATTAGATTATATGAATTATTGTCAAGAGCCTGTTTCACTTATAACAGTTTTTAAATGCATGTTTATGGTCTCTGAAACTGTACGTCATTTATCTAATAAATGTGTTAAATCCTCTGGAATTACTACAGTCTATTTGGTAAGAAGATTATAGAGTTGTTGTTATAGAGTTGTTGTTATTATGTGTTTTTTTTTTTAAGATTTTTAGCTCAAACACTAAAACAGACTCACCTCTCATACTAATGAGGGCTCAAACATTAACAAATCTAAGATCTCTTAGATACATATTATGATAGAAAAAGAATCATGTATGCTTCTTCAGCAAATACTGAAGACGTCAACTAGATAAGAATAGCAAACTTCTTTTTTGATAATATAAGATAAAATTTCCTGCCACAGTTGTTCCATCTCTTTTCTAGGCAAAAAGATACTAGGTAAATAAAAATTTATATGATGGTTTTACACTGAATATTTACTAAGTTTTAGGCTAAAATCTTCCAGTCAATTTCCTTCTGATGGATTTTTTTTTTTTCCCTAAAAAAGACTGGAAGTGATAAAACATTTTTTGAGGCATGGGACAAATTTAAAGCAGAAGTGTACATTGGATTCTTATATCAGGAATTTTGAAAATTAATACTTTTTAGAAGTCTGTTTCTTGCTAGGCATAACATAATAAAAGAGAGCTTCACTAACAAATCTTTCCAGTGCACAAAATTATGGGATGAAAAGAAAGGAGACCTTTTAAAAATGGACTTTAGATTCATATGAAATGACCTTTGTAGCATCACGTTGTCACCACCCTTCCCTTCTCCTCTTGATCAGCAAGTAGTACCACTTAGAGCTTTATTAGAACATCCCTTTGCCAACTTGGAATGGCTCCAGGCAAATCTGTCTTCCAAGGACACAGTTTGAAGTACTTAAAGTAAATTGCAATGGACTGGATGGATGGGGGCCACGGGAGTGGATAGCCAAATCAAGCAGCATTGCTTGAGATAAAGCCCCCCTTCAAGAGGCACTTGGTATCCAAATGGAGACCAGAACATATTCATTTTTAAGGACTTCCCTTGAGCAGAAAGATGATTTTTACACCTTTAAAAGGAACAAAAATCCTAAATTTCTTCACTTAAAAAGAGTTAAAAAAAAAAAAAAAGACTCAGGGCATAATTTTGCAAAGTGTGTTTCGGTGGGATTCACAGGAGTTAAAAACAAAAAAACAATTCCACTGACAAATCTGGGAACTGATAAAAGTTCACAGACTCTTTAATAATGTATATCATGACTCTTCAAGAGAGACAATCGTATGCATTTATATTTTAAATATATTTCATAATAAAAACCCAAAACCCTATTTCCATGGAGTGTAAGATGCAAATATTGAAACACGTATTTTGGTTAATATAAAACAGTATAAACAGTAAAGTGTTTCCTGTTTAGTTGCTAAGTCATGTCTGACTCAGTTGCGATCGCACTAACTGTAGCCCACCAGGCTCCTCTTTCCATGGGATTTCCCAGGCAAGAATATTAGAATGAGTTGCCATTTCCTTCACCAGGGGATCTTCCCAACATAGAGATCAAATCGAGTCTCTTACACTGCAGCCGGATTCTTCACTGCTGAGCTCCTGGAGCTGTTAGATTTAAGTAAAATTGTTTATAATTAAATTGAATAGCTGAATCCAAGACAAGAAACTAACAAAAATATTTTTTAAAACAAACTGAAATTCTTTAATAATTTCCCTATGTTAAGCACATTGTCTGACCTTATTGTTCTATTCCTCAGTAAATAAAATGTAATTCTATTAGTGGTAAAAAAAAAAAAACCTCTCTTCATCTCCACAAAAGTTCTACCTCAAGCATTTCTCTTCATATTAGGCAAGAGTCATCTGGTAATTTGTAAGTGGAAAGGCCGTTTTTCAAACAGGGTGATTTCTGATTATGGGCTTTAAATTATTTATAACAAAATTTAATTTTCCTGGAAGGTTCCTCTGATGAAGGTTTAGATGATATCCTCGGGAAAACCTCAAAGTAAATGTTAAGAAAGTTTAGCACCCTTGATTCCCTTGATAATGGCCAGAGTTGTCTGATAAAAGAATGCTAATCTGAACAAACAGAAATACAGAGGATGGAGAAGGGGATAATAGCTATCATTTTAAAGAAAATTACTGCTTAATACCAAATGAGAAATCTATACTTTCAGACAAAAAAAAATATTAAAACAAACAATTCTGGAATTATGTAGAATCTAAGAAAAAGTAAAAAAGTGATTACAGAAACTTTTTTTTCAAAATATAATTTGAAATGTTTATCTTAAGTTAAATTTTATGGAGTTTCGTCTCTCAAACTTGAAAAAATTGCAAATCTGTACAGGTAGAGTGTCAAAATTCAAATTATGCTTCTCTGCAGAAGTACAAGGAAAGGCTCTTCAGCTCATAGTTGCATGGAGGACCCTTCATGAAAGCTACTTTAGAAAAGTGATACAAGAATCTGCTTGGGTTACAGTAAATTTTCCTGGTAAACATTTGTTCTGCTTTATTTTTGCTTTTGGACTCTGCCTATTTCCTGCCCAAAGAGTAGTCTCACCTAATGGTAATAAAGGACTTATTTCTTAGTTTAAAATCCTGAAGAAAATGTCCTTAAATGGTGTAATTTTATTTAACTTAATTTTAAAAGAGCTGCTGTTTAAAAATTCCAGTTAAAAAGAAAAATTAAACAGTTCTAAAAATAAACAATATTTGGTTAAATAAATACACAGATTTAAAGCATATGGGTAAAAATGAATGTTAGTGTAAACATACGGCAACATTTTTTTTCCCTTCAAACAATCTCAGAGAATAAACCAAAAAAAAAAAAGTTATTTTGGTTTAAATTGTGAAGCCATTTTAATAAGTAATCTTTTTTACTCAACAAAAAACATTTGTATAGCCTCAGAAATCTGTTTCATTTCAGTCTTTGTGTAAAACTGCACATGAAAAGTATATTTATAAAAGAAATACCAGACTTGGAATTATTTATGTCATTGTAACATACATATAATAAATGAGAGCTCACTGGAGATATACATATCTTACATACATAAAGGTTGAATTTTATCCTAAAACTTACACTAAAAAGTATTCTTTTGTAATCAAATCAGATTTTTTAAAAATTCAAAAAGTGTTATTTCAATAAGGTTTTCCATAATGCTTTTTAAAGTATAGGTACTGGTGTGTTTACCTACACTTCAGCAAAACAGAATCTAGCTCTTTCCCAGATGTGCTACCAACTCTAAAAACACACCATTAAAGTTAGTAAGTTTTGAAATATGCTGCTCTTGGCTCAGGGTACAGTTCTCTTCCCGTTCTAAGCTAAAGGAAGGCGATGAGGACTCAGATCTTAAGATTCTGGTAACATTCACCCCAAAAATGGGTAACTAGAGCTATATAAATTTGCATTTAACAGATGTTTCCCAAACGCAAACAAACAGGTTGAAAACATACTAATGAGAAGCAAAGACAAGGTACATAGAAACCCAACTGCAAGACTCTTAGGGGTGTATTAGAAACCTCAGAAACAAAACGCAAATCACTTCACTTTCTTTGCAATCTGACACTCTCAGTTTTGTTTTTTTTTTTGACTTTATTTTTTTTTTAATTTATTTATTTATTTATTTTTTAATTTAACTTTACAATACTCTATTGGGTTTGCCATACATCGACATAAATCCACCACCACTCTCAGTTTTATATTCAGTATTTTACATCATTGCTATCAGAATGTTCTTTGAAGGCATTGCTTCTGCAAGAGAAGTTTAGAAGATATAGAAGAAACACACAAAACTTTTAAACTTCTCAGTAACAAGAAAGAGCCTATACTATCAATTTTTACAGTAAAAATTAAACAAGTAGATCATTTTAAAACATCTTATACTGGTGGTGTTTGATATAACTTTCAAAAAAGTGTCTTGTTGTAGGAAAAATTTCGAATAAAAATGTTGTACTGAGTTCAGAGCGCTTTTGAAGCCCAGGGACCAACTGTTCAGTTTTAACAAACCAACAATGTCTGTTCATTTTGCCCAAATCTTTTCAGCTTAAATATTCACAATGTGCCATTATTACTGAATCATTATCTGCCTTTAGCTCTGACAACAGCATCATACGGGCTATGAAAGGCTCCTTTCTTCTCATGATTAGTCCCTAAAACATTTCCTCATCTTACAGTGCTTTTCGACTTCCCAGAATGCACTGCTCAATTACAGTGCTGAAATTAACTGTATGCCACTCTTATTTATTGAGAAAAGAATAATCAAGTATTCCAAACCGTGTCATGGGTTGCCCACAATTTTATATCAAATTTCATATAATAAAAATATTAACCCTTTCCAGATGTCAAGTTTTTAAATCTACTATATGTTTATCTTTACTTTCTGGGCTATATCTTANAGTCATACCACATATGCATGGTATAGTTCCCATGATGAAGGAAATGGGAGGAAATCGAAGTAAGAAGAAATCAAAGTGTCTGGCATTCCCAAATCTGGCTAACTTGTGATCCTCGCGACAATGCTCTTCACTATTGCAGCCTGAATTTATAAAAGAAATTAGGTCAACTTTTCCACTGTAGAGTCCCTGGTGGAAGTGATGGGCTTGGTTCCCACAGTGTGAAACAGCGATTAATTCTCCCTCCCATTCTATATAAAATAGAAATTTTCCATTGGCCACTTTCACTTTCAGGGGAACCATAGTTTCTTATAGCTACTGAAATCTTTGGAGTGTCTCTCTGTGCGCAGAGCTGCTGAAGTTTTCAGTCTTGTCTGCTCATTAAAACACTTGTGAACTCAGTGTTTTAAGTCATGGCTGCCCTCTCAATGCCCCAAGAGATTCTGATTTAATTGGTTAGGGCTGAGGTATCTGTTTAATGTTTTAATAGTTTTCCAGATGATTTCTATATGCAGGCAAATTTAATATATCCTTATCATCACAGTTTGCCATCCTAGGTCTAAGGATCTGGCTTATTAGCAATTATTATTACAGCTTTAAAAAACTAATTTACTTATCTATGCTGGATATCAGTTGCAGTAGGTGGGACCATTCACTTGCAGCATGCAAACTCTTAGTTGTAGCAGGTGGGATCTAGTTCCCTGACCAGGGGTTTGCACTGGGAGAATGGAGCCTCCAAACAGGCCCTCTGCATTGGGAAAATGGAGTCTTAGCCGTTAGTCTTAGCCAGAGGAGTCCTAGGATCTGGTGTCTTATATCAAGAATGGTCACTAAGGGATTTGTTGGCTGGATTTATTGCAAACATGTTAAAATAATGCATATCCTTCATCATAACTTTTTTACTACTTGGCTATTTATGTGTCAATGTGCAGATCCAACTGATTTGTCCAAACCTATGGGTTTAGGCCTTAAACATCAAAGGATTATCATTAAGCCTAATCTAGTGACAGGACTATTTGTAGAACATTCTTTATTCATTAATCCATTCATCCATCAAACAATTATTGAGTTTTCCCAACAATACAAGAGACAATTCTACATGTGACATTACCAACTGAAACCAGATTGATTATATTCTTAGTAGCCGAAGGTGGAGATGCTCTATACAGTCAGCAAAAACAAGACCAGGAGCTGACTGTGGCCCAGATCATGAGCTCTTTATTGCAAAATTCATGCTTAAATTGAAGAAAGTAAGGAAAATTACTAGATCATTCAGGTATGACCTAAATAAAATCACTTATGATTTTACAGTGGAGGTGACAAATAGATTCAAGGGATTAGATCTGGTAGACAAAGTGCCTGAAGAATTATGGACAGAAGTCTGCAACATTCTACAGGAAGCAGTGACCAAAACCATCCCAGACAAAAAGAAATGTAAGAAGGCAAAGTGGTTGTCTGAGGAGGTCTTACAAATAGCTGAGAAAAGAAGAGACATGAAAGGCAAGGGGAAAAGGGAAAGATAAATCCAACTGAAAGCAGAGTTCCAGAGAACAGCAGGGAGAGATAAGAAAGCCTTCTTAATGCAACACAAAGAAATAGAGGAAAACAATAGAATGGGAAAGACTAGAGATCTCTTAAAGAAAATTGGAGATAACAAGGGGATATTTCATGCGAAGATGGGCTCAATAAGGACAGAAATGGTAATGGAC
The DNA here is from genome assembly GCA_006410875.1 of Neotragus pygmaeus. Taxonomy (NCBI): domain Eukaryota; kingdom Metazoa; phylum Chordata; class Mammalia; order Artiodactyla; family Bovidae; genus Neotragus; species Neotragus pygmaeus. Next base: position 578,551 of record SJYV01032207.1, on the reverse strand, counting down.
CTAAAAGAAAAGCAGAAAAGTTTAAGAAAATATGGAAAGAATACACAGAAGAACTGTACAAAAAAGATCTTCAGGACCCAGATAACCACGATGGTGTTGTCACTCACCTAGACCCAGACAAGCTGGAGTGTGAAGTCAAGTGGGACTTAGGAAGCATTACTATGAAAAAAGCTAGTGGAGGTGATGGAATTCCAGCTGAGCTATTTCAAATCCTGAAAGATGATGCTGTGAAAGTGCTGCACTCAATATGCCAGCAAATTTGGAAAACTCAGCAGTGGCCACCAGGCTGGAAGAGGTCAGTTTTCATTCCAATCTCAAAGAAGAGCAATGCCAAAGAAGGTTCAAACTACTGTACAGTTGTGCTCATTTCACAAGCTAGCAAGGTAATGCTCAAAATCCTTCAAGCTAGGCTTCAACAGTGTGTGAACCAAGAATTTCCAGATGTACAAAGTGGATTTAGGAAAGGCAAAGGAACCAGAGTTCAAATTGCAATATCTGTTGATCATAGGAAAAACAAGGGAATTCCAGAAAAATATCTACTTCTACTTCATTGACTATGCTAAACCCTTTGACTGTGTGGATCACAACAAACTGTGAAAATTCTTAAGAGATGGGAATATCTTACCTGCCTCCTGAGAAACCTGTATGCAGGTCAAGAAGCAACAGTTAGAACTGGAAATGAAACGATAGACTGGTTCCAAATTGGGAAAGCAGTATGTCAAAACTGTATATTGTCACCCTGCTTATTTAACTTGTATACAGATGTATACAGAGTACATCATGCNTAGAGGCGGGCGTGGTGGTGGGGGCGCTGCCTGGCTGCAGCCTTTATCTTCCCCGTCGACTTTTACCTGGATTGGTTCATGGTCAATCACTGCTGTTTGCTGACATCGTATCCAAGAAATAAGAGGACCGAGATGACTTTCAAGGAAGATTTCAACCTTTGGTTTTTTTAGCTTGAACATTGGTCTTAAAACAATCACCTTGGTGGCAGTATGATCGTCATGTAAGCGGGTGCACACGTAGCAGGTTATGTCTGCTGGCTTCTCACACCTGCGTCGTCCGTGGAGCGGCCACCGCGGCTCCGACAGAGCGGGTGTCCACCAGCCCCGGAAGCTCACTGGTGCCCCTGCGCCCCGTGCTCGCATCTCCCCAAGAACGCTTGTGTGTTGCATTTGGCCTCAGACACTAGCGGGCTCCCTCTCAAGCTTAGAGGTGTAACCCTCTGCCTTGGCTGACTTTCTCCGCTTGGTGTGTTACTTGGGGTCCAGGGTGTGCGTGCTGGGTGAACCTCGGCTCCATACTTCCCCGTCTCCACAAGCACGAGAATGCCTGCCTGGTGTGATGAGGGTGTGGCTCCCGTTCAGGACTTTCCCTCAGCATCTACGCTCACTGAGCAGCCCCCCGGGAGCTCTGCGTCTCTCTAAGCTAGAGGTCAGCTGCAGCATCGGCGGGGCCAGGCCCGCGGCGGGCTGGCCTCCCGAGGGAGGTCGTCTTTGCTGCCCCCTGCCCTGCTGGGGTCTGGGCTCCCGAAGCTCGCTCCTGCCCTGGGAGGGGGAGGAGAAGGACCTCTNTATGTTGGAGTATAGTAGCTGTCTCTTATACACATCTAGATGTGTATAAGAGACAGCGTGTAAATTTTACAGAAACAATTATTTTTCTTAAAGTCTGGGTGCACATATTACGTATTCCAAAATGTTAACATTGATCAATTCTGAGGAGTATGGATAGAAACAATTGTTACTGTCTTTGTTTTTTTAATTAAAATTTTTTTCCTGCATTTTCCTCCTCAAGTATTTAAGTTCCAGTGTACAAAAGGTGAACTCCACATCCTAAGCTAAAGGTGATTAATATTTGATGGAGGAATATATGCAGAGGAAAAATAACTCTGGAAAAACGTAACTGTATTATTCACAGCCAAGCCAAACCATCTTACTGAAATTGTTGAGAAAGGAAATTAATTTTATAGTTCAGTTCACTCGCTCAGTCATGTCCGATTCTTTGCAACCCCATGGACTGCAGCGCTCCAGGCTTCCCTGTCCATCACCAACTCCCAGAGCTTACTCAAACTTGTGTCCATTGAGTCAGTAATGCCATCCAACCATCTCATCCTCTGTCATCCCCTTCTCCATCCACCTTCAGTCTTTCCCATCATCAGGGTCTTGGCAAATGAGTCAGTTCTTCACATCAGGTGGCCAAAGTATTGAAGTTTCAGCTTTAGCATTAGTCCTTCCAATGAATATTCAGGACTGATTTCCTTTAGGTTGGACTGGTTGAATCTCCTTGCTGTCCAAGGGACTCTCCGGAGTACTAATTTGAAATTTATAAACTATTATTGACATTAGGTGGCTGTCTTTGGTTTATCTGTGTTTTTTTGTACTTGGTCTCCCTTGACTTCACATGGGATGGGATTACTGAATATGTAAGTAATATTTTAATTTATTCACACTGACCCTCTATACTTAAAGTGTCTGGCTCCCTGTCAAGTTCTTTCAGGGGTAGGGAGGAGGTGCTGTACCATGTGGTTTGCAGGATCTTAGTTCCCCAACCAGGGATTGAACCCATGCTGCCTACAGTGGAAGTGCAGAGTCCTAGCCACCCGACTGCCAGGGAAGTGCCCCTATCAAGACCTAATGGGTTGATAAAGACGCTTTTTAGCAAAATTATCTGTACGTGTATCCTTTAAACAGGCCACAGAAAGGCATGTCTTATCCTTGAGATGAATATATAGGAATCTAATATATGGTCATCTGATGCTAAGGAAGGTACATGAGAAAATTCGACAGCTAAGGACTGAACTCCCCAACTTTTGGCTTATTAATACTCTTTACAGAGGGTCCAGAAGAAGATAAACGAGTAACATAAGCAGTGTCGTTTTTGGAAAAAAACAATTCTAGCACATTTCCTGTTGTGATTTGTCTTAGAATTAAGGTACTAGTAATGAATGTGATTTCTGTTCTTGGCTAGCCATGTGACCCTTGATGAGTTAGCCATGAGTCTGTTTAATCTTCTAGTGCTATTGTCACCAGGCTGTGCTTAGATCAATTCATCTATGAGGACAATATTCTAGGAAAGCACCTTACCAAAAAAGAACACATATTATGAGTCTATCAGTCTGGAGAAAATCTGGTTAAGAGAAAGAAGTGCTGATATAAGAATCCAGAGGATGGGGAAAATAGATCTAAATCATAATTGTCATCAAGCTGGGAAAGGGCAATCTAGAGAAATAAAAATGATGGATAATAAAATGACAGAGTGATGAAATGATGTTTGCATAGATCTGGAAAGGCTTTTTGTAACTAATTCTTCAGAAATCTTGATTTCTTAGACAGTACTCACCAAAGGGTTTGTCCGGTATTAACTCAGCCTAGCATAACAGTGTTTATCGTTAGTAAATGGATACATCATCATATATCCTTTCCTCATAGGGGAAAAGTGAGATAAAAGCTGCTCTACCATGCATAAAAGTACGTATTTGGAGTTAAGTTTGAGGTATCAAAAACAAAAAACCAAGAAACAAAACAGAGATAAATCTTTCGCTGAGATGATAACCCCCATGACATGAAATTTAAAGAAAATTAAAATCTGACAGTTTCAACTATCCAGAAGATGAATCACGTTTTGTTTTCTAGCAGTAAGCACTCTCTCAGAAAGCAAGATGAAGCTTAATGAGTGGTTGTTTTATGCTTTTTTTTTTTAAAGGTTAGGTAGGACAGTTACTAACTCCTAGAGGGTGCATGCTGGAATATATAGTAGTAAAATGTCATACCTGCAGTTAGCATTCAGATTGTTCAAACAATACATATAAATAGAACAAAAGCAAATGTGGCAAAACAGTAGTTGGTGAATTTAAGGAGTATATGGATATTGTACTGTAATTTCAGCTCTTCTGTACATTTAAAACTTTTAAAAACTAGAAAGTTTTTGCAAGAAGTTAATGATAGGGTGCTTTCTACTACCTCATCGACACATCTAGTATATTAAGTAGGTGTTAACTGGTTAAATTCTTTAAAAAAAACAAAATCTTCTAAGCAAATTATCTGGTTGTAAAGAGTATGAAAAAACCTATGACTTGAAACATAGCTTTTAAAATCTGCTATCTTCCTGTCTAAGGAAGTGTCCTTCCTGTGGCAATATAGGGTAAGTTATAACCAGCATTAAAAACATAGATAAAGAAACAAACAAGAATGGACTCTTAGGGTTGGCTATTACAATTTCTCTTTAAAAATGAGACTAATTCATGAATTTAAACAAACCTGGACCCCTGCCTCTTTTCTCACTGCCACAATACTTTTTAATGTAAAAAAAAAAAAACACACGTTTCTTCCAGACACTTGTTCAAAGCAACTTAACAACATATTTATCTCAGTTTTGTTGCAGCATAACATGCAAAATCATGCTCCTTAGAGCTATACAGCATACACTTCACGTTTTCTCTTCCATCTTTTAGCTTGATAGGCATCACCATACTTAATTGTTCAAACTTTTAAATAGTATGTTGGAGTATAGTAGATATAGGTGAAGATATTTTCTCATTAAAATGTCTACTTTCTGCTGTGGCTTGCACAAATACATAATTCATTTTTTTCCCTGCTGACCACAGCATTTATGATTTTCAATCAATAGGTTGAAAATATTCCAGTAACAGAATATTGTCACATCCTGACCACAGTCTATCTCTACCTCATTCTTTCTATGATTAAAGCTCCCAAAAGTTGTAGGAACAAAACAGGTGAAAACATATGCCTAAGGTTGTTAATCAACAGTCTAGGTGGTTGAATACCAGAATCACTACTCTGAGTAAAAGACTTCTCTATACACATTCATGGGTTATATTAAAGAACATAACTCTGAGGCTATTAACAATTTGTTACCTGATTTAAAATTTACAGAATTAGATTCCATTTTCTCTTATTTATTGCCGTATCTCCTCATAAATATTGGGTTTTTTTTTTTTTTTAAGTTTTAAANTCTATACACATTCATGGGTTATATTAAAGAACATAACTCTGAGGCTATTAACAATTTGTTACCTGATTTAAAATTTACAGAATTAGATTCCATTTTCTCTTATTTATTGCCGTATCTCCTCATAAATATTGGGGTTTTTTTTTTTTTTTAAGTTTTAAAAGAATTGTTTTCTTGGTACCCAGATCTTTGACTTTTTTTTTTTCATTCTTTAGAACAATTAGTTTTCAGTCTTACAGGTCATATGTGTAGAATTTTCTCAGATCCTAAACATTTTATTTAGTTCCTCATCATACATTACCAAACTTTAAAATTATATTCTCTGTTTGAGAGCTAGGTTAACCAAGAAAGGGATTTGAGTTCAAAATTGAACCAACCTCTGTAGACAGGGAACTGACCAGCTGAAACTATCACGGAAATAACATGAAGTGAAACTGATAGCAGAATTGAAAGAAATTAAAGAACCCTTGACAGCTCTCTTCTATTTTTGTTTTTAAATATATTTGTTCTGGAACATAGATACTATTTGTAAATAAGTTTTTGAGTCTTGGTCATTTACTTGAACATTCAGTGTTGTTGTAGTTTAAAAAATATCTCCTTTTTTTAATACATAAAATTACACTATGTAAATTCTATAATGAGTATCAACTCATGAAGTATTGAGATTTTTAAGAAATAAATAAACATTTTATACTTGGCATATTAATTTTAGATTTGTGTTTTTTAAGAAATAGTTAATTTTCAAAGATAGTTCAAACCAGTGCATTTCAGTGCAGTTTTGTCACACTGGTTATGTCAGAATCACCTGTTGTTTAGAGATTTCAAGCTCCATTCCCAGACATTTAGAATTGAGTAGATCAGAAATAAATTCTCTTAATCTATAAGTTTACAAAACTCCCAAAGTAATGTTTTTTTTCATAATCATGTTTGGGAACCGTTGTTTTAAGCATTTCATAGGTTATGTTGTTTACATTATGGTGTTTGTTTCCTTGGGCTTCCCAGGTGATGCTAGTGGTGAAGAGCCTGCCTGCAGATGAGACATAAGAGACCTGTGTTCAATCCCTGGGTCAGGAAGATCCCTGGAGGAGGGTACGGCAACCCACTCCAGTATTCTTGCCTGGAGAATCCCATGGACAGAGGAGCCTGGCGGGCTACAATCCACAGGGTCTCAAAAAGTCGGACTTGACTAAAGTAGCACATGTGCATTTACTTAGACATATTTTTTAAAATATTTATTAGGGTGTTTTATTGCAGGTAACAGAAAATCCATTTCTGGTTTTGTTTATGGCATAAATAATATGGCTTAAATAAATACTAAATGGTATTTATTGGCTTATGTGCCTGAAAAGTCCAGAAGTTATGCTTCAGGAAAAGTTTAGTTTGAGCTCCATCTTGTATTTAACCATGAACCTTAAGTCTCTACCCTCCTGATCATTTTTATCTTCTGGAAGTTTTCCTTATTGTGTTAAAATGGCTAACAAGTGAGCTTTATACCCATGTGTCATAATATCCAGAATAAGAAACTATACCCATACTTTGTGGCAGAAGTTTTAAGTGTCACACTTTGAGAAACTCCTGAACCAATCACTATGTAAAATAGATGTGTTTATCTTGTTTGGGTTAAATTCCACCAATCAGGGCCTACCTATGGAGTTGAGGATCAGGATAATTCCAATCCTATTACCACTACATAATGAAGGAGAGAGAATTTATCTTGAGGTAACAACCATAAAATCTACTGTATGTTATTATAGAGATGAACTATCTTAGCCTGCTCCAAAATTATATTCTGTTTAGTGAAGTACTAATTGTATGGTTTAATCATATTTCTTTTTCACTTCTTGAGTTTTCAGTAAAATGTGAAGAAAGCAGTGTCCATTCTAGAGCAAAACATGGATTTCTGTTTTGCTTGTTTTACTTTTTGTCCCCACTGCTTGGCATGTGGAATCTTAGTTTCCTGACCAGGAGTCGAACCCATGTTCCCTGCAGTAGAAACATGGAGTCTTAACCACTGGACTGCCAGGAAAGTCCTAAAACATGGATTTTTAAGTGAAGAATCATTAAGTAACTTTGGGAGATAAGAGCAGTTTGGACCAAGTGCTTATTTTTTAGCAGACTGGGAAGGGAAAGGAAATTAGTTGTTTTTTATTGATGACTTCTTCCAGTACTTTATTATGAAAAATTTCAAAAACACAGAAGTTGAAAGAATTGTATAGTGAACACCATAAATTCACCACCTCCATTATTATTTTGATGTATTTGTTTTATCTCTTGTTTCATCAGATACTCACCTATCCACAATTGTAGCGAATTTATTTTTTTAATGCATGTCAGAGTATATTAAAGTTGTCATGCTTTACCCCAATCACTTAAGCTTGCATATTATTAACTAGAGTTATTAATGACCTTTTGACTAAGAGGTTCATATATAAAGTTCAGTGACTTGAGGCCTTAATATGAATTAGATTATTTTAGACATCATAATGATAATTAGTAAAATTATTTTTCAAAAGTAGATCCGAGTGTGAAATGTACGTTTAAAGCTTTTATAAATGTTACTTTATGCTATCTTGATATAAAGTTTCTTTTGCTGTGTGACAAAAAATATTTAAGATCTGTTCATTGAAATTGCTGAATGCCAAAATTGTTGACACATTGGATCTCTCTTCCTTTAAGTTTGTTACTTACCTTATTGTTTTGCTTAGGAAACCAGTTAACTGGCAATCTGTTGTAATCAGCTGGACCAAAACAAAACCTCAAGAAAATTCAGGTTCCTGGTAAATTTACCACTGTAGCTGACATTTTCCCACCATCTTATCAGAAAGAACCATGTGGACATTTCTTGAAAATAGAAAGGTGTAAAAATACTTTCAAAAAAACTCCTTCAGTTCAGTTCAGTCACTCAGTCGTGTCCGACTCTTTGCGACCCCATGAATTGCAGCACGCCAGGCCTCCCTGTCCATCACCAGCTACCGGAGTTCACTCAAACTCACATCCATCGAGTCGGTGATGCCATCCAGCCATCTCATCCTCTGTTGTCCCCTTCTCCTCCTGCCCCCAATCCCTCCCAACATCAGAGTCTTTTCCAATGAGTCAACTCTTCGCATGAGGTGGCCAAAGTACTGGAGAATATAAAATCATAGACTTACAGATAAAACATCATTTTTATACATTTCAGTTCATTATATAGCATCAGGACATCTCTTACTTTTTATCTCTGTTATTGAAATATCAGCTATATTCCCTTAAAGCAGGCTATTGAATCAAAATACCCCAAGTGGAGCTTTCCGATTCTAACTGTCGCCCTGGTGTGCTCCTAATGTGTGACGGTGTGCCTGGATGCTAATTGTCTTCTCCTAGGGTCACTGCTAAAGCCTGGAGCCGCTTATTCACTCTTCCTCTTTCTTCAGTTTAGCCAGTGCCTTACAGGTTGTTTACTGGGGTATCTGTCCACAGAAACAGTGATTTAATAGGCATCAGAATATTTTTATTTGTAAAAGTTTTTTTAAAAAACTAACAGTAATCTTTATATTTAAATTAAAAAGAACAACTATATGCAGTTCATCAAATATATAGTGTTTCTCTTTGAAATTCTGCCTTTTTTCCTACAGTTAATAGACATTGAAAGGACACCTATTTTTAACTATAAAATCTAAAAGGGCTTCTTTGATTTTCACAGGTGTCTTTCAGGAGTCTTTTTTTAAGTTAAAAGCTTTCCACTTTTTATTGTAAAATTTCTTAACTGCTCTGTTTTTTCATTGAATACTACCTTCCCTCCAAAAAAATCAAAGTACTATAGCAAACTTTTTAGCCAAACCCTACAATGACCCACCTTTGGAAGAAACAAATCTTTGGAATCATTTGATCATTTTTTGTAAAACAGACTTAATGATTTCTGTCTTGCCAAGCCTTTTTTCCAATGGTCTTAATTATTATTACTGGTCATTCTACAGCCATTCAGATCTAAAGCACTTCTACATTCTTACAGCTTTAGCACTTACCTTGGGCTTTGTCGTTTTTTGTTGTTTAGTTGCTAAGTCGTGTCCAACTCTTAGTGATCCCATGGACTATAGCCTACCAGGCTCCTCACTCCATGGGGTTTTCTAGGCAAGAACACTGGAGTGGTTTTGCCATTTTATTTACCCTGAAAATTTTACATTATCCCACATGATAACATTGCTCTATGATGACCAAAATCCTCAAGACTTTTAACTTTATTGAGGACCTAATTAAAAATCACCTTTATCCAAGTATGATTCCAAACCATAAACATTTAGCTTATTTCATTCAGAAGGATATCTTCCAAGTAGTAGATTGCACTTACCATTTAATCACCTATTTCAAGAAAATTAATATGACATAGTAATAAAATTAGACTAAAATTAAAAGCCAGCTGAACACATATATTAAAATGGATAATTCTCATCACATTTCCTGGCTTTGGAAATATAGTTACTTACTAAAAATATGCTACCCTTTCTCATGTTACATAGGATTTAGAAAGTACATTCTGTAAGAATAATGGCTTTATTTTATTTATATTAATGAATATTCTCCTTCCAAAATTTTTTTCTACATACTTCCTTATCTTCCTTCTTTCAGTTATTCACTACTTAATCCTTTCTACCTGACATCATCTTTTCCATCTTTGAGATATACAGGACTAAAGGTGGAGTAAGTCTAGAGCCAAGGAAAATCTTAGAATAAGGTATAGTCATGCAACAGACTGAATATAGGTGGTGGGTTCATTGGTCTTTATTTTATTACACTTTTGTTCTTCCTTTGAAATATTTCATTTAAAAAGTGGATGATTAAAAATAAGATGCAGGCATAAGAACATGTAAATCATATTGGACAACTATAAATTGATAATATGGATCATATTGGCTTAGGGCCATAGATTCAAGTAGCTATAGCATTTTAAATTCTTTTGGTATTGCAGTTCCTGTTTAAGTGGGAAAAGTACAGGTGTTAGTCATTTAGTCATGTTCTACTCTTTGCGACCCCATGGATTGTAGCCCACCAGGCTCCTCTGTCCATGGGATTTCCTAGGTAAGAGTACTAGAGTGGGTTGCCATTTCCTCCTTCCCAACCCAGGGATCGAACCTAGGTCTCCTGAATTGCAGGCAGATTTTTTACCGTCTGAGCCACCAGGGAAGCCCTTAAATCAGCAGAGGCTAAAATAAGTATTTTTGTGACAAATCTAAGAAAGCTAATTTGTGAGTCCTTTGCATAGATCACCATATATTCTGTTCCATTATTTCTCATGGTCAAAGTGCCATAATTTAAGGTAGAAAATGTGTCATCTATTGTTGTGACTCTTGAGCATGCAATTCACTCAGTCTTTCATTTAAGTGTCCTTATCTAGGAAATAGGAATAAAAATGGCATCACTGACTCAATGGACATGCGTTTGAGCAAGCTCCAGGAGATGATGAAGTACAGGGAAGCCTGGAGTGCCACACTCCTTGGGGGCGCAAAGAATCCTACCCGACTGAGGGACTGAATAACAAAAGTTATACACGTTGTGATGATTACGTATAAGGGCTTAGAACAATTCCTAGCTCATTGTAAGCCTGTCTTTCTCTACCACCACTCCTCCAATAGAGAAGCTTTACAGAAAATTGAGTAGCTATTCTCTCAGTTGTTCTAAGGATGATACAAAGCTAGTACCATTTTAGATGTATAGGAGGTAAGTTGGATCATTACATTCAAGGATACTTTAGGCATTAGGGCTTAATTCCTGTGATAAGTAATATGAGTTTATATGCTCAGTCATGTCTGACTCTTTGCAGCGCCGTGGACTGTATGTACGCCGACAGGCTCTTCTGTCTGTGGAATTTTCCAGGCAAGAATACTGAAGTGGGTTGCCATTTCCTTCTCGAGGGCATCTTCCGACCAGGGATTGAACCTGTCTCCTCCATTGCAGACAGATTCTTTACTCGCTGAGTCACTGGGGAAGCCTGTGGGAGAACCTCAATTGTGAAGGCCTAATAAGTGCTCAAGATATGTTAGCTTTTATTTTTTTGGTTGTAAGTGACAGATCCATATTCAAACTGGTTTAAATAATCAAGAGATTTTATTGGTTTATATAAATGAAAAAATCGGTAAGGAACACTTCAGAGATGGTCTGATTAGGATTTTGTTTTGGTGTCCTTGCTGTTCTATTGGTTCTGCTCTCATTTCTCTGGCCATTGTATTAATATTTCTAACTAAATTTTCAAAAGAATTTTTATCTTAAATATGGGAATATGGCTAAAAACCATAAGGTGTATTATGTATTTTGAAGACCCTGTATGTTTGAAATATAGTAATTGTTAAATTAATTCTTTTTTTAGATGATTATATGTGATATCCATGTGTTTAAATGTATAAGAAAAGTTTTAAAGCCTGTGGTGTAGGGAATGGCAATCCACTCCCATATTCTTGCCTGGAGAATTCCATGAACAGAGGAGCCTGGTGGGCTACAGTCCTTGGGGTCACAAAGCGTGGACACGACTAAGCGTTAACACTGACTAGACAGAAACAGGAGTAGTTCTTTTGTTGTCTTTAGTTGCTAAGTCATTTCCAACTCTTTGTGACCCCATGGACTGTAGCCTGCCAGGCTCCTCTTGCCAGGAAATTTCCATGGAATTTCCCAGGCAAGAATCCTGGAGTGGGTTGCCGTTTTCTTCTCCAGGGTATCTCCCCGACCCAGGGATCAAACCCACATCTCCTGCATTGCAGGCGGCTTCTTACCACTGAGCCACCAGGGAAACTCAATTGTTTTTTTACTTCTCTACAAATATTAGTTACATCAAACTTCGTCAGCAGGCCACATTCCAATAAAAGGTTTTTAAGTCAAATTGCCATAAGAAAAAAAGAGCGGGAAGGATCATATAGGAATAACTTGATGAAAGGATTGCAGAGCAGACTAAAGGGTACATAAGAATGAAATGAAGGTGGCAGGAATAGAGTAACGCAGAAGAGCAGTCTTGTTGGGGTGGTTGCCAACACTCTGCAGAGGAGCTGCCCATCCTGTTGCTGAGGCAGTTCTGGCTAGTTCTTCTTTTTGCCAAGGATGTTAGCGGAGGGCGTGTGGAAGCAAAGTAGAGGCTGTATGTGATTGCAGTCAGAGTTCCAAACCAGATTATGTCCAAGGTCCCTCCTTACTGTGAGTGGAAAGACACATTTTACATGTTGGAAAATGCTCTTCACTACAACCGATTACACTGAAGGTAATTGTACAGAACCTAAGGCACCTTTTACAACTTACTTTTAAGTAACTGATAAATGTTTAGATACCACTAAGATAACTTTTACAGGAACTCCAGAATTCTCTCAAATCACAATGTATTATCCTTCTGCTGCATGCTGATATTGAATGATCTTCAAGTACTATTCTTGAGATAATAGCAAGTGTAGAACAGCTTGTATGGTGTCTATAGTATGAGTATACACATGTGTGTATACATGTGAGTTTACACATGTCTGTACAAAATACCGTGGGAAGACTACATGAAAAAAACTGTTAACAGTGGTTGTCTCCATGAAAAGAAACTGAGTGGTGACTATTGAAGGTAAATTTGTACTTTTCTGGCATCAGGAGTTGCTCAGTAATTTTCAGAAGATGTCTCTGGATCAGAGCTTCTTAACATTTTAAACATCAGACATGGCCTCCTAAACAAATAATCTGAAGACAACAAAAACAATCCTGTTTTTTTCCCTTTACCTTAAAAGTTCCATTTGTTTTCAGGTGGTGTAAGAAAAAGGCAGTTCCTTCTCTTTCTAGTCTGTTTCCATGGAAAATGATTCCAGGATGATTCTAACTAGTTCTCAAGATTGGAACACCTTTTAATCACATTCCTGAGCTAATTAAACAGAAGTTATTCAGAACCATCTTCCCCTTGTAAGAGGGTTTTGAAGAACCTTTTCTCTTTTTTTTTTTTTCCCCCTTTCTGTTCCCCAGCAAAAGCAACTTCCTACTGTAATTATAGGAGGCTTACCACTTTCCCAATTAAGCATTGAATCTCTTATGGAATGGATAGAAAAGCATTTACCCTCAAAATGACTAAGTAAATGGCTTTCAAATTCTAGGGTAATTTTTTTTCACTAGTAGACCCTTTCAGTTAGTGATTTCTAAGAGTCTCTCAAAAGATACAGTTTATAAGTTGTGTTAATTATATTAATACAGTTAATTAGCATTATTTAGAAATAGTATAGTTTTCTATTAATTTTACAGAAATAGCTTGAGAATATATTTGTTCAGAATTTAGCCAGTTAAAGGATATGCCTTTATGTTGTCCTGTATCTTCAAATACTTGAGTACAGGCTGTGAAAATTGTCTCTTGATTTTGCTTTATTATATTGTCACAAAACAGAAAGAAGAAGGAAAGCTTCAAGGACAGCTTAACAAGTCTGATTCTAACCAGTACATTAGGGAACTGAAAGATCAGATAGCAGAGCTGAATCATGAGGTAAGTGATAAATTTTGATCGTCACGTATTTCTTTCTTCCTTCCTCTGTATTGTGACAACACTTTATTATTTCTTATGATTGAATCTTTCATGGTAGATATTTTTTGTGAATCTTTGATTATTATTAGTAATAGTATTTTAGAAGAGTATCTTCTTTTTAACACACATTTTTCTGTTCTAGTATTAAGGATTTGTTTTCCTTAAACCTCTTTAATCATATCTGAAATGATCAATTAATGTTTGTATGGCAAATATTTTACTTTTTTATTGAGATCTGAAAACACTTGATAGTTTGCCTGGGTTTCAAAGTTACTTCAATTAAACTAAAATTTTCTTTTTATCTCTATAGTAGATTTGTGGTATTACCGTTGTGACTAAAGGGAAGTCTTTTTTACTCTTGTCTTCTTTTTCACTTCATAGCAGTATTACTGAGATTGCAAAAAAGGATACTTGCCTAATATCAGTTAACAGATTTCTTAGTATCTGACTACTTTTTAAACTGGCACTAACTTGAATCTGTGAGAGTCAACTCATGAAATTTTCAAGTAGTTTTTACTAGATATTTTTATTATCCTAGGTAATTTAAATTATTTAAAATAATGTGTTTTGATAGAGAGACACTTTTTAGTTAATGTGATTCTAGGTCAGTTTCCTTGGGTTTTTTCCTAATGATAACTATCTAACTAAACATAAATGGAAAAATATACTTCTTATATTGAACTATTTGCACAATAATGTTTATTCACAGTTATTTGAAGGGGTAACATAAACCTCACTTCTTAGGAAACTAACTNTTCCTTGGGTTTTTTCCTAATGATAACTATCTAACTAAACATAAATGGAAAAATATACTTCTTATATTGAACTATTTGCACAATAATGTTTATTCACAGTTATTTGAAGGGGTAACATAAACCTCACTTCTTAGGAAACTAACTCATTTTCTTCACTAAATTAATTTAACCTCAAAGGAAAAAGTTTGGACATTACCCTTTCCTGGTGTTACACTCTTCAGTTAAAGTCTGTATTTTGGGTAATACCTCCTAGAGGCAGTCAATCTAAGTAAATTCTGAATGAAAAGAAAAAAAAGCTAACAAAAATGATAAATCTTAGATGTGACTTAATTTAATTTGCCTCAAAGTTTTTTAGGTCTTTCCTATAAATACTGATTTTTCAGCTGTGATAGCATTTGAGGGATCCAAGATCATGTATAATCTTATTTATGTGAATTTTTTATAATCTGATCTGATAGTCATACATGAAAGAACAAGTTACAAATAAGCATGTTGTAGAGATTTTTGTTGAGAACCCTAAGGATTATTCCTTATGTTCAAAAGATTTTCTCAAAGAAAATTATGGCTGAAATAAATCAATCTCCCATTTATAATTATGACATCTAGTGATAAGGGAACGTATCTTAACTAAACATATGATACTCTCTTCTCATCAGGAATGGCAGAAAATAGTTAACATGAGGTTTAACTTTAATGTCAGATTTTTAGGTGTGGCTTGTGAAAACAATCTTTAATTTTAGAACAGTTTGTGATAAGGTGCTAATTGGGTGATTCAGAATAGGCCAGAGTTGTGGGCTTAAACAAGTCCCAGTTAGAAAACAGTAGAGAGGAGAATGAGTATAGTTGGGGACCACACTCCCAACCCACTACAGGATTCTTGCCTGGGAAATCCCATGGACAGAGGAGACCGGCAGGCTGTGGTCCATGGGTTGCAAAGAGTGGAACACAGCTTAGCAACTAAGCAGCAGCAGCAGCAGGAAACCCCACAGGCACACAGAGGTGAGAGTGAGTATAGGGCTGGGAGTTGAGAGGAGGCCAGGTTTGATTCAGAAGTAATGTGACTGAGTTATGGAAATAAAGTTAGATTGAATAGAATCAGTTTATGGTGAATCTTCAAAGCTAGAAGAGATTAAGTTTGCTAGATATTTTGAAACTACTATAGGTCTTTAGTTGGAGACTTATTTTCATTATGTTTTTGGAGTAAATTTAAACAGTATTCACCTGTTCAAAGTTTTATAACTAAAGAAAGCATAAGGGAAAACAAGCGAAAGTTTAAACTGAGATACTGGCTGGAGTTGACTTAGTACAAAAATTACTATTTATTGGCCAGCTTCTTGAGAGATTTAAACAAATTTCACCTTTTTATTCTATTGATTTTGTGTTTTTTTCTTCATTCTTGTGTATAGCACTTCACAGTGGCGGGGGGGAAAAAACAGATAAACTGAAGTTAGTCTAATTGCTCCACCTTAACTTTTGCTTGTGTGCTAGAATTTGCTAGAATCTTTTGTTAGGCCCCAGAAAGGCCTATTCTCGGGAGACGTCGCCTCACAGATCACCAAGACTCGAATTCGANGAGAGAAGGTACCATGTACCACATACCAAAAAATGTTTGGCCTAGGGGTCAGCCACACAGCATCTTCAGCAGCCTCTGGGCATAAGCCCAAGCCTTCCCAAAGCAGCAGGTATCCCCAAGCTGGGCCCAACCTAGAAGGCAGAGGTAGGTTTAACAAAAACATAATGTTGACTTTTCCCCCTCCAGTGGGGCTATTCTGTAATGTGACTTCCATATGTTTATAGGTGTTTCACTGACAAAAAAAAAAAAAAGAAATACCTGTTTCAAAAGGTTATATATTTTATGATTCTATTTGTATGATCTTCTAAAAAATAAAACTATAGCGGTAGAATACAAGTCAGCAGTTGCCAAGGGTTAAGGTTGGGAGAATGATGAGACTATAAAGGAATAACCTCAAGTGGTCTTTTGGAGACAGTGTAATTGTCTCCATCCCATTTGTTGTATACATGATTCTATACAAATGCTAAAATTCATAGAAGGGTAAAAGAAATAAATCAGTCCCACATAACAATAATTAATCAAATTACTGAGGGAAGCATCCTGTTTTATTTAAATGATAACCTGTGTTTAACATCCTCACACGTACCAGAGTGTTAACTATAACATGCATATTTTATTTTGAGATAAAAATGGCAAAGCCAATAGAGTATTGTAAAGTAAAATAAAGTAAAAAAATCAAAAAAGAAAAAATAAAAAAAATGGATGTGTTTAAGGTAAATTTTTTAAACTTTCTTGATGACATCATGTCATTGAGGAGGAAGGGAGACCTAAAATTATATGATCAAGCAAGCACTTTAACAGAACATATTTACCAAGACAGGCTGTGTAATGAATAAGAATTTGAAGTGGGTCTCAAGGTATTAGTAAGTATTGACCAAGTTAGGAGAAACCTAACTTTCCAGGTGTAGACAACCCCATTCTGAAAGCCATGAAGACCTACAATATCCTGGCCTTTTTAAAGAAAATTAAATGATCCTTAATGTCTGGATCTTAAATTTGTAGAAAGATGTAGAATCAGATGGAACTTGAATGGGGAAAGATCTCAATTTCAAAAAACTGAGTTTCCAGGGCTGAAGAATGCTTTTATCTTGAGGAGAGTAGGGAACTGCTGAACATGGTTAAGCTATATATCCTCCGCCTGATGTCTAAATAGTTGTAAAAAAAGAACCAAAAAAAGAAAAAAAACAAACCTGTTAATGTAGCAAAGCCTGAAGTATTGCTAGATCCTTTCAAAGATTTACATATTATTTGACCTAATTTCTTTTATCTCTAACAAAATCCAGGTAATCTTTTGAATTTGTTTTGCTAGTATCTACATGAGAAATAAAAATAAAGCCAGAAGCATTAATAACACATTAAAAGAGAGTAAATGAAAGAGGAATTGTTTTATATTTCTATTCATTTCATAAACAAGTACTAGCACATATCATATATCCAGCCAAATGTTAGGTACTAGAAATTTAAAACTAAACATGACATGGTATCAGTCAGTACTCAAAGGGCTTTTTTCCCATGAATGNAAAAAAAAATATTAAAACAAACAATTCTGGAATTATGTAGAATCTAAGAAAAAGTAAAAAAGTGATTACAGAAACTTTTTTTTCAAAATATAATTTGAAATGTTTATCTTAAGTTAAATTTTATGGAGTTTCGTCTCTCAAACTTGAAAAAATTGCAAATCTGTACAGGTAGAGTGTCAAAATTCAAATTATGCTTCTCTGCAGAAGTACAAGGAAAGGCTCTTCAGCTCATAGTTGCATGGAGGACCTTTCATGAAAGCTACTTTAGAAAAGTGATACAAGAATCTGCTTGGGTTACAGTAAATTTTCCTGGTAAACATTTGTTCTGCTTTATTTTTGCTTTTGGACTCTGCCTATTTCCTGCCCAAAGAGTAGTCTCACCTAATGGTAATAAAGGACTTATTTCTTAGTTTAAAATCCTGAAGAAAATGTCCTTAAATGGTGTAATTTTATTTAACTTAATTTTAAAAGAGCTGCTGTTTAAAAATTCCAGTTAAAAAGAAAAATTAAACAGTTCTAAAAATAAACAATATTTGGTTAAATAAATACACAGATTTAAAGCATATGGGTAAAAATGAATGTTAGTGTAAACATACGGCAACATTTTTTTTCCCTTCAAACAATCTCAGAGAATAAACCAAAAAAAAAAAAGTTATTTTGGTTTAAATTGTGAAGCCATTTTAATAAGTAATCTTTTTTACTCAACAAAAAACATTTGTATAGCCTCAGAAATCTGTTTCATTTCAGTCTTTGTGTAAAACTGCACATGAAAAGTATATTTATAAAAGAAATACCAGACTTGGAATTATTTATGTCATTGTAACATACATATAATAAATGAGAGCTCACTGGAGATATACATATCTTACATACATAAAGGTTGAATTTTATCCTAAAACTTACACTAAAAAGTATTCTTTTGTAATCAAATCAGATTTTTTAAAAATTCAAAAAGTGTTATTTCAATAAGGTTTTCCATAATGCTTTTTAAAGTATAGGTACTGGTGTGTTTACCTACACTTCAGCAAAACAGAATCTAGCTCTTTCCCAGATGTGCTACCAACTCTAAAAACACACCATTAAAGTTAGTAAGTTTTGAAATATGCTGCTCTTGGCTCAGGGTACAGTTCTCTTCCCGTTCTAAGCTAAAGGAAGGCGATGAGGACTCAGATCTTAAGATTCTGGTAACATTCACCCCAAAAATGGGTAACTAGAGCTATATAAATTTGCATTTAACAGATGTTTCCCAAACGCAAACAAACAGGTTGAAAACATACTAATGAGAAGCAAAGACAAGGTACATAGAAACCCAACTGCAAGACTCTTAGGGGTGTATTAGAAACCTCAGAAACAAAACGCAAATCACTTCACTTTCTTTGCAATCTGACACTCTCAGTTTTGTTTTTTTTTTTGACTTTATTTTTTTTTTAATTTATTTATTTATTTATTTTTTAATTTAACTTTACAATACTCTATTGGGTTTGCCATACATCGACATAAATCCACCACCACTCTCAGTTTTATATTCAGTATTTTACATCATTGCTATCAGAATGTTCTTTGAAGGCATTGCTTCTGCAAGAGAAGTTTAGAAGATATAGAAGAAACACACAAAACTTTTAAACTTCTCAGTAACAAGAAAGAGCCTATACTATCAATTTTTACAGTAAAAATTAAACAAGTAGATCATTTTAAAACATCTTATACTGGTGGTGTTTGATATAACTTTCAAAAAAGTGTCTTGTTGTAGGAAAAATTTCGAATAAAAATGTTGTACTGAGTTCAGAGCGCTTTTGAAGCCCAGGGACCAACTGTTCAGTTTTAACAAACCAACAATGTCTGTTCATTTTGCCCAAATCTTTTCAGCTTAAATATTCACAATGTGCCATTATTACTGAATCATTATCTGCCTTTAGCTCTGACAACAGCATCATACGGGCTATGAAAGGCTCCTTTCTTCTCATGATTAGTCCCTAAAACATTTCCTCATCTTACAGTGCTTTTCGACTTCCCAGAATGCACTGCTCAATTACAGTGCTGAAATTAACTGTATGCCACTCTTATTTATTGAGAAAAGAATAATCAAGTATTCCAAACCGTGTCATGGGTTGCCCACAATTTTATATCAAATTTCATATAATAAAAATATTAACCCTTTCCAGATGTCAAGTTTTTAAATCTACTATATGTTTATCTTTACTTTCTGGGCTATATCTTATCAATAAATCAATAGTTTGGATTTCTAATGTTCTTTATAATGTATAGGTTTTACAATGAATTCTACGTGTTCACTGAAGGTCTATTTATCCTTAAAATAAAGATCTGAGTTTTTAAAAGTTTTTTCTTTTAATTAGAGCCCTCATTAAACTTAAATTCCTTCTTTCTTTGCTTAGGAAAGTAGGATTTCCTTCCACATCTACAAATGCACAGTGTGGAACTGCTACAAGTTATCTTTCTGAAGGCAGGAAGTAGAAATAAATAAAAGCCCTGAGATTAAAGTATAGAAATGTTCCAACTCCACAGTAATTTTGTTTATACCGCTAGATAGTACCTCTTCCTCCATGATAATAGTAATCTTATTAAACAGAAAATATGAGTAATCTTTTTACATATGCTCTTCTAGAAATAAGTGACTCTAATAGGTATTATTTTGAACACATTATAAATTAAATTTTCCAATCTTCAATATTACTAAATTGATTATTTCTATATTTAGGATAAAGCTAAATTCAAAGCACTTAGCAAGTTTAAAAATGGATTACATATAAAACACTGCAGTTAAAATATTACTAAAGGATATGTGTGAGATAAACAAAAACAAAAAGCACAGAAAACAATGAAAAGGCTATGATTGTACACACACTGCAAATACTCGTATGAAAAGGAATGGGAATATTTAACACGTGTGGATTTGCATTTATTTGCTTTATACCTTCAGCCAACAGAAGAATGTAAATAAAAACACTTTTTAAACCTCAAAGATACTTACTAACCCATGCATACATTAATCATTCATACCACATGATTATTGTTCAGTATTTTCTGCAATAACAAATTGGAGGGTGTGGGGTTATTGTGGGTTTCAGCAAACCACATTCTATTTAGGCAAAGCCAAGTATTAAAGAAAGGCCTAACTTGCCAAACCAAGATAAATACATGCCATTATTATGATTACATAAAAGCCACTGTTCTCAGTGTTACAATTTCTCTTATAATTGGCACTATTATAATTAAATGGATTCATATGTTTACAATTCTTCTTTGAATTGTAAAGTGATTTAGCAATGATAGTGTCTCTAATTTCTTTTAACTATACTGACAGACTTCACTTAATCAGTGGTCTAAATACCGCATTGCCACAATAAATTAGGTAAATACCCAGTAAGGCCTGAATTGCTATTGAGTTTAAGTATGTTATAATAAGGTAGCAAGTAACTTCTCCAAAGCCTGCTGCTGGACCAGCCCGCAAACCCACAAATTGGAGGGGACTGGGTAAAGTATTCCAATGGTATTTGAGATATTCTATGATGAATACAGAGGAACACACACACACACACACACACACACACAAAGTTAAAACCCCAGGAAGTAAAAGGTTACTTTAAAAAATATAAACATTAATACTGTGGATTTTGCAATCCCTCTTCTTCCTTAAGATTCAAGAAATTCTTCACTTCCCATCTCCAGGGAGACAGTGGCATAAAACATGCTCCCAAATTATTGGTGGAAAATGTCAACGGAATATGCTCTAGTTTACAGGCAACCCCCAAATGGAAGCTATCATACACTGTTCTGTTAGTGAAAACAATGTGAGATAATTGGTATTTCCTTAAACATAAGATAACTTGTAAATTTAATAACTAGATTACTTAAGTAACATGTCAAAACTATATAGCTAACAAATGTTTAAAAGCAGTTTTTAAATAATTGAGGTTAGCAGTTTGAAAACTAATTCTTTTATGAAGTGTACAAACAAGAAAGCATACAAGGAAGGAATTAAACAATTCCATATCACTTAGTTTTGTCTAAAAAATGTTTTAAAATCACAATATTGCTTTTTAAAAAGAAATCTATAAACACACAGTCATGATTGTGCTATATGGATATTAATCACTATATTAATTATAAGAGCAAAAGCTTGCACCCAAACTCAGTATCCAATGCAGAACTGATTTCACAAATAATGGTCCGTTCATATAAGTTCGGAGAAGGCAATGGCACCCCACTCCAGTACTCTTGCCTGGGAAAATCCCGTGGGCGGAGGAGCCTGGTGGGCTGCAGTCCATAGGGTCGCAAAGAGTCGGACACGACTGAGTGACTTGACTTTCTCTTTTCACTTTCATGCACTGNCCCACTCCAGTACTCTTGCCTGGAAAATCCCATGGACGGAGGAGCCTGGTGGGCTGCAGTCCATAGGGTCGCAAAGAGTCGGACACGACTGAGTGACTTGACTTTCTCTTTTCACTTTCATGCACTGGAGAAGGAAATGGCAACCCACTCCAGTGTTCTTGCCTGGAGAATCCCAGGGACGGGGGAGCCTGGTGGGCTGCCATCTATGGGGTTGCACAGGGTCAGACACGACTGAAGCAACTTAGCAGCAGCAGCAGCATATAAGTTAGTCTTTAAAACGATGCTGAAGGAGAGTATATAATGACAGAAAAGGTGTTTGTGATAATGCACTAAATTTTTAAAAAGGGTTTTAAAAATACATACATATATTCAAAAGCCTACCTCCCCAAATGGCAAAATTTTAAATGGATTTCCCTAGCTGATTTTTTTCCCCCTAGGTGATTTTGTTTTCTTCTTTTTACCAGGGTATCTAATGCAAATTACGATGATGGCATGTAAGTTTAATAATGATAAACAGAAGTAAGCGTCTCTTGTTTTTTAAAAAATGTTATGACACAAAACACTTGTGTTCTAAGCATTTAAATCACTCCTATGAAATTCAGTCTTCATAGTGAGTGTATTTTAGAAATGTTAGCATTTTTTTTTGTGTGGTAGTGGTAATCACTGCTTGCTAAAACTCTGCTAAATTCCCAAATGCTACAAGAAAGAAAAGTTCAGAAAAACAGTAGACACAGACTGCTATTAGATTGGTACCATGAAATTCTTTTACAGAAAAACTAGGTAGAAGGAAAACTCTAAAAATTGCCAAGAAGTAGACCAGGAACGAGAAAGATTGTGTGACCTTGCCAAAAGATTCACAATTTAGTTAACACTCCTAGTTGAAAAGTTCATGATCATTAGGCTCAGGTTTATCTTCTCCCAATGTTTTTCTAAGTAACTTATTTGAAACAGAGTTTATTAGAAACAAGAAAAGTCAGTAATATTCAGGAGAAACTTAAAACAAACGAAATATAATGAAGTATTAGAACAAAATAGGCTTTTTCACTTTTATGTTCTCTGACATTCTAAATGAAAGAGAACCCAAAACTGTCTGGTTTGGTTTCCAGGTTTCAATGGAGACACCAAATTTCCAGCCCAAAGGAGGCAAAATCCTTCTAAATCCCCTAAAAATTCAAAATCTTTTGAAAAATCTTCTGAAGAAGCCTATAGAAAAACAGCAGTTCTATTGCGAACAATTTTGTTGTTTACATAGTGCTGGACCTAAAACTGTACAGGGTCATATGGTCAGCAAAAAGAATACCCAGCTGTGTGTTTCTATTTGATAGTAATCATTTTTGATGTTGGAACACTAACAAAATTACTGGATTTCCTGTTCTCTATCATTTATTCCTCTGGATTAAAACATAGCTAACAAGTCTCTAAAACAGTACCCAAGTGTGTACTCTTAAAGCAATGAACTAATTCTTGGAGCACAGAACGGTGTATTCCACGAAACAGTTGTTCGATACTTATACACTGGGTGGATAAAGTGAATGAATCAAGTTGGAAGGCAAGTCTACAGGAACCACAAGAATTGCATAATAGATGAGAAAACTCTACCAGGTGTATGAACTATGCTCAGAACAAAGTAATCAGCTGGTTGAGCTGGCAAACACCACTAAAACTAACTCTTCAGTGTTGCTCTGACTGTATTATTAACAATGCTTAAAACCCAATAGACGTGAACAAACTTCAGGTACAAAAGGGCTACATCGGGACATGTCCAGTAAGGTTGGACGACAATTAATTCTCATCAAGGAAAATACAACCTTACTTATAACTCCCAAGTTTTGATCATTTCAGGATATGTTTATATCATGATGGGTCAATTCAACAACAAACTAAGAATTTGCTAAGATCCTGTATTGAAGATTTCCTCAAACTGGCCAATGTCCAGCTATCTGGCAAATGGGTTATCCCTAATTTTCCCAGCTGTTAACTGGAATGTGTGCATGCTAAGTCACTTCAGTCATGTTCAGCTCTTTGCAACCTCATGGACTGTAGCCCGCCAGGCTCCTCTGTCCACAGGATTCTCCAGGCAAGAAGACTGGAGTGGGTTGCCATTTCCTCCTCCAGGGGATGTTCCTGACCCAGGGAGCCAAACGGTGGCTCCTGCATTGCAGGTGGATTCTTTACCTGCTGAGTCACCAGGGAAGCCCTGTAACCAGGATATTTCAGTAAGACAAAAGCCCTCCTGCTATGGGTTTTTTTAACCAATCTGAATCTTCCATAAATTTCCCCCCCTCCCCAGTCCCATAGAGGGAATGAAAAACAGATGGAGCTAATCTTTCTGGCAATTACAGACTTTTCATACATACATAGAAAATAAATAAAATCCCCCCAAACTGAGGTTCACGGTCTAAGGTGTATTCCACACACCATGATTTATAAGATGATCATCTTAATGTCACCCTTTACAATGCTTTTTAAAAAAAAACTCTCATACCTTCAATACATGGTATAGAAACACAGTACTACTATTAAATCACAATTTTCACATTTTAGGAAAAAATATGTACAAAGTAAACAGCTGAGTGAATTGTCCATCCCTGGTTTTGGTATTCTGCTAGGCTAGGGCAAACTGTGCCTGGACTTTCTATTCCTGAGTGCTTGAAAATATCTCTGTGGACCTACGCTCATAAAGGCCCAGGTTCCACTGGGATAAAACATTTAACAAGCTTAGCCCAGTATACAGTAAGTCTCTAACATACATCAGTAGCAACATTTATATTCTCGGGCCAAAAAATGTAAGCAGAAAGTCATCATGATGATCAGTATTAAATATTTTGGGTTCCCTAACTCCTTGGAAATGACGAAAGCCACATGCTGGCTTCCCAAGAAAACATATAAACTCACAAACATACACCATGTTGTCAGTTCAGGGAGTTCTCAGTTATCTTATAAAGCCAAGATATGAATGGAGTTGAAGAATGCCCATTTCAGTCAGAGTGCCAAAGAATTGATGCTTTTGAACTGTGGTGCTGGAAAAGACTCTTGAAGAGTATCCCAGACTGCAAGGAGATAAAACCAGTCAATCCTAAAGGAAGTCAGTCCTGAATATTCATTGGAATATTCATTGGAAGGACTGATGCTGAAGCTGAAGTTCCTATACTTTGGCCACCTGATGAAATAACCCTGATGCTGGGAAAGATTGAGGGCAGGAGGAGAAGGGGACGGCAGATGACGAGATGGTTGGACGGCATCACTGACTCAATGGACATGACTTTGAGCAAGCTCAGGGAGATGGTGAAGGACAGGGAAGCTTGGCATGCTGCAGTCCATGGAGTCACAAACAGTCAGACATGACTGAGTGACTGAACAACAGCAACAACATTTCAATCAGAAGATTCCCAGAAGAACTCATATTTTAAAATCATAAGATTTTCAGAGACACAGAGGTACAGAGAGAGTCCACATCGCATTACAAAAAAAGGCACGATAGCTCAACTATAAAATCTCTGCTCACATTTAGATATGAGTCTCTGTTTTAATTACCTAGCATTAATGAGGTAAGTATGTTTGGCAAATTCTACTGAAGTAATGAAACACATAAACATTCCCACCACCAGCTCTCCTCCTTAAGCTTTTGCTGAACGAGAAGGAAATCAACATTTACTAAGTATCTTCAGTGTGCCAGTATCTGTGCCTTAAACACTTTTTAATATTACCTCATTTTTTCTTCATAACAATGCCACAATATAAACACTGTCAACACCCCTTGTAGAGGCCAAGAAATTGAAGCTAACAGATGAATAGCGGCATGCCTGAAGTCCAAAACTGCTTAAGTGGAAGAGCTCAGACTGAATACATTAGATTTTAAGTCTTTATTGTTTCATTTATGAGTTTATAGACCACTGAGAGAGAGAGAGAGAGAATACAGGGAATATATGTTTATTCTCATTTTAATCCTCATTCAGTAAGTCTGAGAAACCTTTCCTCTCCAAAATAAAGGTTATTCATGTAGAGGATGTGGGGCAAATATCTCATATCCTCCTTTGACCTATGCCTCCAAAGTCCTATTTCCCAATTTTGAGTTTTTCCCAACAAGAGCTAACTCGGGTCCTCTGGGGCCACCTCTTCCTGACTTTAGCTCTGTCATGGGTTATTAACCTAAACTCATATTACTGAATACCTCCTAACACACAGCTAAAGGAAAGCTACAGAGAAAAAATTGTATAGATCTCTTAACCATAAATTTTAAAATTATGTACAGGTCTCTTCCAGGCATAATTATGTATGTTAATATGGTTCATACAATAGATTCAAGTTATGTCAAAGTTTAATCAACCTCCTTTCTAGAGAATATCTACACAGACAATTAAACAAAATAGAACAGTAAAGATTATTGCCACACACCAATACCGAAGATGGTACGAGAAGAATTATTCTGAACGCTTGTCTCAGGGGTAGTTAATTTGCCTGAGTAATCAGTCCTGTCTTGTTGAATTGATCAGCTTTAAAAAGCTAAGGTGATGATTCAGTTCAGCTGAAACACTGAAACTTTTCCAAGTTTCAGGAACCAATTGGAACAACTTTTATATTTCACTATGACACTACCTGCCATCATAACAAGAAAGAGATGCCTTTCTTTGAAAGTCTTGTAATTAGCTTAATATTGTGTGTGCGTGCGTGTGTGTGCGTGTGTGTGTGTGTGTAAAATTTAGGGCTTGTGGGGGTGGCAGGCAAAAAGTGGAACCCAAGGTACTGCACTGGGCATCCAAAAAAAGTCAAAAGCTTTTGAAGATGCACCTTCCAGGAATAGACAGATGATGATGGCGCTAGGTTATTGCTTAAACCTCATAGCCCTTCGAGAAATGTGAACTATATCACTATGAACTGTGTACAGTGATGGTCCACAAAAGCCCAGACTCCCTGATGGAGTGAAAAGGAAATGAACCAGGAAGCTACTAAACAAGGTTTAATTGTGCCAAATATCACTATGTGCATATACCAGCATCATGTGAGTTCATAACCATTCATAGTTCTCCTTGCTTGCATTTGATAGCAGCAATTGGGAGGGGATTATCAAGTTCTTGGCAAACAAGCCATCAAGGACATCAAGGGTTTATTTAACCGAAGCAAGGTACATGAGTAATAACCACATGTACAGAAGTTTGCATTCTCATGGGCTCTTGTTCAATCTACCTGTTTCAGTCAGAAAAACCTTAGGAAAGCAGAGGGCAGGATCTAATTCCACATCATGTGGAAAAGGGATAAACAAGTCTTGAAATACTTAGACCATCATGTTACTGAAAAAAGTTAATAAACAGTAATTTTGTAGTGACCTGATTTGCACAGGCAATAAGAAAAGTCATCTACAGGTCAGATACTATCATCCTTGTTCAGCTGCAGCTTGATAGATGAGCTGATTTATCTCACCTGCTTGAATAAGTTACATTTCTACAATAATGATGATGTGTACTTTAAAAGCCTTTTATAGTCAGTGGTCATGTCTGGGAAAGACATTATATTGGTCAGCTCCTGAGGAACTCAATTTTACCAATGAGTTAGTCTGATTTTTGCTCTGGTCTTTTAATTTCTTACCTAGTTCCAGATGTATCTATTGATGCTAACTCCTAAAAAGTGACAATCTCTTGTCTTCAAACAGTGGGTGACTTTAATGCTTATGGGTGCAAAACAGAGAAACGTGGAACATGTTTATCAAAAACTGATAGCATTACACAATCAATAACTGCACGGACAGAGCCCCATCAGATTTTCCAGCTGTGTTACATATAATGGATTATTCATTTAAGTGATATAAAAGATTTTATACCTCAAATTATAGTATAATCATTTTAAACAGTTTATCAATGTTGAAGAATCCATAAAATGTAATTTCAATTATATTCATTAGAAACACATTTTAAAGCAATGATACAAATTCTTAGATACAGTTTTTTTCAATTTGAAAAAGAAATATATTCAAGGGGACTTCCCTGGTGGCCCAGTGGATAAGAAGCCGTGCTTCCACTGCAGGGGGCACAAGTTCCACCCCTGGCTGGGGAACTAAGATTCCACAGTACCACGCAGCAGCTGGGCCAAAAACAAATAAATAAAGAAAAATAAAATTACATCTTAAAAAAAAAGAAATATATTCGTGAAGAAAGACCTAAATTTTAATAAGTACTTCACCGTAGGCCCACATGGTCTATTAAAGTCTCCAGACATGTCATAGCACTGTCTGGTGTAGGGAGGGGAAAAGTGCATCTCAGTCCTTGCAGTGCTTTGCAAACTTCATTATAACAATATAGTAGTGAAGTGTGCAGGAGCTAAGGGAGTTTATGAGAGGTAAGGCCTGTTTCACAAATTGTTCTGATTTTAGCAGGCAAAGTATATAACTTCAATGCCATTTCCTATATTGGCTATAGCAGTATTATAAAATATGCATTTATAAAATGCATCTTTATTTCTGTTAGAATGCCAACTATGAGATAATAAAAGACAGAGAAGTCCTCAGAAAGTTAGACTTAGCTACAGTATTTGCATGTATGCTAAGTCGCCTCAGTCGTGTCCAACTCTTTACAACCCTATGGACTGTAGCCCACCAGGCTCCTCTTTCCATGGGCAAGAATACTGGAATGGGTTGCCATGCCCTCTTCCAGAGAATCTTCCCATCCCAGGAATAAAACCTGCATCTCGTATGTCAGTTAAGTAATTTAGGGAAAATCTCTTAAATTCTCAGAGCCTCCATTTTATAATTTGTGAAATGGAAGATGATGTTGGTAATAATAATAGACATTTTCCCTCAGGGAACAATGACA
Organism: Neotragus pygmaeus; assembly: GCA_006410875.1. Lineage (NCBI taxonomy): Eukaryota > Metazoa > Chordata > Mammalia > Artiodactyla > Bovidae > Neotragus > Neotragus pygmaeus. The sequence goes on along the minus strand of SJYV01032207.1, from coordinate 550,088 downwards.
AAGCTCAAATAAAATAATAAATGTAGGGTAGTTTGCAAGCTGTTAACTGAGATGCAGATACAATTTATTATGAGCCCAACTTTCAACTTTCATCAGCCAACACTGGTTTTTCATCCTGAATCCCATTACTGAAATCCTATACAAGATATTACCAAACTCTTACTTACTAGGATTTTCTGTTTTTTTCTTGCAAGGCTAAAGCTTGTTAAATTTAAGTGGTTCAAACCAAACTGGACAAGCAAATTTCAGCAAGAAATAATCCTGATAAACCCTAGCAGAACACAAGAGTAGACCCATTCTGATCACAAATTAGAATCCTTTCTCTCTGATATGATCCCTGAATTTATATATTTTAATCATCCATCCATTCAGGCCTAGAGGAGTCATGAAATGATACCCTCCATATACCTGTAAAAAAACAGCAACTCAATCATGGTTGACCACCTAGAGATTTAGGTTTGACTGGGGGACACCTCCAAATTCCCATACTTCCAACAAAATGCAGTGGTGCTTTCTTTAAGTCAGGTAGGTTACTAGCTTGATTCTTATTTTCCTGGCATCCACCCTTCCCTGCTACAGTCATGAAGATACGACCAGGTCCCAACATGTGTCTGATGGTTGGCAGGGGGATGGGGCATCATCTGCGTGAAGCATGAAGAGACCAGGAGCTGCCAGGAAAAGTTGGGTAACGTGCACTCTGACCATATTTCAGGCTACCCAAATTGCAAGGCAGCTGGTAAATGCTACAGGGAAAACAGAATTTTACTACTCCTTTAGGAAACCCCTGACATCTTTTCCAAGACACTGCTTTCAAGCAATAATAAATATTCAACATACAGCTATTTGGTATCAAGAGCATTTTATCTAGGGAAACCGGTTAAAATTAAGATCACTGAGGCCTGAGGTTCTTCTAACTGAGGTTTAATGTGGGTAGAAAACTACACCCAGGTATTAGTGCAAATAACATATCATCAACTTGAGATGAAAATGGGAAAGAAAAAGACATAGGTTGAAAGAAACAGGAAAAAGAAAATGAACACGCTTACATACACTAGCTCATCCCGAGACACAGGTCTGTCCCACAAGAACACACATTTTCACAACCTTCCTCTCCTGGACACTGAGACACTCACACACACTCACACATCATAACCACCACACCACGCCTCTAACTAAAATGGTATTCAAATCTGGAGTATCAACACAGATACATTGATGGACTCAAATATCAAAGGCCCACCAGAAGTTTCTAAGGATCTGAATCAAAGCATGTGAAACAGTAGGAGGAGCCAGGAACATTTTCACATGCTGTAAATATTTACAACTCAGGTCATGTTAAATTTAACATTCCACTATCATCCTCCTCAGGTCACACTTTCTCGTCTTTCTTTTTACTTCTTTTGCACTCACTGCAACTGATTAACTCCTGGAGACCAGAGAGCATGGCCGAGTCAGGGAAAGCACTGGAACAGCCCAAGGAACTGTCAGGAGGGAGCCCTGGTGAGCCTCCTCAGATGCCTCTGCCAGATCACCAATGGTGAGCAGCCCACAGAGTGCAACAGCCAGGGAAGACTGCACACTGGAGGGAAAAGCTACTGCGGCTGCCAAATTGAAAATAAGTATGGTCGGCTTTCGATCATCCCAAGTGGTTTAACCACAGGGCTTCCTTCTTCCCACTGTCCAACCTCAGTCTGGGCTGCAGCCCAGACACTGAGCAGGGTGGGGGTCTGCAAGTCTGAATCTGAAGGTGTGGTCCCCATGCCACTCAATTGTGAATTTTCTTTTATGAACCAAACTACAAAGTTCTCTTTTATCAGTAAGTACAATTATATATGAATGAATACTCAACATTATTAATAAAACTAGGTTACATATCCTCATTTAAATGTTCTTTAAAATGAAAGGCAGATGTTTAACAGATGATAGGAGAAAATGCTATAATTTTGTTCATTCATTTCTTGACTCATTTCTTCATTCATTCATTTATTCAAAAAGCTTTATGGACTCTTTATGATGTTACCTGTCAGACCCTGTCCCAGGCACTCTAGATGCAAAGATGAAGATAATTCACTACCTATTCATGGGCTCACAGTCCTTACTGGATAATAAATACTTAGAATTCAAAAGTCATGCTTTCTAAATCTAAAGTACTTTTTCAAATTTATATTTTCTGTCCTCGAAGTAAATTCACTTTATTTGGAAGCTCTATAGAACACTAAGCTCTGCTGTGTGTCTCAAAGGTGACATAAGAGAAAAGTTTTATTGGGGTAAAAGGTGAAACTTTTGCAGTAGATGGAATATGTCTTTGATGTTCTACTCCATCCTATGACCTTGAGCACAGAAAGGTCAGTTTGCTTGCTTGTCCCTTTTGTAAAAGGGACCATCACCATCACCCCTCCTTTAAATCTTCCACAAACAACCCTATTACCCTGCAGCTACAAATCCAACAAGTTCTTTGCTCACTCAGTTTCACATCATAACTCTGTATGATTAATGAAGACTAAAATGTCTACCAAGGTTTTCTCTTTTTTTAGAAAAAACAAGCCCCTATTCCAAAACTCTCTAATAGATAGACTATGTGGGAGAAAGAATATTTAGTGGAGGGGAATATTTTCTGTTATCATTTATTTACTCTATATATTTAAGATCTATATTCTAAAAGAAGTTATTTAAGCTCTCAAAAAAGCTTTTGAGAGCTTAAATAAAGCTGGGTTTCTTCATTTATAAAATGGGAATGATACTATTATGACTTAAAAGTTTGTTGATACAACTAAATGAGATAATTCATGAAAGCATTTAGGCTAGTGTCTATCTTTAAAAAAAATAAGGTGTTATTATTTATCCTTATCATCATCATTTATATATTATAGTTATTAAATAAACAACATTTGGGCAATTCCTTTCTGAACTATAACCCACCACTGATTCAAAAAGCAAGATAATCATGGAAGCAAAATTTTCTAAGTATTTTTGATTATAAGATTTCAATGAGTGGGAAATACAATTTTATTGTACTATTGTTATCTCCTCATTAAAGAATTAGGCGCTGTTTGTTTCTTGGGTACTGTCTGTTTTTCAAGTTAACATATGCTTTCACCACAGAGCTCTAGAACTTAGCAGCTACGAGGGCAGCAGTCAAGAAAGGGTATCTTCAGACTCTTAGAAGGAGAGACAGAAAGAAGGAAAGTCACAACAACCAAGTAATAATTCTGGGAGCTCAGTTCAGTTATATATATATATATATATATTAAAAAAAAAAAGCCTACCCTTTAAACGGCCAGACACATGAATAACAACCAAAAAGCCCCTGAACTTCTCCGTTTCAGTTCACTCAACCAGCGAAGTGGGAAGAAGGTTATACTAAGATACTAATAAGCCACAAAAGTATACAAACTTCCTTCCTAATACAGCATACTCCATACAATCTATTTCCTTGCTTGAAATTTATTGCTATAAATACACAGCATGAAAAATGTGAAATGATGCCAGTTCAGCCATCACTTTGGCCCCGATCCTTTGCTAAATTTATGCATCTCTCTAGCTTGTTTAAATGCCAAAGAGCTAGGCAAACTTGAAGAATATTATGTTCTTCTCTTTAGTAAAGGAGTCCACCTGAAGACTGCATGCAGATGGAGACAGAGCCAAGGGAAAGGAGTAAAACATTCACACTGCAGATGAGAACAAAAGGTCTGAGAGGTCCAGTCAGGAAGGAGTACAATGAAATCATCTCTCAACACAAGTGATCTCTGGATATACTGCACATTTCCAATGCCATATCCACTCTTCCAGTCTTTGTTCAATAATGGAGATATATATGTATGTATACGTTGTTGTTCAGTTGCTAAGTCATGTCTGATTCTTTGTGACCCCATGGTCACTGCAGCACTCTTGGGCTTGCCTGTACTTCACCGTCTCCTGGGGTTTGCTTAAACTCATGCCCACCGAGTCGGTGATGTAGGATATATATTTATATTAAAAAACAGAACAAAGTATGACTCAGCATGAGAAAAGTCAGAGATGCATAGGACAGACTAGAAGGCATCTATAAAGAAAGATTTAACTAAAAAAGAAAATAGTCATGATTCAGGTCGGGGATTGATGCTGTAAAAATCTGTTATGTGCTAACGATTCTCAGTTCTCTCGTGTTTATGTCCCCCCCTCCACATTTCAAATTAATGACAATAATTTAATCCCTACTGGGAAATGTTCAAGAGGAAGAAGTTACCTTCAAAACCTGAACTTACTGAAACTAATGATTTTTTTCCTGAATACAGAAATATCAAGGCAGAGCAAAAGTCTGTTTTTTTTTGTTTGTTTTTTGGCCCTTGTCACTTATCATGGGAACAATCTGAAGATCTCTTTTGAGTTTGCCTACAACCACCACCTTCCCTTTACAATCTTTTCCCACTTGAGGAAAACCACACGTCCCCCTGGCTGAGGGATCCAAGGGCAGTCTGCTCTCTCTCTGATCCTGTAATCCGTATGAGCAGGCCCACACACTTTGCCTGGCTACCACCAGTTTCTGTCCAACAGCACCTGGCCTCGTGAGAAGATCCTTGAAGACCCCACATGTATATTCAGTCATGACTATCCACCATGGTGGTCTATACGAACAGAGAAACATCCAGAAGGAAATGCACCAAGATTGTGATGATGATTATTTTTAGACGGTGGAGCTGTGTATGGTTTCTCTTCCATTTTTCTGTATTTTCCAAAGGATCTATAACAAGCTAATATTACTTTTATAAAAAAAAAACTTTAAAGATGAAAATATTAATTTTGAGCCTAGGTGCACAGTGTGGTACGTACTTTGAAGGCTATCTGATCCCCAGCCTCTGAGAGATTATATGGGAAAATGAATCTTTAAAAAATAAATAATCAATCAAAGCCATTTAGGGGAGAGAAAACTATTTACCCCTAAAGGGTTAATTATGGTTTCTAAGAGAGCAAATCTAGACACAAATAACTGCTTTTACAGAACAAACAGGTTTCAGATTCTCCAAAGAGAAATATGCAAGTCTGACAGACAATTCAATTCTCTCAAGTATTTCTTTCCTCTGAAAGATCAACTTCTACTTAATATTATTAAGATGCAACAGATCAATTTACGGGAGGGGGGAAAAATCTTTCATTTTTTAGTTTCCAAGCTCCTTTAATTCAGGAATTCTTTGAGATCCTTTACTCAGAACTGTTATGATGCCACAGGAAGTCCACCCTTTTCCCAGGCAGCACTGGAAATGACTTCTCTATCTGGTCCTCTCATTAAAAGGGCTGTTACTCTTACAAGCTTCATTCAGTACTTTCTCCTAAACATGTCATAAAATAAAAATCTTATGACTGCCCACTACTTAATCACCGAGAAACCAATCCTCTGTGAACTCTTTTTAAAGTCTTAAATCTTAAACTCTAGACGTTTATTAAAAGTTTTAAATCATATTAAATTACAGAGTTTAATATGTATTTTATGAAAATTACTAATGGGAAGAAATACCTGGACAGCTTTGTTAATACAAGAATAATAGCAAGCCACTTGCTATGGGCAAAGCCTTGTGCCATACACCTTATACGAAGTATTCTTACTTAATCCATGTAACAACCCTATGATATACTACTATTCCTATTTTACAGACAGCAAACTGAACCTCGGAAAGAGTAAGTAGTTTGTCTGAGCTCACAAAGTGCAACTCCAAACTCAGGTCTCCTGGACTCCAAAGACAATGCTTCTAATATATCAAACTGCTTCCTTTTGAACTAAAAGAATAAAAAAGTGGGAGCTTGGGTCTTTTCAAAACTAAAAAACAAAACAAACACAAACTGAAAAACCACCAGAGTATTTTTTCCTTTTCATCCTTAAACCACTATATATTTCTCCTTTCTCTGCTGATCTCATTCTCAGCTTGGCATGAACCAAGATGCACTTCAGTAGAGAATGGCAGCAAGAATGATGAATTGGTCAGAACTTGCTCGTAGCAGGATTTTCAGAATGAAAGATCTCACTAGTGTACAAGAACAAGAGTTGGATCATAATGTTGTGAACAGAAAAAAAGAAAGGGATGATCAGTTATAAGGAAGGCTTCGCAGGAGCTAAGTGGTCTCCTCTGGCTAAATATTAAAGAAAGAAACACTTGACCTACTCCTGCTACAACCACACCTCACAGGGAGTTCTCACATTTAAAAAATATTTCACACACTACAAATAGTGCCTCTCCTTATCCACTCCTGAGCAAGTGAAGGAAAAAAAAGTCTGGCACGTTTACACGGCACACCATCATCTAGTCAGGCTGAGTGACACTTCATTCAGTTCTCTGCTTTCCTCGGCAAAATCCCACACAAACACCAAGATGGAATGCGCACCTCTCCCCCCAAAATAACTCGGGATGTTATTAACATAGACATTTGTTCTAATCTTATAAAAACGTGTGTGTGAATAAATAAGAAACCCCAAACAAAAGCAGGGGAAGGCAAGAAACAGTGAACACCAGCAATGGTGACACCAGAGAAGGCTTTTTGTTCATGAACTGCTTTGCTGTCAGTGCCACAAAAGTCCCACTTCACAGAAGAAAGACTCACGGGAATTCCATCTGGGCACATCTTAAGAGTGCTTCTCTGGTCAAAGATGAATGCTTACAGCTACAGATTTCCCGGGACTCCTCCCACACTTCCAACTATCAGCTGAACTCTATGTGCCCCATGAGCACCCAAGTTTCTTTCCAATGATAGCCACCAGGCTGGGGAGGGAGGTGCATGTAAGTGGAATTTGTAAATTTTCTAGGACAAAATCATGAAGTTAAAAAGAAAGCAAAAGAAAAGAAAAAGAAAGGAAAGATGACCATGTACAACACAGTTTCTGGCTAAGCAGTTTAACACTGCCTTATAGTCTCATTTTTAAATTAAAAAAACATGGAGATGGGTGAGATAGAGGTGGGAGAGAGGTCCAAGAGGAAGCGGATATATGTATACATATAGCTTATTCGCTTCCCTGTGAAACAGCAGAAACTAATAAAATACTGTGAAGCAATTAACCCCCACCCCCCAAAAATTGGATCCAAGCTGAAAATATATCTTCTAAAGAAAAAAAATGGGGAAAGAATATGGATATATATAAAACAGGTCTATTGTTTATTACTCAAGAATAATTTCCCCATGTGTATTTACTTAAATCTGAGAAAAATGAAATTATCACAGAAGATAAATTGCTCCCTAAACCAACAATTCGATAAATTTCATTTCAAAATCTTAAAAAATCTGTACAAATTTGAAGGTTGTTTCATGTAATTTCCCAATCCATCTCACTTACAAAGTCCCTGAATCACTTCAGCAGATCTGCTCCCTCCCCATGTTGGGTCCCTATCCTCTCTACAAGTCCAGTCTACCATTGGACATCTTCAGTGATTACAATGACCTCATAATGACTTGAATTCTGTCTACATCTAAGTCCCAGATATTAACCCTAGCTATCAAGAATTCACTTATCCTTTCCTAGAACAGTTCTTCAGAACAACAGGGATGTTGATGTCAATGCAAAAGTTTGAAACAATACAACGGTGTGTGTGTGTATGTATTGCAACAGAGTGGGTTTGGGAGTATAATGATGCGCAGAAATAAAAAAAGTTCTGACAAGGGAAAGGATGGCGTGACTATCCTTGGTTCTTTTAAAGAGTTAGTATTTGATCAATTTATATTTATCTAGGGCACACCTTTCATCTTTTAAATGCCTTTTGGTAACACTGAAAGTAGAAGAAATTCATTTGGTCAAAGGATACACAGAAAAAGAGGCAAATACATGTCTCTGAGATCACCCAAGAATTATCAAAACTAGGAGAGTAACACCTTTACACTGACTTCTAATCATGCTTATGACTTCGAGAGAGAATGCGCCAGTCACTGGTTTCAGCTTCAAGTCCTCCAAAGTTTAGTTTTCTGTCCTGTCAACTTCGTCTTACCAGGAATTTTGTTAGCTGTCAAGGCACTGTCTAGAGCTTTTCTTTCTAGCAATAGCTGACACCAAGCCTTGAAATGTTCTCAGCAAGAAACTGGGCATCCAGTTGGGTAAGACTCAGCGTGTTGACCGAAATACTGAAACACGGAGTAAACCTGAGACCACTTCAGTTCTCATCAGTTCATCTCAACATGCCTCTTGGTGCTGCCTCTTCTGATAAACAGGTGTCTGAACTCTGCCCAGTCTCACAACTTTTTGACCTTATACTTTCAAAGTTTTAAAATAAAGAATTCGGTGACTAGATCATCGCCAGGGGCTGTCAATTTGCATTGTCTAGAAATTTCTATATTTTTATATCATCACTATAGTATCTATTAAAAAGTCTTGCTTCTGAGAATGCACTTTTAAGAAAATCCGTTAAATAAACCTTCAGAGAAATCGAAATGCTATACATCATTTAGGTGAGATCTTGCTAAAAGTCTTAGACAACTTAGTATAATATTAAGAGAACAGACTCAGACGTTAAGAATGCTGCTGCTGCTGCTAAGTCGGGTCAGTCGTGTCCGACTCTGTGCGACCCCATAGACGGCACCCAACAGGCTCCTCCGTCCCTGGGATTCTCCAGGCAAGAATACTGGAGTGGGTTGTCATTTCCTTCTCCATACGTTAAGACTGCTGCTGCTGCTGCTGCGTCGCTTCGGTCGTGTCTGACTCTGTGCGACCTCATAGACGGCAGCTCACCAGGCTCCCCCTTCCCGGGGATTCTCCAGGCAAGAACACTGGAGTGGGTTGCCGTTTCCTTCTCCAATGCATGAAAGTGAAAAGTGAAAGTCAAGTCGCTCAGTCGTGTCCGACTCTTTGCGACCCCATGGACTGCAGCCGACCAGGCTCCTCCGCCCATGGGATTTTCCAGGCAAGAATACTGGAGTGGGGTGCTATTGCCTTCTCCGGACGTTAAGACTAGTTAGGTTCAAATCCTAGTTTTATAACATATCCTAACAGTAGAACCTTAGGCAAACTGATTCACCTCTTTGTGCTTTGATTTCCTCATCTATAAAAAAGGGGTAATAATAGTATCTTTCACTACAGCGTCTTCCATCCTATGACTATACCACAGCTTTCTTTTAAAAAGTAAACAAATTAAAGCCACACCGAAACAACAGATTAATCTCGACGCACAGAGTTGAACAAATAAAGACAAACTGTGACTGAAAGAGGCAAGCAAGGAAGTGGTTACCATAAAGGTCAAGAAAGGGATCATCTCTAGAAGGGAACTGTGATATGGAAAAGAACACAATGGCTTCTGGGCTCCTAGCGATGCTGCCTCTCGACTGAGAGGTGGTTGCAACAAGTGGTTCTCATGATCAGGACTCCTGAACTTGCTCACTTACAGTGTATCCTCTCTTCCTAAATGTTTGATTCCACAACAAAGGGTTTAAAATAAAAAGTAATCTAAAATTTCAAAAGCAGTGCTCCTTTTTAGGACAGCCTTTAGGACCTACTCGAACCGACAGCAAAATACATTTGTAATTGGCAATGGGCTTTAAATTAATCAACATGTCCTAGCACTGTAAGAAGCCCTCTCGATTGAGAAAATTATGTCTGCACTAACAGAACACAAGCCCAGGGTCTAGAAGAGTGGATTCAAAGTAAACAGTTGTTGAGTGAATGAATGAGCAAGCTCTGAGAGAAAAAAGCTCTACCTAAAAGTTTCTCCATATCATCCAGGATATATCAGGAATGCTCACACAGTAACAGAAACAAAGGATGGTGTTTGCCTCAACTCACCATCCCTGGTAGGTAAGAAGGCAGGGAAGTCTGTTCTACTAAAAAGCCCAACAGCCAGTTTCCAGAGAGCTTCATTATATTCAGCACCCACTCCTCGGGGCCAAAAGGCAGACTAAGGCAGATATAGTCAAACATCCACCATTAGAAATTAAATCAAATTTCAGTTCATTTTTGCTGTTTTGTCTTTCAAAGACTGAAGATGGCTACAAATAAAAGGAAACTCACTTAATAAGCTATCTAGCATTACATAGTAAAGGTTGTTGGTTTTTTTTTTGTTTTTTTTGTTTTTTTTAAGATAGGTCCTCCTGCTATGTCTTATATCAGGCACTACCTTTAGGGTCATTTAACATGCATGCTCTAAATCCAAATAGATGCATGAATCAAACTGATTATAGAAAGTTCTGTGAATCAGGGGAACCTCTTAGGAACAAGGTGTGAATCAATTCAAGCCTAAGTAACTTGCAGTTCATCCACTTACTAGCTCCAAGTCACTAAAAATAAGCTCAGCTTAGTTTTAGTCTCTTAAATCTATGCCTAGGTAGACAAGAATCCTAAGACAATAATCAGAGATTCTTCTAGACTAGATCCACTTCAAGGATGCCACAGGAAAAGGGGAGGTCACTTTGATGAGAACAGTCTAGCTGGTGACACACCTCTGTTCCCCTTCATCATTTCATAAATCACTAGGCAGTTAGTAACCACTTCCCCCAACCAAGAAAAAATCCTTCAGATTTTACAGAAGATGGGTTTATTGAATTATGTATAAAGAAAAACTCCTTCGATCTAAAATTAGTATTCAAATACCACAATACATACATAATACACCTTAAAATCTACCGTAAAACATGGGATCAGCCTGTCACATTGCCCATTGGGAGCCAGGCAACTGGTCGCTCCTAGAAAGGTACAGATTTCCCTAAATGTATCCTCACCACTTTACTGCCTGGATCCTACTGAAGTAGATGTCTACAATTTTTTTTTCCTTTCAGTTCAATCCAGTTGCTCAGTCGTATCTGACTTTTTGCGACACCATGGACTGCAAAATGCCAGGCTTCCCTGTCCATCACCAATTCCCAGAGCTTGCTCAAACTCATGTCCATTGCGTAGGTGATGCCATCCAACCATCTTATCTTCTGTTGTCTCCTTCTCTTCCTGCCTTCAATCTTTCCCAGCATCAGGGTCTTTTCCAGTGAGTCAGTTCTTCACATCAGTGGTCAAAGTACTGGAGTTTTAGCTTCAACAACAGCCCTTTCAATGAATATTCAGGGCTGATTTTCTTTAGGATTGACTGGTTGGATCTCCCTGCAATCCAAAGAACTCTCAAGAGTCTTCTCCAACACCACAGTTCAAAAGTATCAATTCTTCAGCAGTCAGCTTTCTTTATAGTCCAACTCTCACATCTATACATGATTACTGGAAAAACCATAGCCTTGACTAGACTGACCTTTATTGGCTAAGTAATGTCTCTGCTTTTTAACATGCTGTCTAGGTTGGTCATAGCTTTTCTTCCAAGGAACAAGCATCTTTTAATTTCATGGCTGCAGTCACCATCTGCAGTGATTTTGGAGCCCAAGAAAATAAAGTCTCTACTGTTTCCCTTGTTTCCCCATCTATTTGCCATGAAGTGATGGGACTGGATGCCACAATATTAGTTTTCTGAATATTGAGTTTTAAACCAACTTTTTCACTCTCCTCTTTTACTTTCAAGAGGCTCTTTAGTTCCTCTTTGTTTTCTGCCATAAGGGTGGTGTCATCTGCATAGCTGAGATTATTGATATTTCTCCCAGCAATCTTGAATGCACCTTGTGCTTCATCCCGCCCAGCATTTTGCATGATGTACTCTGCATATAAGTTAAATAAGAAAGGTGACAATATACAGCCTTGGCGTACTCATTTCCTGATTTGGAAACAGTCTGCTGTTCCATGTCCAGTTCTAACTGTTGCTTCCTGACCTGCATACAGATTTCTCAGCAGGCAGGTAAGGTAGTCTGGTACTCCCATCTTTTGAAGAATTTTCCAGTTTGTTGTGATACACACAGTCAAAGGCATTGTCATAGTTAATAAACCAGAAGTAGATGTTTTTCTGGAACACTCTTGCTTTTACAATGATCCAACGGATGTTGGCAATTAGGTTTCTCTGTCTTTTCTAAAATCAGCTTGAACATCTGGAAATTCAAAGTTCATGTACTGCTGAAGCCTGGCTTGGAGAATTTTGAGCATTACTTTGCTAATGTGTGAGATGAGTGCAATTGTACAGTAGTTTGAGCATTCTTTGGCATTCCCTTTCTTTGGGATTGGAGTGAATACTGACCTTTTGCAGTCCTGTGGCCTCTGCTGAGCTTTCCAAATTTGCTGGTATACTGAGTGCAGCACTTGCACAGCATCATCTTTTAGGATTTGAAATAGCTCAACTGGAATTCCATCACCTCCACTAGCTTTGTTTGTAGTGACCCTTCCTAAGCTAAGTCCTGCTTGACTTCACATTCCAGGATATCTGATCACACCATCATGGTTATCTGGATCATAAAGATCTTTTTTGTGTAGTTCTTCTATGTATTCTTGCCACCTGTTCTTAATATCTTCTGCTTCTGTTTTTTCCTTTAATTTTCTGTTTTTTCCTTTAATTCAGTCCAAGCCATAGTTATTGAGTATCCACTGTTATAAAGAACTGTTTTAAGCACTAAGAAAACAGAACCTCATGAGGAAGACCAACTCTCAAACCACCAAGTACAAATGCAAACCAGACTTAACAACCATATGGCAACCTAAACCATGTGCAATGGGTAAAAGGATCAGGAGGAAGGTTAATCAAAGGGGGCTGGGCAGAAGAAAAAAGATCTATTCCTTGCCTGATTTTTCAAAAGACTGGAGGCAGCTTGAAAGGATGAGTGGAGTCCCAACAAGCAGAGGAAGAACCGGGCATGCCAGACAGAAGAACAGTGATAGACAAAAGTGAACAGACAAATTATGTGCAAGGGATGTATCTGTTTTATAAATAAAGGAAGCTGGTGAGCAGTCCTATGTAACTTTATGCTTTCATTTTGACATGTACACTTGAGCACTTGAAGTGTTAGCATTTACACTTTCTCCCTATTAATAATGTTACTGATAGGTTCAAAGTATTCTTGAACTCATTCCAGTATAAAATCCGCCTGCCTACAAGGTCTTTTCTACCACTTGACTTCTTCATTTAGTCAGGGCGGGTTTAACATGTGGTTCACACAGAAAAGTGAAACCATAGGCACCAATGGAACTCAGAATAAAAAACACATTTTGAAATAAAATAAAGGTTAAGCTCTCATACCGACAGACCTTGCTATATCAGCAAAAACGTAGGTGTTACAGGAAATCGCTATATTGTGCAATCTCCATTTCATCCTCCACAAAATTACACTATAACTCAAAATAAGTGAAGCAACAATTGGATGGATGACCAGTTTTTGTTGTTTACATAGTTTAATGCACAAATGTGCAGTTTCCATGACTTTCAGAATGACGTGATTTACATGAAGCTTTAACAATAAATAAACTTGAAGTGCTGTATATAGTTAGCATATGGTGAAATTTTTAAGCAAAATTCTTTCTTCCACTCCCTGCAAGACATTTAAAATATTCTCCCCTATTGGGGTTTTTTTGTCTTTAATTTACACTCTGTTAATGCCCCTCTTCTGCAAATGTCAAATTTTTGTTTTATAAATAAAATCTAAGGGTGGAAAACAAAACAAAACCAAAATACATATTCTTTACACATTAGTACCACAGTAATCAGTACAACTGAGCACAGACTTTACAGATATTTATAACTTTGCCATTTTAAAAGTTAGTCATGGATATCATATATACTTTCATACTATGTAATAATTTATGGCATTTCCATAGTCCTATTATGTATCATCCTTCCTTAGCCACCTGGCCTGTCGGGCTACCTAGGAAAAGATTAACAGGATTATTTGCAATAAATTCCAAAAACATATCTTCTGAGGTAGAGACACAAATAAATCCTTAAACAACGAATTATTCTCTTGCCAATTTTTTAAACCTTCCATACAATTTAAATCCTTCCTATATGATATTTCCTGGGGTCTTAGGGAACATATTTTGACCAAGGTTAAGGTAATACCTTTATTAAGGCCTCCTTCCCCCAATTTCACAATTGTGTTTTCCTTCCCTTTCACCTACTTGGATTTTAAAGAATCCTGATAAAGTTTATGATCACAATTACAGTATAGGGAGATAACACCCTAATTCCCTCTGACCAGAAACAGGAAACAAACCATAAAAACGAAAATCTCAATCTAAAGTCACCGTTGGCACTATTCTTCTGGAATATCAAGACAGCCAATGATATTGACTTTGTCATTTAGCATCGTCTGCAATGCTAAATGAGGTGTGATCTAACACAGGGGCAAGACAGGAGTCAAGTGAGGCCAGGACTACACTTAGATATTCACTGATCAACTAAAGAACACATTGGAATCTGATTTTTTTTTTTTTTTAGGAAAAAGGGTTATCTTGCCTGTGATAGCTGCTCAGTGAAATCATCATTAAGAAATACTACTATCCAAGCAGTTTCCTAAATACTCTTAATTCAGAAATCGCCAATGAGGACATTTGACAATTTTTGTTTTGAGCTACATTTCTATGCCCACCTGCTACAAATCTTGTACCTGAAGCACTTTGTGAGAAAACTCATTAAACGCTCTCGCAAAGAGAACACACTACCACTGCCTTCCCTTTGTTTAATGGCACAGGACCTCTCCCTCATAAATTCATTCTAATTAAATTATGCTTCTCAAGGTGCTCCCTCTCACGCAATCCTTATGTAATTGTACCTAATATTTTCTCCACAATTGATGTTACATTAAATAGGCTTTTACTACCTGCTATCCTAATGGCTCTTCCTCCTTTCTTTCTTTCTTTCTTTTTCAGCTCAAAAGAGACAGGAACTTGACATGAAAAACTCTATTTTAAGAGTCTGCCTCAAGCTTTCATCAAGCTTTTCATAATTTTCTTAATGATACATGCGAGGTAACATGCGAGGCTCAAACAAATGTATCTCTCTGAACACCAGGGAGAATATTACATTTTAAAGTTCAACGAAAGAAAGAAAACAGGTCGGCTCATGGGTCATTTGCCAAATTTATCTCAAGGCATGATGCTATAGGTGAGAGGATGTGTTGATTAAAATGAATACAAGGAATTTTACGAAAATTATCAATAGTCATTACCTTTTTCATAGATGTAGTAAAAAGATATTGATTCTTTAAGATATCAGAATGTATTTTCATATGATATTTGGGGTTTAAAAAAGCCAAATCTGAGAAAGTACATCCTGGCTTGTTGTCTCAGATTCTCATCAGAATTTTCTATTTTTAAACAAAATGTGGAGAGAGTAGTTGTTTTCTCTTTCACACTTTGTTGTGTTTCAGCAACCCTGTGGAATACATGGGAGTTTTACAAGAAATGAATAGTTGGTGGCAGAAAAGATGCGAGCTGATAGAATTTCATAACTTTGCTAAGTAGGTAAATAGCTTGTCTAGAGCCGTAAGAGAAGCGGCTTCCATGTGTACTGCTGGCTTCTACGTCAGTTATTATCATTGTTAGAAGCACTACTATTAGTATTATATGCCTTATTAAAATTTGTAGGCCTTTTTTTTTGGTTTATTTGTTTAGCTTTTCTTCATCCTTTCTGTCATTACTTAGGCTGAGCACACATTCCATTATGTAGTTGTGACAATTCACTGCATTACTAAGTAAACACTCCAGAGCACTTGTTGAAACGTAAGCAAGTGGATATCTTTTCTATCCAACACAGCTGGTGTCTTTTTAAGGTCTGGGACAATACTTTTTATTTTGGAGATTTCATGCACCATTTCTCAGCAGAAGCGTCATCGATGATCACTGATTGGCAGATCCAAACAAGATGACTTATTCAGATGTTTTTAAAAAACAGGGTCTTAATATGAGAATTTTCTGTAAAACTGATCAATTAATCTTCCTGAAAAATAACTTCTTTTTCCATGTAAAGTGTTAAATGTGATGACTAATTTTAGCTAATATTGATTAAGTACTTCCAAAGTTCCAGGAGCCACATCCTAAAGAGTTTTACATGGACTAATTCATAATAGTTTTATCCCTCTTAGACAAGAGGAAACTGAGGCACAGACATGTCAGGTGGCTTGCATGAGATTATCATGTTAGGAAAAGAGTAAGCTGGGGTCTGAACCTGCAGTCAGGCTCCAGCACTCATCTAACGACCACGCAGCCTCCTTGCTCGGTCACCAGTCTTCTAGGCTGTGAGAAAGAAAACCACACGCACTCCTGCTTCTGCAGACTAGTGGCCTCATCAACAACCACAAGTTCGGTTCCGTTCAGTCACTTAGTCGTGTCCAACTCTTTGCGAGCCATAAACTGCAGTATGCCAGGCCTCCCTGTCCATCACCAACTGCTGGAGTTCACCCAAACCCATGTCCATTGAGTTGGTGATACCATCCAACCATCTCATCCTCTGTTGTCCCCTTCTCCTCGCACCTTCGATCTTTCCCAGCATCATGGTCTTTTCAGGTAAGTCACTTCTTTGCATCAGGTGGACAAAGTATTGGAGTTTCAGCCTCAGCATCAGTCCTTCCAATGAACACCCAGGACTGATCTTTAGGATGGACTGGTTTGATCTCCCTGCAGTCCAAGGGACTCTCAAGAGTCTTCTCCAACACCACACTTCAAAACCATCAATTCTTCGGTGCTCAGCTTTATTTATAGTCCAACTCTCACATCCACACATGATTACTGGAAAAACCATAGCCTTGACTAGATGGACCTTTGTTGGCAAAGTAATGTCTCTGATTTTGAATATGCTATGTAGGTTGGTCATAACCTTCCTTCCAAGGAGTAACCGTCTTTTAATTTCATGGCTGCAATCACCACCTACAGTGATTTTGGAGCCCCCTGAAATAAAGTCAGTCACTGTTTCCACTGTTTCCCCATCTATTTTCCATGAAGTGATGGGACCAGATGCCATGATCTCAGTTTTCTGGATGTTGAGCTTTAAGCCAACTTTTTCACTCTCTTCTTTTACTTTCATCAAGAGGCTCTTTAGTTTTTCTTCACTTTCTGCCATAAGGGTGGTGTCATCTGCATATCTGAGATTACTGATATTTCTCCCGGCAATCTTGATTCCAGCTTGTGNAGCCAACTTTTTCACTCTCTTCTTTTACTTTCATCAAGAGGCTCTTTAGTTTTTCTTCACTTTCTGCCATAAGGGTGGTGTCATCTGCATATCTGAGATTACTGATATTTCTCCCGGCAATCTTGATTCCAGCTTGTGTTTCTTCCAGCCAAGCGTTTCTCATGATGTACTCTGCATATAAGTTAAATAAGCAGTGTGACAATATACAGCCTTGACGTACTCCTTTTCCTATTTGGAACCAGTCTGTTGTTTCATGTCCAGTTTTAACCGTTGCTTCCTGACCTGCAAATAGGTTTCTCAAGAGGCAGGTCAGGTGGTCTGGTATTCCCATCTCTTTCAGAATTTTCCACAGTTTATTGTGATCCACACAGTCAAACGCTTTGGCATAGTCAATAAAGCAGAAATAGATATTTTTCTGAAACTCTCTTGTTTTTTCGATGATCCAGTGAATGTTGGCAATTTGATTTCTGGTTCCTCTGCCTTTTCTAAATGCAGCTTGAACATCCAGAAGTTCATGGTTCACGTACTGCTGAAGCCTGGCTTAGAGAATTTTGAGCATTACTTTACTAGTGTGTGAGATGAGTGCAATTGTGCAGTAGTTTGAGCATTCTTTGGCATTGCCTTTCTTTGGGATTGGAATGAAAACTGACCTTTTCCAGTCCTGTGGCCTCTGCTGAGTTTTCCAAATTTGCTGACATATTGATTCCAATACTTTCACAGCTTCATCTTTTAGGATTTGAAATAGCTCAGCTGGGATTCCATCACCTCCACTAGCTTTGTTTGTAGTGATGCTTCCTAAGGCCCACTTGACTTCACATTCCAGGATGTCTGGCTCTATGTTAGTATGAGTCATCACAACACCACAAGTTAGTAAGTAGGTAAGATCCCCTGGAGGAGGGCATGGCAACCCACCCTAGTATCTGTGCCTGAAGAATCCCACAGACAAAGGAGCCTGGAGGGCTACAGTCCACAGACTTGCCCCGAGACAGACACAACTGAAGTAACTTAGCATACACGCACATACAAATGACATAAATTCCATGTCACATGTTTGACCAGACCACCTAGGCCATAGCAGTGACATCTTTGGCAATAATGTGTTCGAGGAGCTCAATATTAGAGTTTGTCATGGATTTATATAAACCACAAGCATATTTCACTACAAGGCACTATAATTCCACCTTGTCTGTAGAAAAAAAATACCCCTTGTATTTGTTTGTCAAGACTGCAAATGGCAACAAACGGTTGATAAGAAATGAGTTGTATGAAGTGTAGCTCCAATTTCTGAAAATATCAGCGATTTGTTTTTAAGAAGCTAGTGTTAGAAGAAGCTACACACAAGAAGCTAGTATTAGAACGAACTAGAAAAAAAATTTCCATTCTCTTTCCAGAGAGGAAGCAATATAATATGCAGAGTCTCCTGTCAAACTGATCTGGGTTCAAATCTCCATTTCCCAAATCTCCCATTACCCAGTGGGTGTGTTGTCCTGGAAAAGCTTCCAAAGTAACCCACAGCATGTTCTTATTGTTTCATTGCTAAGTTGTATTCAACTGTTTTGCGATCCCCATGAACTATAGCCTTCCAGGTTCCTCTGTCCATGGGGTTTCCCAAGCAAGAATACTGGAATAGGATATTCTCCAGAGGATATTCCCAACTCAGGGATCGAATCCATGACTCCTCATTGGCAGGTAGATGCTAGCAGCTGCTGTGTAGTAGGAATGCTGTGAGAATTAAATAAGGTGACATATATACACCATTTGCATTTTCCTTACCTTTTTCTGTAAATGATCAATAAAGGGCAGCTATTAATAGCTGATGTCCCCAAGCAGCAGTAAGTCTTGGCTACTTTGAACAGAGGGACCTACTTTTATAGAATTTCATTGCTACTGGTTTCCAAGAGGGATCAATGTAATCCTGTTTAGAAATTTTCAAATGTAAACATACAAAAAGCTCCAACTATGCACAAAGGGAGAATAGCACAAAAGCAATAGTGTATTTATTAACATCAGCTCCCAGGTCTAACTCTAAAGTTCAAATATGTATCATAATAAATAAGTCTCGTTAAAAAAAAAATAAATGATGTTTAAGGGATAGTAATATTCACTTTCTTTCAAATGAGAAGAGAGGTAAAGACTGAAGAGTACTCTGAATAAGCCACTGGTAAAACCAGGGACCTCGTTTCTGGTCTATAGAGATCTTGTCGAGGGCACCAGACACGTTTTCTCACGGTGCTTCGCCTCTCTTAAAATAGGGACTGTTCTTCCTTCGAAATAGGAGGTGAGAGAACAAGAGCGATGGTTTTTTTAGTGAGGAAAGGCCATTCGTTTGCCAACCCGTGCCTACGGATGGGAAACATAATACCTCAGAGCCATGGAGGAGGGGGCAGGCTGGGGTGGTGAGGTCTCTGCCTTTTAAGCAAGCCAGCCAGCAAACACAAACGCACGCAATTTGAAATTTTAATCAGGGTGCCATGTGCTGGTGCCATATGGCGGCACACTGACAGCTGGGCGTCCAGGTTCAGGAGCAGACCTGGGTTCTGAAGTCACAGTTGGCGGAAGCGAAGTCCTCCGCTTGCGCACTGGGTGCTAGCATGCCTGGAAAGCGCTGGGCCAGCACCACCCCACCGACAGCACTGCCTTCCTGCCGCTTCCAGGCCTGCCTGCCGGGGCCACTGCTGCAACTCAACAGAGCGGGCAGCAGGGCAAAGAGACACAAGAGGCGAAACCTCCACCTCCCAGGCTCAGCTTCCAGCAAGAAAATATTCAGAACAGCCTAACCACTGACTTCTGGAGACTTAGGACTTGCTCCCTCAGTCGCCCTTGCAGGGGGCACTCTCCCTGCCCTTGTGGACACACAGCAGGGGAGAGCAATCACACTCGGTGTTACCTGCTCTGAAAGTCCATCACATGGAGCCCTTACGGAAAACCCAGTATGATGTAAAAGTCACATTTACATAGATTAGAAGATGAATCATGTTAGCAAAGTATCCAGATTGAATAAAAACATTTTAAGACAACTTGTTAAGTATTAAAGGTCGAGTTGGCTAACTTTGTTCTACCAGAATTTTTTCCCGTGATGAATTCAGTGTTGGTCACTTTGACCTTTGAAGCTTAACAAGTTGCCTGAAAATGTCTTCAAATGGGTTAATGAATTGCCTTGTGGCTTCTTCGCTGGCTTTTCCTGGCCCCACTCGGCTTATTTATTCTGCTTGAAGTGGGGATAGCCTAAGTCTGCTGTTTCTGGGCAAGTCTAGATGCATAGCAAACAGAATAATAAAAAGGTTTCCTAGCCAAACCATGCAGTACTAAGAGAACCATTCTTTAGATCCTTCTCTACCTACAGACTCCTTCTGAACTATCAATCTTTGACTGTAAAGAATAAGGGTAAGTAAAGGTACATGCCAAATCACACCATCTACAACTCTGTGGGAAAGCTGAATTTCTAGCCAACAGCAAGGAAATTCTTCTGGGTATTATAAATATAGGGTCCAAATCCTTATCTGTTTCTTGCATTCCAAATACTGTTATCAAATCAGACAAATGAATTTAAGGTAGAACTATCACTGAAGTGGAAATTCAAAATTCATCAATTTGATGAAAAGCCAGCAATTTTCTACTTCTCCTGTTCAATTAAACACACACACACACACACACACACACACACACAATCCTTTAAAGTTTTTAAACAGTATGACACAGGAAATTTCACTTTATATCTTACTATTTGTATCGCTATTATTATGCAGAGAAGTTGATTTACATCACATTTTCTTTTACTTCAACTTAATTTTTGGAAAGCAACAAAACAAATTGAAGATTAACATCAGCCATTTCAGGCTTCAGACAACACTGCTGCAAGCTGGAAAACACAGATACTAGAATTTATACCCTCCAGTTGTAAGCCCATTAGCTCGTCTAAACGGCAAATATGCATTCTGCATACAGTTACTCTTAAAAAATAAAGCATGCTGATAAAACAAACAAAAAATAAATATCATAGTCTCCTGCATGAGCTTCTGTAGCATGAGTTTTTTGAAACAAAATGCCACTAGTCGGTCATATAGCGCGTGTAAAATTTGCTCTATGGCAAGAATGCAGTAAAATGTAACTTCATGAGCAACAGAGAAAAACAAAGGCCTACATATTCTCAGTGTTAGACGCTTCCCAAATTTATCTTAAATTAGCTTTTATTAATAACTGGTTCAAGTGAAGATTCCTTTAACTCGAGAAAGAGCTCCGCAGACCTAGGTGTTTACTACGTGAACTGAATACTGCTTTGGGGATGTACTTTTTTACCTGCTAAATTCCTCTATAAAATTTATACAGATTTCTTGTCCAAATCAAGTGTTAGGTATTGCTTCCTAACCCTAGGTATTTAGTAGCACACTATAGCTACAATTTTCTCAAAAGATACCACTAAATTTCATTTAAAATCCACTGGAAGCACCTGTACACAAAATAAGAACATATCTCCTAAGCAAATTTACCTTTAATTTTCTTTATAAAATTAAAAACTTATAGAAGTGTGAACTACAGAATTTAAAATACACTTTTCAAGTCAGAAGGAGAAAGACTAGTATCATATGATATCACTTAAATGTGGAATCTAAAATATGATACAAACTATTTACAAAACAGAAACAGACTCACAGACATAGAAAACAAACTTGCTTGGGATTAGCAGATACAAACTACTATATATAAAATAAACAGCAAGGTCCTACTGTATACAGCACAAGGAACTATAATCAATATCTTGTAATAAACAATAATGGAAAATAATATGAATAAGAATATATGCATAACTGATTCACTTGCTATACACCAAAACTAACACAACACTGTAAATCAACTATAGTCTAACTTTAAAAATAAAAATACACTTTCCAATCAATATTAAACAAAGCGAAATCTATCCCAAAAGATCAAGTCTGCTATGAAAAATTTGGCTACTCTGTAAGAAAAACCAAGCTAATTAAAAACTGTTATTTTACTCTGCTTTATTTATACATGTATTTTTTTCTGATATCATAAAACTAGGCTATACAAACTGCAATTGAATTCCTACTCTCTGAAATAACATTATAAAGAAGTAGCATTTAAAAGAGATGTTTCTTATAATTCTAAAAAATATACACTGTTAATTATATGTAAATTTTCATAGAATGGCAATTTATAGAACATTTACAGAAAATAAACCTCACCTTTGAAAAGGCTCAAAACTGTCAGGAAATAAAAGAATTCACAAATCTAAAATAAAAGTAAAACATTTAAATACAGATAATATAGATAAGGCAGTAAATTATATTTTTACCTTTCTTAACTTTCAGTGATACAATGTAACCAAAAATAAGAAAAAGGCAAATGTACAGAGGAGGATATGGAAGAAAGCTCAGGAGAATAATATCATTTATGGGAGTAAATTACAGATAAAAACTGAAATACAAAGGATTCAAGAAAATGAAGATGTAAGTGAAAGACTTATAGCCCATCGGACTGCATTTCATCCTAGTCGCATGCATTGGTTACGTTCTTATGTGGCTAAGATAATATTAACTAACAGGGATACATACTCATAATCATGTAAGATCCAGTAATTAGAGCAGTCTGACAAAGGAATCTCGGTTGAACAAAATTAACATTCCATAAAATAGAAAAGGAAAATCTGTTAAATGCCTAACTAGAAACTCTGTAATGCTGATATTACAGGATAAATAATTAATTGAAAATATTTCAATATTGATCCCTAGCTATCATTATTTTAAAAGTGGCATCCATAGTCAGAGGAGCATGTGTGACAAGAGATGGTGATAGAAAGAAGCAGTGGTATATATTAAATAGAACTGATTTCTCAGAGGGCTACAGGGAAAAGAGCCATGATGTTAAAATGGGGAAACTGATGGGGAACTTATGGATTCTCTGCTGTACTTACATAGATAGGTATCTTGAAAGGAGCACCATTTATCATCAGAGTATCTGGATTTAATCCAGATATGCTCATTAAACAGTTTTGAGAACCCCAGAAATTAAGAGCTATGAACAACTTGTTGAAAAGGGGCCAGGAATAGGGCATGTAAAATTAAAAAGAGAAGTGACCAACCTGGTGTGGTGGAAAGGCCACTGGACTCAGATCTGCTTTGCCAGCTGTGCCACTAACGGCAGAGCACTTGAACACGGTGCTTCTGCACCAACCAGACAATGAGACATAGCCCAGGCCACCACACTTCCTGCCTCCTCTAAAGTTCTGTGTCTCTATGATCTAACAACCTCTACCTTGACCACCTTGTAGGGTTTTGTGGAAATGAAGTAAGATAAGCTTGTATGGAAATTATTAAATGCTTTTTTTTTAAAATACAGGGACTATTATTATGACCTAAAGTTCGATGTGAATAAGAAAGGGAGGGATGCCTCAATTGCAAAAAGGTGGAGAAAACTCAGAGACCATAGGATACTTGTGCTACTGATGTCTTCAGAAAAAGAAGTCTTTCTGTTTACTCAGAACGAAATCTGACAGCAATCTGAGACACAGTGTCTTTCTGAGGACAAACATCTAAGAATCCTAGAATGTAACAAAAGGTACTTTTGTCCACCAGTGACTTTGTGCCAAGTGCTGGGCTAAGCACTCTACATGACTGACTTCACCAATGCTCCCTGCACCCTTATGATGTTACGTGCTATCGGTGGGGGCCAGGGTTGGGGGGGAGGGGTAGGAAACACACTTAAAATGTTTAAGATGAGATCGCCTAGCTAATATGGATTTGAACCCAGGTCTCTGACTGACACTAAATTATCTTGTTAATCAAATTATCAAATGAATTAATTACCAAATTAAATGTCTTGTTCACCTTAACTACCATATTACACTAATGCTGGTCCTCTCTGCACAAATACCTCCCCTCTTTTAATTAAATTCATCAGGCCAATCAGTTAATTGGGTCAAAAAGTTAAGCTGAGTTTGGATACATATAGACAAAGCCCTGAATAAAAACCTAAGTGTAAGGAGATCTGTCCTACAAGTATCCATCCTATGAAATTAGGATATCTGCCTTCTGGCAACAAGGACATTAATGGGGGAATCTTTAAAGGAAAAAGTGGGCAGATTATAAAATAAATATATTAACCAGCATAAATTGTTTCTGGAACACAGGGAATTTGTAGCTTGTCTGGGAAATACATCATATTTGTGTATCATCTTTGGTAGAAGCAAAATGGAACTGACTACAGATGATGATCCTTCATCAACACTTTTCTACCACATTATCAGAGAAAATATTTGCAGAATAACACTGAAATGCTTCTACTGCACTCTTGTCAATACAGAATTATTAATTTTGACTATCTATTAGAACCTACTTATTTCTGTTACACCTCATTCAGAGGCTACTCTTTCTTTCTCTAGATGGAGAGGGGAAGGGTTATGGAGGAGGCAGAGTAAGTTCCCTTTATCTCTATATGTAACTCTACGAAAGAGACTTCAAAGAGCAGAAAAGTTGGAAATGAAAAAGACCCTTTTCATAGCACTCAGTGACCAAAAGAGATACTGAGAGTCACTGAAAAGCTACTTTTCTTATACTTTCCTTCTCAATTTTATACTCAACTATTCTGAATGGCAGGCTTCCTTGGTGGCTCAGTGGTAAGGAGCCTGCCTGCAATGTGGGAGACACAGCAGGGGCAACGAGTTCAATCTCTGGGTCAGGAAGATCCCCTCAAGAAGGAAATGGCAACCAACTCCAGTATTCCTGCTTGGAAAATCCCTTGGACCGAGGAACCAGGCCGGCCCATTGGGTTCTTTTCTGAATCCAATGGGCTCACAAAAGAGTCAGACACGACTTAGCAACTAAACAATATATTCTGAAGAGCAGAGATTAAAATTTTTACAAGCACACAAACGTAATGGTTTTTCCCACATCATAGGGTTCTCATGGGCTTCCCTGGTAGCTCAGCTGGTAAACAATCCACCTGTGATTCAGGAGACCCCAGTTCAATTCCTGGGTTAGGAAGAACCTCTGGAGAAGGGATAGGCTACCCACTCCAGTATTCTGGGGCTTACATGGTGACTCAGATGGTAAAGAATCCGCCTGCAATGCAGGAGACCTAGGTTCAGTCCCTGGGTTGGGAAGATCCCCTGGAGGAGGGCATGGCAACCCACTCCAGTATTCTTGCCTAGAGAATCTCAAGGACAGAGGAGCCTGGCTGGCTATAGTCCATGAGTCACAAAGAGTCGGACACGACTGAGCGACTAAGCAAAGCACAGGGTTCTGACAAGTGCCTGCCAGTTCTGAACTCTGTACTAGGCAAATCTTAAAAATATTTAATAGAAGACCTTAAGAATCTGAGTATTAACGTTTTCAAGAGTGAACAGCTGAAATGCTCAAATTATGAAATCCAAGTTAGGGCCAGGTACGTGGTCAAAGACCAGGAAGCATGGTGGGAATCACCCACATCTCCTCAGAATACTAAAAGAGACATTACCGTGGATGATTTATGGAACTTCCTCTTTAGATCAGAAATACTTCCAAAACTGCCTCCCACTTGGTGCTTCAGCACTTCCAGTAAACGAAGTCAAAAGTGAAAATATACACAAATCCCTCCTTATTTTGACATTTCAAACCTCAATAAAAGCTTTAGTTCCGCATGGTGGCCTAAAATTAGACAGAGTTTAGTAGACTAAAGAAAGAGAAGGAAGTTTTTTGTTGGGTTATTTTTAATCTGCTTCAAAGCTTCTTAAGGCCTTTTTTGTAAATTTTAAGACATGGTTTAGAAAAAGAAAGCAGGTTCCTACAGGAGCAAACTCAATTCCGAACTCTAATGCCTAGATAAGGGCTATATCACTGAGCATCTGAAAGACAAGCAATGGCTTCCAAATGATTTACCAGTATTTGTGAAGCAAGGCAGGTCTTGGGTTTGATCAGTGCAATCATCCCCATTTTGTGTTATGGAAGAGAGAGAGAAAGGGAAATAGAAGGGGGAGGGAGAGGGAAGGAGGGGGAGAGAGAGAAAGAAGAGAAATCGATCAATTTGAAAGCCTTGATTTGAGAAGGGGTCAGAATCCAGAAAGATGCTCATCACAATCACCTTTACAAGGTTCTCCCAAACAGAGCTACTGTCTACACACCAGAAGCTGATGGGATCAAAAACCTTCAGCAGTATCTCCTGCCTGATTGAATTGGTACTTGTAATGGGAGGAAGCTGTTTCTCAGAACCGAAATAAGTGGTGCTGGGAAAAGGAGGAGGCCGACAAGGCAGGCAGCAGACACACAGAATTGGTGGAACAGGCACCCAGATTCTCCAGAAAGCAAATCCTGTTTAGCCCTTATCCATCCAGGTCACGGTGAAGCCTGTATCATAGCAACTTGCGACTTTAAATACTACTATTCATTTGGTCATTAGTTCTCTTGGTTCCTTTCACTTACCCCTATTTTTGATAGCCAACCCTTAAATGAAAGCAGAGACTATGAGAATGTTGTCAAATTTCAATAATGCACACAGGATTAAAAAAAAAAAAAAAACCCACCAATCTCCTAATGGTTTGGTCTAACATTCTTTCTGGAGTTACCCAGTAACAGATTAATGTAGCTAAGCATTGTAACATTGAGCTGAAGTACTAAGAAAACATGCCTGAAATTTACAAGTAGGGCTCACATGCTAGTTTAAACCAAAAAAAATTTTTAAATCTTCCCACATTTTCACTGCCATGTTTCTTTATTTATTTATCTTTAATTTATTGTGGTGTCAAAGCTCATGTCTGGTCTTGGAAAAATTCTGGCACAAACTTGGCTTTTTATAATACCAGACTATTAAAACTACAAAACCTCAATTAAAAAGCTGCCAGGAGAGTTTGGTGCTCAGTACCAAAAATGATATAAAGCCTGCCATCAGGAAGGAAAGAAAAGGAGTTACTCTTGCAAGAAACCCAAGTCTTAGTCATATAACGAAAATCCTAGATGTAAGGGCAATCAGATATAGTCTACATTTTAAGAATATCATCCAACTCATGTTCCTGGATTCTGATTTCACACATATTCTGATTCCAAACTTTATACCTAAAGGTCATAAAGCATTTTGTTTATTTGTTTGTTTCAGTAGATGCCTCAAATCAGATCCAATCAGTTACATCCTAACATGTATAAAGAAGAAAATTTGCAACAAATCCAGAGACAGATTAGCTACCACTCTGCCCTATTTGTGACTGAATAAACGCAAATCATTCCTGCGATATAACCATAAAAATAGGATAGAGTGTGTGTGTGTGTTTTACAAGACTGGGAGCCATGAACTCAGAACTTTAAATTACAATTCTGACAGGAGCGCTACTTAGGAAAATGACTTAGCCTCCAGGAATAATCCCATATTCCATCCTATGCCTAGCTCAATTCTAGGAGCACAGAAATAATAACCACCCAGCAAATGAAGGAATTCACCAACCTCATGGTGCTGCGGTGAAGATTCATCAGTCCAAAGTACCGTGAAGATGGAACTATTGTGACTGCAGATGTGGGGTGATTAAGATAGTGGCTTTGGAGTCACCTGACTAGTGCCCATTTTCTACTCAGGAAATCAGAGGAATAATAGTAACTCACACAGAGAGTACTCTGAGGCTTAAATAACTGATAGAGAAGCTTAGAATACTGCCTGCCTGCCACCAAGAAGCACTCAATAAACACTGTCATTATTAAAACTCAATAGCCTTATGATCAGACATAGCCAGATATGACATTTTCCCTTATCCAAAAACTGTAGATGTGAACGAGAGTTTCCCCAATTCCTGACGTGATCCAAACCAAATCAATCCAACAGCAGGTATTTAATGAGGGCCTATGACCCAACATTCTCAGCACTCCTGTTGGCCGGCTCTCCTTACATCGAAGACAAGGAAGTCTTTCCTAATACAGGCAAATGGATCCTGTATAATAAAACATTCATAGTTAACTTACCGATTTAGATACACAGTATTTATTTGCAAACAGATAAAGCACCTGTGGCTTACCCTTGAACCACATTTAGAACCTTCTCTCCATACCTATACTCTAGGTTCTGAAGCCATTTGCTACCTAGACAGAGAGCAGAAAGAAATGCAGAATTCCAGTTGATGCCCAAAGATCAGGCCCAACCCCACATCTCACCTTCAGGACTCCTGCTCTGTGTGCCTCGGCTACCCAGTCCTCCTCCTCTTCACCCTGCCTGCCCTTTATGTTCCTTCTCCTGGCCACAGACAACCACCCATCTCTTTGACTCCCTCACCTTGCCTACACCTGCTCTGAACTGATCACAGATAATCTGTTGGTTGCTGATGAGCCTGAATGACTGACTAGCCATGATGCCCTCGAATTTATGAAGGCATCTAACCAGCCATTTTTCACACGTATTATGTGTCATCTTCACAAAGAGCCTGTTACATAGGTATTGCTATCCTTGTTTCACAGATGAGGTAACATTTACTGTACTTAAGTTAAATAATTTATCTACAAGAGGGAATCAGATATACAGGGCTTTGACTATCAACTCAAGTAACAGTTATATGAATTTCAGCAATTTATTTTAGAAAAAATACAAATTAGGTATAGACTGGAAGCAACAGTTCAATGGTAAAATACTGACTAAAACCTGCCCCAGCTTTTAATGAAGGAAATGTTCAGGTACACCAAATGCCTGATTACCAACTTTGAAAGAGCAGATTTCCATCCACCATAAATGCCTTCGAAGATTAATTATAAAATTCCCCTAAATAACAGCAGCAGCACAGGGTTAAATAATTTGCCTGAAATCAAACAGTGCCAAGTGGCATGGCCAGGATTCGAACCCACGTTATTAAATTAGTCTGTTTTAAGATCCAAGACTGAATGCATAATTCATATGGGGAAAACAAATTTTTCAAGCTCAAGTAAAAAAAGAAAGAAAAGAAATCTCTAGTATCTTGTTCCGAGTTCCCAGTATACATCTTGCTCTGCAGCGCACCACACAATAGGCGCTTTTGTTCAACTCAGCAGAGCTATTTATATGTTGTGACTCTCAGTGCTTTGGGGACTGTGTTCTTCCTTCTCTGAAATCTAAAGATGGTCACATAAGAAAACTTCAAGGATAAGCCCACTCTGTTTCATTTACACAACTAGCCACACCAAGCCCCGCCACCTCTCCAACAAATAGAGGGCCCACCTGCACTAAAACCGCAGAGTCAGAGGCAGCAGAGCCTCCCCCTTAAAGGACCGCCTCGTCCAGGCACAAAGGGATCACCGTCGACTCTCGCAGAAACCCACTTCCACAAAAGGATACGGGAAATTGGGCTCTGAAGAGCCTTGCCCTGGATTTTAGCGGGCACGGAACCCTAGCTATGAGAAACAGGGGAATCTATCCAGTGCTGAAGTCTCAGAGATGGGGAAACGTGAGAGGCACAAAAGGAAGAAGGCAAGGTGCAGGGAATCAATGCTTCCCTAAACCCGCAGAAAAGCGGAGCCCTGGAGGATGGGACGGTCTGCGGTCCCCAGCGTGCAAGGGGGAGGAACAAATCTTCCCCAGTGTTCTCTGACACTGCCTAGGGAGTGGGTGGCAATATTGAGTCTAAACGGAGCGCGTCTCCATACCACCACCAGGGGCTCCTTACACTTCCCTGGGAAAACAAACTGCCTCACAGATGCATAGATTTCTGAGCCGAAACATAAAATGGGAAGAGTAATTTTTAAATTAGGAAAGCAGTCAAGGCAGTTGGAGAGGCAGCTGAGGGACGATGCTGACAACCTGGGTGGTGGGCCATTTCAGCTGCCACCAACTTTTTCTCTTTGGGGGTCTATCCTCCCCGTGAGGACTACCAGGAGAAGGGCAGGGGGGGCGGGGGGGGGGAGCAGTTCAGACCCATCCCAGGGGATCACAAAGCTCATTTAAACGTGGCTAAACAAACAACAATACTAGTTATGGCAAACATGTGTTCAGTGCTCACCATATGCTAAGCAATATGCTAGGCCCTTTACCTGAATTACCTCATTTAATTCACATAATCACCCTACAAGGTAGGTGGATACTGTTACAGCTGACATTTTACCAATAAGGCACCAGGGGCTAACAAGGTGAAACAGTCTCTTCACAGAATCCTTGCAGGGTTTCCATACATGATGGAAGCAATCACAGAGCACCAAGAATGCCAAAGTGACTGAGCAGGGTAGCCATCGTGGTCTAACAGCAAAAACATACGCGATCCTGGAACTGGGTAGCTGTGCTATCTTGTGCGTGCCACCTAACTTCTCTTTGGCTGTTTCCTCCTCTGTAAAATGGGGATAATCACACTGCTTCACAGGGGTGCTGGGAGGATTAAATGAGATAATACTTAGAGAAGATTAAATGAGATAATACAAGACACTTACAAGTGTCTGGCTACCTGGGTGCATTAGTGACAGAATTACATAGGTATTAGCTGCCATGATTTTACTATTCTCTCTAAGGAATGTATTTTGGGCTTCCCTGGTGGCTCAGTGGTAAAGAATCCACCTGCATTGCAGGAGATGCACATTTGATCTTTGGGTCAGAAAGATCCCCTGGACAAAGACATGGCAACCCACTTCAGTATTTTTGCCTGGAAAACCCCATGGACAAGGAGCCTGGTGGGCTACAGTCCATGGGGTCACAAAGAGTCCAACACAACTTAGCAACTAAACAGCAACAACAAAAGGAACGTATTTTACCTGAAGGGCAACTTAATCTAGCCCAGCGCTCCTTCTCCCAAGGCACCTTTGCTGTCTGCAGGAAGGGAGATGCTCCCTTTCTGTATCCACTAATGCTCTGTTCACACATCCCTACAGCTCCTGGCACAATGTACTGTGTGTAAGACACCTCTAGCGGATCACTGACACAGACGTCCCGTCCGTGGGCGAATGGCAAGGCCTATTTCCTAGAGCAGTGGCATTTCTGCCGCCAGGACTGAGCCTGTCCCAGTATTCTTAACTAATGGTAGTGGTACTAACAATAGTAGTAAATGTTAACGTTTTTGTGATGAGAGTTTTACATATGATATTGCATTTAATCTTCACAATAATCCTATAATGAAGGAACTTATTTTGAACTCTATAGATGAGGAAAGGGAAGTGGAGCGCTCACCCCCCTGGTCAGGGGTAGAGCCAAGATCCAAGGACAGCCCACCGCGGGCTCCCAGCTGTGTCCTCTCTGAGCCAATGTGTTCTCCCGCCTCTCCAAACAGAAGTGAAAGCCTTAATCTAGTAACGCATTTTATAATAAAACTTTTCTGAGTGTAAGCAATAAAATACAGGACTCTTCAGTGAAATTTAAAGTAAATGAAGTACGCATTTTGGAGTACTCAAACTTGACCATTTCATTCCCAGTGTGCTTCTGTGTGGTACAAAAAATAGAAAACAGAACAGTACATACAGATGACTCCTATTATTGTGGGACTCAAAATGGGTTTCAAACGAGTAATCAAATAAATCAACAAGACCACTCCGGATTGCTAAAAGTATGAAGGAAATATCCATATGAAGGCTGATATTAGATATAATGATCCTCTACAGAGGTATCACTTGAAGTGGGAGCCGCAAGGTAAGAATAAGTCAGCCACAGGAAGAGCCGGGGGAAAAAAAAAAGTATTCTAAGCAGACAACAAGGAGCAAAGAAGCTGCCAGGTTCCAAAAATCAGAATAAGGTCACTAAGCCATCCAAGGAGCCCCTTGGTATAACATGAGGTTGGAGGACACCAGGCAGCGTTTGTAAGCCATGGCATCAAGTTTGGGTTTCACTCTAAATCCATGGGAAACCACAAGAGATTTTTAAGCAGAGGGATGATTAAAAAAAACTAATTCAATTCTTTAAACACCATTCTAGCTGCTGTGTCAAGAATCAAGATGGGAAGAATCCTGAACACTCGGGATTACAGAAGTACTTCGAGGAAGGATGATGGTGGTTTGAACTAGAGATATTTCCCCTTTCCCTTTTAGACTGATAATTTTCCTTACAATAACTGAGGATTTGTTTTACACTTCTGTCAGTTGTTTATTCAGATTTTAGTGCCCTTGGAGCTCAAAAAGATCTTAATTATCTTCTTTAATGTCTTCGTTTTACCTATGTGGAAATTGAGGTACAGCGAGCTCACCTGACTTAGATAAGTAATTTAACAGACTTCAAAATCAGACGTCAGGGGGCAAAAGCATAATAAAACATGTAAACATATGAAGTTTTCTGCTGTTCCTAATAAGCCTGCCAAGATTCCATGATTGGCATTTACAGGTATCCTTAGATTTGTCCTTTTAAAGTGCTTAAATCTCATGTAAATTCTTATCTGCGTATTAAGTTGCCCACCATTCAGCCTGGACACATAGACGGAGCCTACAGGGTTAAGAATCCGAGTAAGAATCAAGTCATGGAACTGTGTTATGTCTGGGAAAAGTTCATAAAAGCAATTTTAAACTCCTGTTTTCTTTCAGTTCCTTCCTTCACGTTTACGTGCAAATCATACCTTAGTCTCTAAGGCTGCATTTTGCTATTTTCCTCTTGTTTCCCAAAGTGACAATGCTTTAAAAAATGGGGGGAGAGGGGACAGTATGAAGTTCTTTCGAGTTCCTGCTCTCTTAGAGTAGGGCTCCTATCACACAATAATGTGTTATTTTGTTGAATTTTGGCATCCATCGAGCTTGTCTGGTCAGAAGCCAAAAAATTAGAGTGTGTCGGTCCACCAGTTTCTCAGCAGAGAAGCTCTCTTCTCACCCAGCGAGTGTGCTGTACCCTTGGCCTCTGGCCAAGAAGGGAAATCCATTTTACATAAAGAATGCACAAAGCTCAAGTGCTCAGAGACTTTTTACCTACTAAAATAACTTTATGGACAAATGCCAGTCTGCTAGACACATTCTGCAGGAACATTTGGCATGCAAAACAAGGTAAAGTGCTCTGTGGAGGTAGCAAGTTTTTCAGCAGCGAGGAAATGGCTGAGCGTGCCCTCGTGGCGCGTCACGTGCCCGGCCCGGCCGGCGTGATTGGCTGCGGCCGAGTAAATACAGCCGCCATGTAAGGAGCCCAGCGTCGCCCTGCGCCGGCTTCTTAAAATGGCGGCCGAGCCCGCACCACGAGAGGCCGGCCCGGACCCGCTGCCGGCTGCCCCCCTGAAGTTTTCTGTTTTTGTTTTTGTTTTTCACGAAACCTTACGGATTTGAGTAGAAACAGATTTCTCACAACTTGCTTCTCGGGCTCGATTTCACAGTTCGGCATACACTCGGGCTCTGTCAAAAGCTTGACAGTGTTCCAGGGAAAATATTAACTGTAAACTTTCCAAGAGAAATTAAAGGAGCAGGCAGCAATGTCAGGACGCCCTCCCATCGGAAAGCACACCCCCAGGTTGTGCCTGGATGCGTCTGGGAAAGCAGCACAGGCAGCCCAGCTCCTGCGACCTCCAGGAAGGTCCCACTTCACCATGTCACCCGGTGGAAAGGGGGTGGGATGGGGGCACCAGGGGAAACACATCCTCTTTGGCCAGAAGGCACGGAGGTCTCTCCCTCTCCCTCTCAGGCCTGACCAGTTGAACACTGCACACTCTGATGTATAAATATTTGCCTCTGGCTAAAGTTCAAGCAGCCCTGTGTGGCTGCCAGACACAACAGAAAACCAACATCCAAGGGAAAGTGTTTACTGCAGTGGTGGCCAAAGGAGCAACTGCCAGCAAGAGAGCGCATCTGATTGGCCAGGCCTGCCTGCGGTGTTATCCTAAAGCACCTGGCCACCAGCCACTGCCGCCGGGGTGTTCCCACCCTTTTGGTGATGGTGATGTTCTTTAATGCACAACCTTGCCACAGTTAATACAAGACCAATAGCCGTGCTGATGGTTTCACATGTGTCCCTCTGGAGAGAGGGGCCTGAATGAGCCAAACTATATATACCTGCTACCACTACTCCAAAACAAGCGTCCACTTCTTGAAGCTACCTCAGTAGGGCCTATGCCTTTTTCACACAGTCCCACCTCGCCAAACTACAGGCATTTCTCAGATCCAATGACTCCTTTGCACCTCCCAATTCTCATTCCTATCTATTCTATCATTAAATTCCTCAATCATCATTTAATGCTTAAGCATCTCTGAAATACCTGCAAGAAAATAAATTAGGAGAGACTTCTGATAGCTGTAACAGGGTATTTTAAATAAAGCATCCTTCAAATTCTCTCTCCAAACACCAAAACATACATTTGTTGTTGTTTAGTCGCTAAGTCATTTCCCGACTCTTCTGCGACCGCATGGACTGACATTAGTTAAAGCTATTTCACCTGTGCTACAGTTCTGAAACAGAAATAAAAGTAGCTGCCCATCAAAAGATTAAGATCTCTAACTGGGATAAAGGAACTAAATGAGAAAAGGATCTTCAAGAAAATCTTTCCAGAAAAGTTATGAGTTCATAGTTTATGCTAAGCAAGAAGCTAGCAGGGCAAAGACTTTTCACGGATTTCGATCTTCAGTATTCAAAGCAGTTTGAATACAACCAAGACAAGTCACCCTATTTTTAAATTATTGTCATCCATGTAACATTTCTATTTCATAAACAATAACATATGAATCAAACTTCTTCAATGCTGAAATTAAATGTTTCCGTTTAGTTGAACTGAAAAATTACAGAAAAAAATGGTATAGAAAAATCAGAGAATATGAGGACAAGAGCATCTCTTAAGTAAAAATTTTTGATACTACAAAATAATAATTTATATAAAGCAAGCCACGTTGTTATGGTTTCAATCCTTTCCAATATAACACATACTTGCTTAATTGAAATACTTGCTGTTTTGTTGAAAATAAAATTTTACATCCATGCACACTGTTTTTTAGAGTCCTAACTGAAATTTCTTCAAGGTCCTGAATCTTGGTTGATATTGGGCTTAAAGAAATTTCTAAATTGGAACTTGTTGCAAAACTAAGATAATGTACCAAATAATTCCATTTTCAACTGTTTGTGAAACTTTTAAAGACCACAGAGGTCTTCTCTAATTTAATTCTTAACCAAGTGTGTCAGTAAGGTTGATCTGTGCTCCACCTCAGAAGCCCAGGACTTATAGTATCAAGTTTGACTTCCAAGAGATCTCAGCACATCATGGGCAAGCGGATCACAGAGGAATGTTCTGTCCCCAGCTGTGAACAAGACAGAATTAACTCTGAGACGCTTCCTCCTGCTGACCTGGTGAACAGAAAGGTCAAGATGGTTAGCTCTTACAGTCTCAGTACCAACCGTCAAAACAACATGCATGTTAAAAATAGAGTGTCTGTAGGCAACCAAAATACAAATGCAGAAAAATGCAGAAAGAATTTAAAATAAAAATAGTTTTAATATATTTAAATTTCAGCTTCAAGTATTTTAAAGATTGGAACATGAAACCAAGGAGAAAAAGGACAGAACAATAATTTTCCCAAGTGCATTAACTTCATAAATTTTGGGTCTTAAAATTTTAAAAACAACCATTCTGACCCATGGATGACACTTTTCTTAGGAAATTCCTTGGATTCACAAGTAATTCATTGGAAATTGAAGCATAGGAGGCAAATTTACCACTTTTATTTGTTTATATTTTGATAACNCTCATATGCTTAAGGGGCTTCCCTGGTGGTTGTGATGGTAAAGAATTTACCTGCAATGTGGGAGACCTAGGTTCATTCCCTGGGTCAGGAAGATCCCCTAGAGAAGGGAGTGGCTACCACTTTAGTATCCTTGCCTAGAAAGTTCCATGGACAGAGGAGCCTGGCAGGCTACAGTCCATGGGGGTCACAAAGAGTCAGTCATGACTGAGCAACTAACACTTTCACACTCATATGCACTGTACGTATATATTTATTCCTTATTGCTCACACACATACATATATGCCAGGTGGAACTAGTGGTAAAGAACCTGCCAGCTAATGCCGGAGATGTAAAGAAATGCGGATTCAATCCCTAGGTAAGGAAGATCCCCTGGAGGAGGGCATAGCAACCCACTCCAGTATTCTTACCTAAAGAATCCCTTGGACAAAGGAACCTGGGGGGGCTACAGTCCATAGGGTCACAAAGAATCAGACATGACTGAAACGACTTAGCATGCACGCATGCATACACATGTATATATATATGCACATAGCAAGAGGGGCTCAAGCTACTCTGCATCTCACCCTCCTATCTGCTCTACTTTTGACAGAGTCTCCAAGTTCCTTCCTCACTGCTCAGCTGCCAGCTAACACCTCTTGTTTGTTTCCACTTGCCAAACTCAAGCAGCTACCCATTATGCTTTATTTGCTGCTGTGGAGACTTGTATAGATATTGTTAGGCTTCACCAAGGGTCTCTTCTGAGCACAAGGCTCATGAGTTTTAGTTTGAACTTGATAAAATCTACCTTGGACAACTGGAGGCTGGTTTTGCTTTCCTGTAATTTTCAGATGTGTTTCCTAATATAAAAACAAACAAATAAACAAACTCTAAAACTGCAAGTATGTGAAGTCTAACTGTAAGTGACTTTAAGACAATCATGTATTGTACTCTCGGTTCTCATCTCATGCCTATCTACCCTTCACAAATAGACTGCAGTCGCCTTTGTGAAAGTGCTCAAAAACTCCGAGAAGTGTCTAAGACGGCGCTGGGTTAGGCTGACAACCATTGGGGCAGCAGGAGAGCAAAGAGGAGGATGGACCAGAACTCCTGGGTCTATACTCTGTCTCAATCAGGTTTCATGGGGCACTGAAGCAGCCCCAAAGCTGGGAATAGCTAAAAAGGCATAGGTCAGTGCAGCAATATTCTCTTCTGACCTCTAGGGAGGTAAAGCTTAAATCCCCAGGTATTCATCCCACCTTTCCAGTCTGAGTGACCACCGTGGGGGAACCCCCAACTCTTATTTGAGCCTATAAGACATGAGATCACACAAAATTTAGCCTGGAAATCCACACTTCCAGCAAGTTCCCAAGGGATGCTGATGCTGCTGGTCTTGAGACCACACTTGAGAGGTCCGCTAATCCAGGTCAGCCCTTATTTTAAAGATGAGACAGTGAGGGACCTGCAGGGTGAACCTGATGTGGCCAAAGGCAGCACAGAGTAGATGTGAGGGAAGGAAGGATTCCAGGCCCTCTCACAATTCAGGGAGCTTCCCATCACAGAGCAGCTCACACTGATTTGAGGAAAGGTATTCCAAGAATGTCTTTATCTATAAACAAAGATCCTTGATGTCTTCTAACTTATGCAGCCTTTTAAAATTTCATCTACATTATCTCATTTGATTCTCATAACAATCTGATGAGGCAGGGAGAGTAAAAATTAACCTCCCTATTTTAGAGATTAGGAAGCAGAGAGGTAGAGTCATTATATGGTGTATCCAAAACCACAAAGTTAGTTCTAAGTGCTCTAACGGATCGGCTCCTTCACATTCAAGGTGTTGTCTGGGGTCCAGCATGGACATCCCAGGAAGCTTGTTAGACTCTTGCAGAGAAACTTGCAGAATCTCAGGGGGCACCACTGACTCTCAGGGTGCCCACTGACTCTGAATCTGCAATTTAACAATCTCCCCAGTTGATTTCAAACACACATTAAAGTTTGAAAAGCCCTAGTATAGACAGGCTTAGAAACCAGGTCATCTAATTCCAAGATCAATGCCTTTTCTCCCCTTTTCTCTCCCTCTCTGAAAGTACTGGTCAGTGTCCTATTTTGACTTGTTTTCCAACAGAGCCTAATTAAGAAGCTAACTCTCACCAGGCAAAGGATACTTAAGAGTGTTTGCCTTAAAAATATACATTATACCAGGTTAAATTACCTTTATTACCAGTCTTGGTAATTCCTCTGTAGTCATTTTCTTGACTGATGTATAGACCCCTATGAAATGAATCCTCTGAGAAGAAGATGGAAAAAAAACAAGACAGTGATCAATGGATTCAATTAGTTACAGCAGAATTCTACCCAGATGATCAAGATGCAATGCAACTACTCCAGGGTGGCTAAAATACTTTACCCAGGGAGTACACCACTTCTTTCCCACATTCTTCAACTATTGAGTTCAGAAAAGCACAAAACAGCTGCTCCTAAGGCACCTGGGAAAATAACCACAATAAACGCAAGGCTCCTCACGACTGGAAGTATTTAAATACAGTTTTACTGGCCCAGGCAAGAAGACAACTGCATTTCTTCACACACAGGAAGTGTTATACAGACCAATTTCTCTAATGACAGCAAAGAAACCCCTCTCGCGACACTCCATCAACCAAGGATTAACTCAGCGGTTACTGTAAGACCACAGTTCTGAAACACGTATGCCAGTTTTTCCCTTCAACTTTTCAAATCAATTATTTCAACCGAGATTCTTTGTGGAACAGAAACCAGACTGTGGATATAGTGTACCTGTGAAAAACAGTTCAATTCAGCATGGCAAAATATAAGTGCACATGATTTCTTTTAAAACACATCAATCCTAGGAATCGGGAGGAGTAAAAACACACGAGAGTGTTCTGGTTCTGTTTTTGTTTGTTTGGTCATTTCAGAGTGGTTATGTGCAAACACACGATGAGTTAATCGGGGTGGTGAGATTCCAATCATTAAAATGAACGCTGAGGACACAGAAACCACCGTTTATAATCCCTGAGCAGGTCAGCATAATAAATAACACCCTCTGCAATGCACAAATGATTATTTTAGAAAGATGCGCATGTACTAAAAGGAAGCTTTCTCACCTAGTTGAAAAACAATGTGATGAATTAATAAAGCTGATCAAGTGATTTAACAGAATCCACAATCTTCGTCTTATTATTTTCAAAGATTAAAAGGCTTTTCCACCAAGAGCCAATTGTCTCCATTTGTCCAGGAACAATAAAATCTGATTGACTGTGATCTACCTACGCTGAGATAATTTGGCATAGGCCTCTCTTTAATTCTCCTTGTGTTTCTTCCTCAAGATACACAAAGCTGTTAGTGGTTTATCCCTCTGAAACCTGGGGGCTCATGTGAATAACTTTTAACAGTGAGATCGCACATAACAATTTACAGAGCAGTATGGCATAATGCAATTCAAAGTTGTTCTTGATTTAAAATGTTTCAAGTCCAACTACAGTGTCAGCCTGCCCAGAGAAATCTCTTATAAAAGTTTTCACACTCTGTTGGGTTAAGAGACAGTGGGTATTAATCCTATGGCTTCTACGCCAAGCTTCCTTTTTGTGGTCAGCAGAGAAGCTCTGTGGTTGGTCTGAAGGAGTCCAAAGTCTTTTTTCTGTGTTAAAACAAGGGAAAGTGGGCCGGTTACAGAGTAAAAGAAAAACCACAGCCAGCTCACTCTGCTGTAGCTTTTCCCTTAAATGTGGCCTAGAGCAAATCTGCTTTCCAAAAAAAGGTTTAATTTAAACCATACACAGTGCTGCAGGCTGCCACGTTTCCAAACTCAACATTCCTTTCTAATCTATGCACTCAGAACCAACATACTCTGTTTCCAATGGTACTCAGACAAGCTTTAATAAATAAAATATCACTGCCCATCCATTACTTAATTTGATAATAATATGCCCTCCCCCCATTGACATTATTCTAAGTGCTTATTCGAGTGTGTTGAACTGCTATAAACATCACCTCTGAAAAATCGGCTCTTTTCTCTTTGTGAAGGGAAGGAAAAGGGAATTACTAAGTGAGAGAACTTACGAATGATAGCAAGTGGTCCAGAGCTTCAGAAAACCACCACTCTGTGACGAGGTTGCATGTGCCAAAAACAGTTTATTATCTTTATGTTTAAAAAAAAAACTAAAACAAAAAATATATATTTATCCCTTAGCAATGACACTAGATCTGTGCTGTTATTCAAAGTATCACTAGGAAAGACCACAGTCACCCTAGCTCAGGACTACCAAACAGCCACATGACCAACCCAGGTCTCTTCGGCCACTGGTGTAGCTGGTGCCGATCGCCACGCTGGCCAGAGTGAACAGAATGAACAGCCCACAGTTGGGGCACTTTAATTTTTTGCCTCAGTGTATTCACTTGTATGTTCATTAAGAACTCCAACCCCAGCGGGAAGCCCAGCCCATGGTTTTCTATGTGAGTTGCCATGCTCTATTACACATGACACTTGTCAATTAAAGAGGAAGCCCTTTTAAAGCAAACTGAAGTTAAGCTGGTACTTTCTTCAACATCTGACTTACCGCTGCTGTTATCGTCCAAAAGGAAGTTTGTTTTAGAACAATGATAGCAGTAGTAATCCTCCTATTTCAGCAGTGAGGGATTTAAACACATTCAGGGCACTGGGGACCAGTCAAAAGGTTTCTTTCAGCAGAACTATGTATTTTCAGTATTAAAAGGAAGGTCGTGCCAATGGGATAACTGCCAAGACTGGACAATTTTTCAGCCTCTCAGTTTGGAGGATATCATTTTAAACTACCAGGTATAATACAAATGTGGCACCATGATCAATGCAATGAATTCTCTCTAGTCAGTAAAACGCTCTCCCAAATAATGGAATCCATTAATAATGATTACTGCCCCCATGCCTTTGCCACAGAAGTAATGCCCAATGCTACATCTCAATGGCCTCTAATAAATACATACAATTCCCACAATAAGAACATAATCATAACACGCCAAATGAGTGCAGATTCCAGGGAGAGTACAAATTAAAAAGCCATTAGGTAGGATAGTCCCTGTTCAAAACCTATTTTACCTTGTAAAATACACTTTCCTTATCTGTAGAATGGGGCTTAGAGGAGATGATGGCTTAGGTCCCTTCCAGCTCTGTCAGTCCATGAGGGCTTAAAGTTTTCTCAAGGGTTTTAAATCTTAATGCACTCACTTTAGGACTCTCACCAGCACACCAACAATAATTAATGCTAATAAGGGTCCATGAAACTCCTGCAATGAAACTTTAATTTGGATTGATCTGGAGGGAGAAGAAAATGCAACAGAGAAGATGTCAGCCTTAGATTTTAAAGTTGAACATCATTTGTTTCCTGAAAACACTGAAGCAGCACACCTACAACAGGACAGCTGAAACACGATTTCCTGGAGATGCAGGCAGCTGACCCAGCACGCGTGAACACACTCAAGAAAGTATCCTCTTAAGGGACTTCCCCAGGAGTCAGTGCTTAAGACGCCATGCTCCCAGTGCAGGGGCCTGGGTTCAATTTCTGGTCAGGTAACTAGACCCCTGTATGCTGCAATTAAAATAAATAAGTAAAATATTTTGCTATGATTAAAACCCTACATGCTGCAACTAAGACCTGGTGCGGCCAAATTTTTAAAAAAAGCAATACTTCAATCTGTTTAAAAAAAATAACTCAAAGCTCAGAAACATATTTCAATTATGTCTTAGCATAATGATAATTAGCATTATTTATTCTGTGACCTCGAGAAGGCAATGGCACCCCACTCCTGTATTCTTGCCTGGAAAATCCCATGGATGGAGGAGCCTGGTAGGCTGCAGTCCATGGGGTCGCGAAGAGTCGAACACGACTGAGCGACTTCACTTTCACTTTTCACTTTCATGCATTGGAGAAGGCAATGGCAATCCACTCCAGTGTTCTTGCCTGGAGAATCCCAGGGACGGGGGAGCCTGGTGGGCTGCCATCTATGGGGTCACACAGAGTCGGACACAACTGAAGCGACTTAGCAGCAGCAGCATTCTGTAACCAACAGGATAAATCCTTTGTGTGAACTATTCTCATTTACTCCTCACAAGAAGCTATTCCCATTTTACACATGAGGAGACTGAGGCTGATGAACTGTTAAGTAACCTCTCCAAAGTGAAAATCGATAAGGAACCAAGAGAGAACTATACCTAATTAGTAGAACTCCAGAGCCTAAGCTCTTAGCCACAATGCAGACACCACCTCCTCTTATTAATAGTATCCACATGATGATCTGTTTAAACCCAGTTGCTACCTTCAAAAGCCCCTTATTTTTGTGAGATGTTGACAACTTCAAGCACCAAAGGTCAAGCCTCAAGACTGGTTTTGAAGCAGGTTATTTCTGTGCTATAGATCTTTAATTTGCTCTATTTAAATGTGTGCTTTTAAATTCTCAACCTTCAATATCCAACAGCGCCTCAGCTGAGATGAAAGAAAGGCTTCTCCTTAGCTTGGGAGTCAAGTATCAAACGGTCTCCCTCTCTTGCTGACAAATCTGCCAAAATGCTCTTGACTAAAGGGAGAAAACGCAAACGAGGGCATTTGGGTAAATTCATATTAGGACGCTCTTTTCCTCTTATGGAAAATAAAAACCAAGTTTTATAGAGACTTCTCTAGGCTGACCTGTAGTGAGACAATTAAGATGTGGACTATATATGGAGACAAACAAGTTACTCGAAGCTCTGAAGACAACAGTAGCTCAGAAACTCACAGAAGAAAAAGCCAAGTGCTCAGGACTCACCCGTGGACCCTTGGGTGTTTAAAATGGCAGGAAGGCTTAGGAGCTATTTTTAGTATATTAAAACCTTGAAGAGAAACTACATACTTATCCACAAAACAACTGCACAAGCTTGCTAAAACGTCATCCAATTCATCACACAAAAACTATTTCATACTCTCCACTCCTTTGCATCTGTGTGCTCAGTTACAGATGTCCATC
Source organism: Neotragus pygmaeus (assembly GCA_006410875.1). Classification (NCBI taxonomy): domain Eukaryota; kingdom Metazoa; phylum Chordata; class Mammalia; order Artiodactyla; family Bovidae; genus Neotragus; species Neotragus pygmaeus. Next base: position 507,669 of record SJYV01032207.1, on the reverse strand, counting down.
TGCTTTAAAAATGGGAAAGCAAATTAATTGCTAACTAATGCAGTCTGTCTGGAAAACAGAAGTTTTCCAAAATGAAACAAAAAGTAGTATTTGAGCTTCTTGTTGATAAAAAGAAGTTAGAGAAGTAAAATTACAGTCAAAGGCATCCTCAGCTTTCCTGCATCTCAGATTTCGAACCTCACTGTAACAACAAAAGATCACATTATAACTTTGTAACTACAAGGAATCTTAAACACTTACAGACCTAGCAGGCAGGTTAAAGCAGGCTGCTGATACAGGATAATACAACAGGGAACAGTGGGGATTATGGCAAATTAGAAACATCATATTTCACCTAAAGGCATTCGGATTCAAATGTTTGAAAACTGGGCTGGCACCATTCAACTCACAGAACGCTGATTTACCAGCCCTAAACTCAATGCACCCATTTCATTGATCAGAAAACTTGTTTTCAGAGAAGTCAAGTGACTTGCCTAAATTCACTGCTTGAATCTACTCCCCACCCTGACCAACTGGAAGGGAAGTTTCCTGATTGCCATCCTTCAAGGCAGTTACTGAACAAACCCAGCTCATCCAGCTAGGCTCTCTGATAAATAGGCTAGAAAGACCGATGACTTTAAGATCACCCTGCCCTCACTCTCCTAGAGGAGGAGACAGACCAGGAAACAAACGTGACAATATACAACAAGGACAGTGATGCTCTGTTCTCATCAACTGCAAATGAGAATACAGGGAAGGGGAAGAGTCGCCACTTTAGAGGGGGCCGTACTCAAGTTTTAAAGAGTTCGATCTTTGCAGATACAGACTGCTATGGCATAATGTTCCTGGGCTTTATTATTTATATCTTTAAAGAAACATATTCCACAAAACGGAGGGGGAGAAAAAGGTCTCAAATCATGGTACTCGTGGAAAGTCTTAGCCCAAGCAAACTTTAATGGTCTAGTTATAAATCTTCCAAAATGAGAATTTCTAATAGAAATACTGACAGACCTTTAATTATGGCAGCACTATGGGGCTTTGTATAAGAAAGGCCACATATTTTCAGTTTAGGTGGTTATTTATAGGATGCCTTGCAAAGGATTTTATTTACAAGTGCCTGACTGAATCAATGAAGTAAAGTTTTACACAGGAAAGGAAGTGCAAAGTACACTGTTTGAAAAAGCAGGGATTTACCTCCTGGGGTTCAGGAGGCCCAGGGACCAGGGGCTTCAGGCAGTGAATGATGATTTGACTCCTCCAGTTTGTATAAAAGGTTGAAGTTCAGTCTGGCGCAGTGCAGCATTCCACAAGACCTGCTGCCTCTTTGAGCAGGCGATTAATCTCATGATCGATAGACCATATGATTAGGCACTAATAGCTGATAGGAGGAGAGAATAAACAACCATAAATTTGCTTTGTACCAAGTAATCCAAGTGTAAGCAGGGTCATTTAATGGCCACATTGGGTCATGTTACCTAAGGGGGCCATATGAAATAAAAATGGAAGAAGATCCTTACACTTTTTAAGATCTTCTATTGTTATCTCAGGGGACTGACCAGGGTGGGGGCTCTGAGCAACACCTTATCAGTTTTGTTCTCCTGGTGACAGATGCAAAGGTTTCCATGTGCTGAGCGTGAAGGGCTGATTACAGAAAGAATAATGGAAAAGTCCCATTGTTGAAATAACTCCTCTCTAGACCATCGTCAACCATCCCCGGTATATCGTGAGTGGCCCTGGGTGGTCTGTCTCGCAACTCCGTGAAACAGCAGAATCCAAGCAGAGAGAACAATCTAAAGAAAAGCAACGCTCAGGATCCAGAGCGGGCCCGTCTGTGACTCTCAGTCAAGACACTTGCTGGACTGTTTAATGTCGCCTTTGCATGCAGATCACTGCCCCGAGTTCCAGGGCTGTTTCTCAGGGTGTCATGAACTTCCAGTATTGGGAATGGTTACGAGACAAAAAAGCAGGGATCCACAAGGTCATAAATCTCATTCTTTCTTTTCTCCTTTTCCCTGGCTTCTTCCCTTTCTAAGACACTGACCTCCTCCATCAGCCCCGTGAAAGAAAGAAATCAATCACCCTGAGCCGAAAATGAAAACCCGAATCTTCACTATGCACTAGAAGGTTTTTCCTTGTCTGTGCCAAAATTCACGAAATTTTGCAAAATGTCAATTCCCTCTTACATAAGCCCTTCTCTCTACCCTACCCTGAGCCCTGGGAAGCAAAAAGCCCTGACGTTCTTACTTATCAATGACCAGGCAGAAGGAAGGAAGACACTTTGTTAGCCTAAAATGAAGATGCCAGAGAAAGTAACTGTTGGACAAAAAAGAACATCAACTGGTTTTGCACTGCGTTCTCAGTCCCACAGCAAACTACACAAATCTTTTCTTTGAAAACTATCTGGGAAACAAACCCCTCCAATCACCCTCTCCACTTGTGAATTGTTCCTCCTAGCCCCCATTCTTTTCAACTCCTCCTCCCGGGACCTACTAATATGGCCTTTGTTAATTTCCAAGCCTTTAGGGAACAACTGTTCACAACCCTTCCTTCCAGTCTAATTGTTCAATACCGCTGATAGCTCTTGAGCCCACAGAAGAGTATTCGATCAGCTCTTCGAGAAGAAAGCAGGCGCTTCAGACACCCCGGGGTTTGTTGGGGGAATTGCTGTTGTTGTTGTTCCTAGGACGCTGGGAAATTCATGCTCCATTCAAAGACAAGCATTATCAATACCCCGAAGAAGTCCAGTGGCATAACCCAACTAGATGAGAATTTTTAAAATTTATGCTGAAGATCCCTTCTTGGCTTTAGGTTTATTCAACGTGTTTCCACTCACAGAATTTCTCAGCTGGAAGATTTTGGGTCCAGATACTCTGGATCATAGAAGGATTTCTCAAAATGTTAAAATCACAAAGCACACTCCAACATCCAGCCATTTCTCTGCTGACACTTTTTGGAACAATAACACCAGTCCAGCTGGGGCCACCCATGCCAACTCCTGGTCAGGAAGAAGCACCTGCCTGGAAAGGAGACACACGAGAGGGCAGGGATAACTGTCTGCTCGGCTCCCAGGGAGGAGATGAAGGGCACAGCACGAGAGGGATCCTGCAGAGAGGGACCTCGCAGAGGGCATGGAGCTGAGCCCCAGGGAGCACAGGTCAGTGCTCATGCCCTGACGCCCCCAGTCCCCTCACATCCATATTTTTCAAGTTCTTCCTTAGCAACTAGTACCAATGTTTAGCCATCTCTGAAACACCCAGAATATAAGGAAGACACTGTCAGTTCCCTTCTTAAACCAACCTGAATTCTCCTCGGAGGGAAAAAAAAAATCTCCATCACACACACACAGAGGATATGTAAATCTACCCCAGCTGTCCCACCCTGATTGTGTGTGTGTGTGTGTGTGTATGTGTGTGCGTGTGTGCATGCACGCGTGCGTGTGCATGTATGTGTACGTGCTCAGTCANTTTGCAAAATGTCAATTCCCTCTTACATAAGCCCTTCTCTCTACCCTACCCTGAGCCCTGGGAAGCAAAAAGCCCTGACGTTCTTACTTATCAATGACCAGGCAGAAGGAAGGAAGACACTTTGTTAGCCTAAAATGAAGATGCCAGAGAAAGTAACTGTTGGACAAAAAAGAACATCAACTGGTTTTGCACTGCGTTCTCAGTCCCACAGCAAACTACACAAATCTTTTCTTTGAAAACTATCTGGGAAACAAACCCCTACAATCACCCTCTCCACTTGTGAATTGTTCCTCCTAGCCCCCATTCTTTTCAACTCCTCCTCCCGGGACCTACTAATATGGCCTTTGTTAATTTCCAAGCCTTTAGGGAACAACTGTTCACAACCCTTCCTTCCAGTCTAATTGTTCAATACCGCTGATAGCTCTTGAGCCCACAGAAGAGTATTCGATCGGCTCTTCGAGAAGAAAGCAGGCGCTTCAGACACCCCGGGGTTTGTTGGGGGAATTGCTGTTGTTGTTGTTCCTAGGACGCTGGGAAATTCATGCCCCATTCAAAGACAAGCATTATCAATACCCCGAAGAAGTCCAGTGGCATAACCCAACTAGATGAGAATTTTTAAAATTTATGCTGAAGATCCCTTCTTGGCTTTAGGTTTATTCAACGTGTTTCCACTCACAGAATTTCTCAGCTGGAAGATTTTGGGTCCAGATACTCTGGATCATAGAAGGATTTCTCAAAATGTTAAAATCACAAAGCACACTCCAACATCCAGCCATTTCTCTGCTGACACTTTTTGGAACAATAACACCAGTCCAGCTGGGGCCACCCATGCCAACTCCTGGTCAGGAAGAAGCACCTGCCTGGAAAGGAGACACACGAGAGGGCAGGGATAACTGTCTGCTCGGCTCCCAGGGAGGAGATGAAGGGCACAGCACGAGAGGGATCCTGCAGAGAGGGACCTCGCAGAGGGCATGGAGCTGAGCCCCAGGGAGCACAGGTCAGTGCTCATGCCCTGACGCCCCCAGTCCCCTCACATCCATATTTTTCAAGTTCTTCCTTAGCAACTAGTACCAATGTTTAGCCATCTCTGAAACACCCAGAATATAAGGAAGACACTGTCAGTTCCCTTCTTAAACCAACCTGAATTCTCCTCGGAGGGAAAAAAAAAATCTCCATCACACACACACAGAGGATATGTAAATCTACCCCAGCTGTCCCACCCTGATTGTGTGTGTGTGTGTGTGTGTATGTGTGTGCGTGTGTGCATGCACGCGTGCGTGTGCATGTATGTGTACGTGCTCAGTCATGTCCAACTCTTCGTGACCCCATGGACTATAGCCCACCAGGCTCCTCTGTCCATGGGATTCTCCAGGCAAGAATAACGGAGTGGGTTGCCATTTCCTCCTCTAGGGGAATCTTCCTGACCCAGGGACTGAATCCACATCTCTCGTGTCTCCTGCATCGGCAGGCGGATTCTTTACTACTGGGCCATCTGGGAAGCCCTAATCTTGTCACCACTGAAACTCTGGAGGGCCTGTAGCCAACCTGGTTTATAGCAGTAACAGCAGTCTTAATATCTACTATTTACTGAAAATCAAACACAGTCTGGGACACTTACAAAATCATTTCTACTTGTCAAACAGTCCTGTAGAGTTAATATGGTTCCCCACCCGGACTTTATAAAACAGGAAAAACAGAGATGAAGAAACTCAGAGAGGTTAAACAACTTGCCAAAAGTCACACAGCCCATCAACAGCAGACCCAAGATTTGAATCACATCTATTTGTCATGAAAGCTGATTAGTTTCCCAGGAGATTATGCTATTTTCCACACTGGCTTAGGAATATAAGAATGAGATTGCCCTATAGCTCTCAGGAATTAGCTGGTACCAGTACCAACAGCTGGCCCTTCTCGTTTACATTTTCCTAAGCATGAAAGCAATACAGCCTTAACACCATTCCCATGGATACCAGAGTCTCATATCACTAAGGCAATCAGAAACAAGATGAGTCAGTCTTAGCAAAAACATTAAGTATAGGCTGAGTTAGGACTATGTGCACAAAAAAGCAGCAGAATGGAGACTCTGTAAAGATTTTTTTTTAAATCTTAACATAAAACCCAAAGAAAGAAAAAAGTAGCTTGATTTATTTATTCTTCCACCCTCAGCTAACGTTGGCTGAGCATCTACTATGCACTAAACTTTCCTAGATTACATTAGAAAGGGAATGCTTCAGTTTCTCAATTTCTTTTTGCCGACTGAGACCCTTCAGTACAGGTAATTCACTGACCATATTCTCCTTCATCGTCTATTCTATCCTGATGCTCTGTAGACACAATAGAGCCTGCTGCTAACTTGACGACTTCTGTTCTGGTATCCTAGTCACGTTTTAGCCATTCTGAAATGGAAAGTACCAATAAAGTAGAGTTTGGGAGATATAATCCAAATGATTCCAGACCCTGCTAATGCTTCACACACTAACGAAAAGAAGGCCCAGACACAGATCTCAACAGTTCCACTAGTCAGCAGCTTCCTGTTGGTATCCAAAGGTTCACAGAGGTATGAAAAATGAAGCAGGCCTTCTTCACTCAGATACCAGCAGGGACGCCTCCTAAGTCTTCTAGAAGGTGCTAAATCATAAAGCTTCAGCAGGAATTCGTCAGACTAACGGGCTAGGGAGGGTGTAGTCAGAGGCAGAGGGAATGAATGGTACAGAGTTCCAAAGGCAAGAAAGAATGTGAGCTATTTAGCAAGCTACAAATAGTATACTATGGCCAGAAGGCGGGAGGGGGTAAGAGGGCTAGAGGTAAGCAGAGGCCAGTATTTCTAAGGGGCCTTGCCTTGGTGACCACTGCTTCATTCTCCTATTCATGTCACAGATGCTACTGAGTGGCTACCATGTAGCAGGCATGATGCTAGACCCTGGAGATACCGAGGTGGGTTAGCGCAGCTTCAGGATGCCTGTCACCACCACTCAAGAATGAGCCGCACCTGATGCAGCAGGCTAGTGTTCACCATGTGATGTAAACTGGAAACACAAGAAAACACCCCGAGCTTTTCCTAATCCACCTACTAAATTAAACCATCCACACCTGCAGGGGAAGGACTCCTTTGCACTGCTTTACAATGAACATTAGCCAAGCCCCCTAGGCTAATGCTGGACTTTTGCCCACTCATCAATATTAATTGCAGCATATATAGATCCAACCCTGTGTTCTCCCATTTCTCCAATTTCAGCCCTCACACCAAGGTACATTCTTAATCCAGCTGAAATTTCAGGGCACACACTTCAGTGCAGCTGGGACCATAAAAATTTACATGGTATCATTAAGCACCACTAGGTGGAAAAAAAAAAAAAATGAAAATTACATGCTTTCCAGAAAGCCCAAGGTCCACTTACAAAGGAAAAAAAAAAAAAAAATCAGCCTGGATACTGTAAAAGAAGGCAAAATGATTTTCCAACCACAACCATATAGGACTCAAAGATTTTTCTACACAGAAAGATACTCCTTTTGAAAACTGACATAAAATATCTCTGTCACCAGAAATCTGACTCCATGAAGCTAATCCTAAAAGTGACCAGGCCACAGTTCTTTGGTGACTGAGACTAATTTTAGAACTTTAAGATTCACTCAGTCTTTCACCATTATTTATATCATTATTTCCAAATATTCAGAATCTACCTTGGTTCTGGATATTTGGAAACATGGATTTAAGGATTCCCAGGTAGTACCAGTGGTAAAGAATTCGCCTGCCAATGCAGGAGACACAAGAGATGTCGGTTCAATCCCTGGGCTGGGAAGATGCCCTGGAGAAGGAAATGGCAACAACCTACTCCAGGATTCTTGCCTAGGAAATGTCATGGTCAGAGGAGCCAGGGAGGCTACAGTCCATGAAGCTGAAAAGAGTTGGACACAATTGAGTAACTGAGCATGCACGTGCATGGTGACACAGGATTACATTCATCTGCAAAGAAGCACCCCCAAGATCCGTGAACTCAAGACTCAGGAGTCCTAATGACGTGACATAAATTTAGACACGCCACAGGATGTCAGTCCGTCCAGAGCCCAGGCTGGCCACACTCTATCTTCCAACTTCTAGTGAAGAGCTTGTTAAATGGAATTAAGTAACACATACTGAAGACAATGTTTTCTAATGTATGAGAGTGGAGAACCTCCAAGCATTTTTAAAAGAGAAACTTTTAACAAACAAATATCTTCTGTGCGTCCAGCAAACACAATGCCTTCCTGTAAAGAGCACACCATTCAGCGGAAGGAGAGAGGATGGGGGGCAGTGGGCTGCAGGTAAACCCACACAGTTACAACAGGAAGGTGCGGTCCCGCAGTCACTTACACACTGGGTGTCAGGGAATCACAAATGAAGAGCATCAGATAAGCCCAGGAAGGTTTCCTGGGGGAAGGGCTTTTGAGTTGAGTCTTAAGGAGGTTTTCAGGTAGTAAAGCAAGTATAATCCACCCTGCGAGGTTAGCAACATTTGCATTTTAGAGTATGCTCTGTTGGAATCGGTTTCATAGAACAGAACAGTCAACTCAACAAAACTGACTTATTTTCCAATGAACCCAGGGACTCTGGACTCCCTGATAGGGTGTGGATGGCTGAATGACCGCCCCCCACCAATCTGCACCTTTAAATGGCTACATCCTAATTCCAGATCCTGTGACTGTGGCAAAAGGTGATCCAGTTTAGGATTTGAAAGTAGAGAGGTTATCCTGCATCATCCAGGAAGGCCCAATGATGTAATCACAAGGTTCCTTACAGGAGAGAGGCAGGACGACAAAGACCTGAGAGAAAGAGGCAGAAACTTGAGTGATGCAGAAATGAGCCAAAGATACCAAACCAGCCTCTAGAAGCTGGAAGAGGCAAGGAAGTGTCTCCCCTGGAACCTCCTGGATGGACCAGCCCTGTTGACACCTGACTGGTTTGTAGAGTCCCCAGCTCCAAGATTGTAAGAACATAAATCTGTGTTGTTTTAGACCATTAGGTTGTGATCATTTGTGACAGCAGGAATAGGAAACAAGCACAGGGCTTGCAGTAACAGGAAGAAGAGATGAACTCAATCAGCACTGACTTTACACCACAAATCTAAGCACCCTGATGGGCCAGAGAAACAATGACAGTAACCGTAACGCCACACACAAAACAGGAGCAAAACACGACAAATGGCTCAACTTGCTGACATAACTCCAAGTGAGCAGTCATCAGATATCCGGGGAATCCATATCTCAGTGCCCCTGCCGGGCCGCCCACCCCAAGGCTCAGACTCTGCACAAAACTCACTGCTCCAGATGCACCTACCCGCGGTCCCTTATGTGAAAAAGTAACTGGAGGGCAGGGATTCCGTTCTGTTTCTTCGCCACTCTATCCCCAGCACTAGAACAATGCTTGGCACATAGTAGGTGTTCAGTAACATTTAGTGAACTAATGAAAGCCAGGAGATAAAAGATAATCTATTTGTGAATAACAAGCAAGTCTCTGGTGGATAATGTTTCTACTGCAAGGTTATCTGATTGGCCAGACTCTGCAGATTTTGAGAAAACATCCTCCTAATTGCACTTCTGGTTTTAGCCACATAGTGTAACATGTAATAAAAAGGGCAAAACAAAAATTCGGAAAGTCAGTGAAACCAGGTTATGTGGCAATGCGTTAGCTCCGTGTTCCCACCATGCTTGAGGGAAGCATTAATTTCCTTGAGGGTTTTTCTCCTGGGCTTAGTGCTGAAATGGCACAAAACAGGCAGAGGTTTGATTCTCTTAGATTTACTATTAATGCCATCAGCATTTCAAGAATAAAATATCTACAAGCAGAAATGGCAGACCCTTAATTAAATGAACTTTTATAGCCATGTGAAATATCTCAAAGTTAAGAGCCAGAGGAGCAGGCAAAGTGACACAGACCAAAGAGGATTAAGTAACAGCAGCAGCAAAACAGGGACTTCCCTGGTAGCTCAGCTGGTAAAGAACCCGCCTGCAGCTCAGGAGAGTCCAGTTTGATTCCTGGGTTGGGAAGATCCGCTGGAGAAGAGATGGGCTACCTACTTTGCTCTTGGGCTTCCCTGGTGACTCAGACGGTAAAGGAGACCTGGGTTCAATCTCTAGGTTGGGAAGATCCCCTGGAGGAGGGTATAGCAACCCATTCTAGTACTTTTGCCTGGCGAATCCCCCTGGACAGAGGAGCCTGGCGGGCTGCAGTCCATGGGGTAGCAAAGAGCTGGACATGACTGAGCAACTAAGCAGAGCAGAGCACAGCAGCTAAACAGAGGTAAGCAACACGCATTTCCAAAAGAACCTTGTATGGCAGGTATGCTCTGATGCCGGTTCTTATTATTATAGTTTTTTCCACTAAAGACGGACAAAGGGTAGGAATTAAACAGCTGCAGGCCTTGGGCTAGTGGCTAACACAAAGGGAAAAATAAACATCCATCTATTTTCTCAAAGAACATTTCCTGAGCACCTATCCTGTGCCAAGCCAAGTGCTAGATCCTAGAGACAGAAAAACATTCTGATTAGTTCTCAGGCATGTTCTCTGTTATCGAGCAGCTGTGCCAAAGGCAGTTCCATTACCATAACCCTCATTGTCACAGTGAGAAAACTAAGGCTTAGCAGTATCATGAGTTCATGGGGCCAGTGCTTGGCAAAGAAATAATCTGAATCCAGACACATGTGATTCCAGGGCTCAAATTTTTGTGGACAAATGTCCCAGTGCCACTGCCCAGCAAAAGCCCATCACAGAATGAATGAGTTCAGACCTCAGCACACAGACACACATACTAATTGGAAAATTTCTAAAGACAAAAGTTTTCCACAGAGTTGCTTGTTACAGGAACACAAAAATGTTGTTTTAAGCCTTCTAGAACAATGGTTTGCTTAAAAACAAATTACTGCGCCTTAACTCACCAGTTTGTGATTCAGTGGGTCTAGAATTCAGATCAAGGATATGAATTTCTGGGACTTCGCTGGTGGTCCAATGGTTAAGACTGTGCTTCCACTGCAGGGGGCATGAGTTTGATACCTAGTTGGGGAGCAAAGGTCCTGCATGCTGCATGTTATGGCCAAAAAAAAATTTTTTTAAGATATGAATTTCTAATAAGTCTGTATGTGAGGCTGATGCTGCTGCTTTGGGGACCATAGGTTGAGAACCACTGATGTATAAATCTGCAAATGTGATCTCTAAAGCCAAGAATTCTTTTTTGTCCTCTGTACCTAAAAGAATACATGGCACATGTTCGCTGTTCAGAAAATAATTACTGAATAAATAAATCTGCTGTGTACTTGAAGAAGAGATAACCAACTTTATTAACACAGTGTGTAAACTAAGCGTTAACAGGTTCTGACTGGGGCCTGGGAAATCTCATGATGAAGGGTGTGAGCACTTTAATGAATCCTGTAACAAAGCCTCTGGCCACTCAGAGGTGTCCATGCATGGGTCCTGTTATCTCAACCTTTCTCAATCATGGTGATACAGCATATTGAACAGAACAGGGAATCAGTGCTAATTCTACACTTAATAAGGATAAATTCTAGACAGCTAATTCTAGACCGCTCAATGTCCTGTGGCACATCCCCAACTTACCAAAGCTTAGTTTTCCCTTCTATACAGTCGGTTCTTGGGAAGATCAGAAATAACGTACACAAAGTGCAGGAATCCTTCAATGGTAGCTATGATCAACGTGATCACAAACATACCTCTGTCAAAGCCATCACAAAAATCTTGATCTTCAGTAAACAGTCGTTCACCCAGCAATATTTGACAAATATTTACTGAGCATGCCATTCACTCTGTGGGGAGGGCTTGATTCTCTGATGCCACATTAAGTAACAGGTTTTAAAAAATCCCCTCTCCTAGGTTTCTTGCCACCCCAAAGAGTTTGCTCTAAAAATCCAAGGAGAACAGGCCCAGAAGTGCACTCTGTGAAGAGCTCAGGGGGCAAGAATCAACAAGAGCTGTGTCAAGAGAAGAAGCCAGGTGTTCCTCCTCCCTCTGGAGGCATGAAGTGGGTTGAGTCAACAAGCCTACTTGCTCCTGAGCCAAACAGTCACCACAGGAGCGGTTCTTGGGGCAGGTGCGAGCCGATCAGGGAGACAAGCTGCACTGTCCGGGAGCTGCAGCTGGGAGGGTCTCTCCCGGGCACTCTCTTAGATTTTTGGCACGCACGCAGACAGCTTCTACATGCCAAAGAGCCTCTCGGTGTCAGCCGCCACACCTGAAGCACGAAAGCCAAGACAGAATGCCCCTCCCTCCACGAAACACTTGGTGCAAGTTAGCATGCTTGTATTGCATTATGCTGCTAAGGAAACTAAAATCACAAGTAAGGAACCAGAGAGCAGAAAGTAACCTTTACAATTTCCTATTTCTGTGTTCATTCATAATGTAAAAGACTTAGAAAGGTACCCATTTGGACTCTTGGGAATAGGAAAATCCCAAAACCATAGTTTACTATTTTCAAAGGAGTTTCAATATGGGCAAAAATCAAGAATACCGTTCTTCAGGCTAAGTTTATATCCTGAAATATGCTTCTTGTAAGAAATAATTTTCAAATGTGGAATCTAAAATTAAGCAAAAATAACATACAGTATGTTCAGCTTTGAAATTTGCCGGGACTCAGCCAAGTTTACCATAAACAGAAGGCAGAATTGTCTATTTTTAACTTTACAGCCCTTGGGTGATTAAAATTTTGAGCCATAATAAACAACTTTTTTCTTCTTTGCAACATAATTTCTCATTTGAAATTGCAGTCTTTTTAGTTGTTTAGGAGATATGGATTGAGCACTTCATGTTTTTAAATTCTTTCTTAAACGGAAATTTCTTGCAGAGACTAAATGCGTGTATTAGCATGCCAAAAGCACAGATTTTAAAAAAAGAAGAAGAAAAGGAAAAGAACCTCACTAAGGCCCCAAAACTAAACTGCTTTCTCCTCTTCTGCGCTAACCATTGAACAAGTAGCACCTTCAGCCACGTGCCTTTTGGGAGAACAGAGTAACTGATCCCACCATTCTGCCTATATAAACAGAATCGCTACAAACACCTCACGATAACCCAACAGATTATCTGGCAAATTGGGTATATGTGTAGATCTATTATGTCAGCAGAAAGTGTATATCCCCACCAGGAAAGACAGTTGCATATGCAATAAGCCAATAGCCTTTGACACATCAGTTAATCACATCAGTTAGCTACTATCTCCCGTGCATGATCACAGTGTTAATGAAACTATTTTGGTGTAGACGTATAACAGGTCAAGACAAGCAGACCAGGAAAGAGAAGGGATTTTGGGTCACATAGAATGTCAGCGTGATAAGTCACACAGAATTTAACCTTGGCCCCCAAAAAGGATATAGAATTTTTTCCTCTGCTGCAAGTAGCTAATATTCTTTTCCTTTGGCATCTCAAAACCCTTTAGAAATTACCCAGTTTAACAGTATTGCCTTCCTATCAAGAGCCATTAACAAGTCAGTTACTGGAGATAAACTGAACCCGGATACCACGGGTGCTGGCTTTATAAGTAATGCTTTTTGTTTGTTTGTTTTCCCCTGAGGGAAAGGATGAGTGAAAAGATGGTGCTCGATTTCTGGTTCGGATGACACGGTGAGGAATGGTGACAGACACTCATTTTGAAACGCAGGAAGATTAGCAGATTTGTTGGGAAAATGGGTCAAGCAGTGCAAGACATTAACCCAGGTTTTTGTCTCTGCTTTCTTCGCACATACTGTGTCTATGAGAAGCCCCAGCATGCTAAGTGTGGTACATCGTTTCAGTCCTGTCCGACTCATGGCAACCCCATAGACTGTAGCCTGCCAGGCTCCTCTGTCCATGGGATTCTCCAGGCAAGAATACAGGAGTGGGTTGCCAAGCCCTCCTCCAAGGGATCTTTCCACCCCAGGAATTGAACCCATTATCTCTCATGTCTCCTGTACTGGCAGGCAGGTTCTTTACCAGTAGTGCCACCTGGGAAGCCTATATGAGAGGCTCCAGAGAAAGACCTAAATTCCTACACCTGTCTTCTAAAGCAACAGAGAATACTCCACAGGGCACTTAAGTATTTAAGCTTATTAAGGTCACTCTAAATAATCTCTTCTCCAGACTTTACCACCATGTTTTCCTCCCTTCCCCTCCCCTCCTATGATATGATTTCCATTAGCATCCAGGTTTCCATTTTGTTGGCATTCCTTTTAAACATTTTGGGCCCAAAACTGAGCAAAAAACTACAGCTGTGGTCAAACCGCAGCCCAACACGGCATCAGCTTTGGAAATCGCACCGTCACACGGCTGGCCCCTGTTAATCTTGTGGTCAGCTTACACTCTTAGACTGTTTTCACATGGACTCCTGTCAAATTAGGTTTCCTCCTTTGTATAAAGAAACTTATTCTAAATTCAGGATGCCCCATTCCCAGCCTGTCTATATTTAATAGAAACTGAGGATTTGCATCCTATTTTCATTTCATTCCGATCAATTCTGTTTCCAACTTTGCCAGGATGCCCAGAGGTATGAACTATTAAAATGAGCTTTCCCTTGCGTGCATGCTCAGTAGCTCAGTCGTGTCCAACTCTGTGTGACCCCATGGATTGTAGCCCACAAGGCTCCTCTGTCCATGGGATTTCCTAGGCAAGAATACTGGCGTGAGCTGCCATTTCCTTTACCAGGGGGTCTTCCCAACCCAAGGATCAAACCAGCATCTCCTGCATGTCCTGCATTGGCAAGTGGATTCTTTACCAGTGAGTCATCTGGGAAGCCAGGCTTTCCCAAGCTACCTTCCAAAAAACAGTCCAAAAATGTTCTTATCCTTTTTATCACTGGATTCTCCCTACCCCAGGTTATTTTATAAATTGCATTTTCCTTACGGAAAATATATAAGCCATAGGGGTGGTGGAGGCACCTGCAAATTAAGAACAAAATAATTTGTCATTAGCCTTGGAACAGTGCAGGTCGATTATAAATGATTTTTTTATTCTGGAGAACAAAATTTGTATTTTTATCATGTAAATTTAGATACTGTACACTGGTCGTCTTCCACCGACCCCCTTCCAACCCCCAAAAGAAACCCCCAAACAAACAAATACAAGCCAGATATTTACCAACATCCGGGAGGCCAGTAAATAATTTAAGTTTTTTCTGTAGCCAGTGGTAAGGAATGTTGATTGGGTTTACATAGCTATCAGCATGTAACAGACTGTGTAGCCTTCAGGGCAGAGGTACAGAAAAGTGTAAAGGAGGGAGCTATGTTTTTAAAAAAAAAACGTACCCTGGCCAATTTTCAGTACTTATCTCAGCCTTGCAGCCCCATTGCCTGGCTGTTGTAGGGTCATATAAGGATCTGAAGCTTAGGGAGTAAGTGGTCTCCAGGCTTCTACCTCTCTGAATATTTCTACCACCATTTATCAGTTATCATCCAGTTTAGTCCCACCTAACATCGGGATTTTCACCAGGTTCTGGACATGCTGGGAAAGTACTCTTCTACATCCTGCATTTTCAAACTATTAGCAGACAGCAACATTTTCTTTGTATAAATCCCTTAAGAAAGAGGTATGCAAACAATTTTATACTTCTAAGGATGATGGCGGGAGTAGAAATATGTTTAACCTGATGCTTATCAACTTAGAAATTAGAATGAACTTAATAGTTAAGCTTATTACATAGTCTTTTAAAGAAGAATGGAATACATCTGTTTGGGGTAATTTAGATGTAGTTGTGCCTGAAGGCAGGCGGAAAGACAAGATCACTTCCCAGTAACCCGCTGAGTTCATTAACAATGCCACCGGAGCAGGCACCAATGACTCAGAATTGAAACCAAGAAAGAATATTATGAAATCTGAAGCTAGGGAATAGCTGATTCCTATTACCTACCAGTGGAGAAGGCAATGGCACCCCACTCCAGTACTCTTGCCTGGAAAATCCCATGGACTGAGGAGCCTGGTANCCACGCAGACAGCTTCTACATGCCAAAGAGCCTCTCGGTGTCAGCCGCCACACCTGAAGCACGAAAGCCAAGACAGAATGCCCCTCCCTCCACGAAACACTTGGTGCAAGTTAGCATGCTTGTATTGCATTATGCTGCTAAGGAAACTAAAATCACAAGTAAGGAACCAGAGAGCAGAAAGTAACCTTTACAATTTCCTATTTCTGTGTTCATTCATAATGTAAAAGACTTAGAAAGGTACCCATTTGGACTCTTGGGAATAGGAAAATCCCAAAACCATAGTTTACTATTTTCAAAGGAGTTTCAATATGGGCAAAAATCAAGAATACCGTTCTTCAGGCTAAGTTTATATCCTGAAATATGCTTCTTGTAAGAAATAATTTTCAAATGTGGAATCTAAAATTAAGCAAAAATAACATACAGTATGTTCAGCTTTGAAATTTGCCGGGACTCAGCCAAGTTTACCATAAACAGAAGGCAGAATTGTCTATTTTTAACTTTACAGCCCTTGGGTGATTAAAATTTTGAGCCATAATAAACAACTTTTTTCTTCTTTGCAACATAATTTCTCATTTGAAATTGCAGTCTTTTTAGTTGTTTAGGAGATATGGATTGAGCACTTCATGTTTTTAAATTCTTTCTTAAACGGAAATTTCTTGCAGAGACTAAATGCGTGCATTAGCATGCCAAAAGCACAGATTTTAAAAAAAGAAGAAGAAAAGGAAAAGAACCTCACTAAGGCCCCAAAACTAAACTGCTTTCTCCTCTTCTGCGCTAACCATTGAACAAGTAGCACCTTCAGCCACGTGCCTTTTGGGAGAACAGAGTAACTGATCCCACCATTCTGCCTATATAAACAGAATCGCTACAAACACCTCACGATAACCCAACAGATTATCTGGCAAATTGGGTATATGTGTAGATCTATTATGTCAGCAGAAAGTGTATATCCCCACCAGGAAAGACAGTTGCATATGCAATAAGCCAATAGCCTTTGACACATCAGTTAATCACATCAGTTAGCTACTATCTCCCGTGCATGATCACAGTGTTAATGAAACTATTTTGGTGTAGACGTATAACAGGTCAAGACAAGCAGACCAGGAAAGAGAAGGGATTTTGGGTCACATAGAATGTCAGCGTGATAAGTCACACAGAATTTAACCTTGGCCCCCAAAAAGGATATAGAATTTTTTCCTCTGCTGCAAGTAGCTAATATTCTTTTCCTTTGGCATCTCAAAACCCTTTAGAAATTACCCAGTTTAACAGTATTGCCTTCCTATCAAGAGCCATTAACAAGTCAGTTACTGGAGATAAACTGAACCCGGATACCACGGGTGCTGGCTTTATAAGTAATGCTTTTTGTTTGTTTGTTTTCCCCTGAGGGAAAGGATGAGTGAAAAGATGGTGCTCGATTTCTGGTTCGGATGACACGGTGAGGAATGGTGACAGACACTCATTTTGAAACGCAGGAAGATTAGCAGATTTGTTGGGAAAATGGGTCAAGCAGTGCAAGACATTAACCCAGGTTTTTGTCTCTGCTTTCTTCGCACATACTGTGTCTATGAGAAGCCCCAGCATGCTAAGTGTGGTACATCGTTTCAGTCCTGTCCGACTCATGGCAACCCCATAGACTGTAGCCTGCCAGGCTCCTCTGTCCATGGGATTCTCCAGGCAAGAATACAGGAGTGGGTTGCCAAGCCCTCCTCCAAGGGATCTTTCCACCCCAGGAATTGAACCCATTATCTCTCATGTCTCCTGTACTGGCAGGCAGGTTCTTTACCAGTAGTGCCACCTGGGAAGCCTATATGAGAGGCTCCAGAGAAAGACCTAAATTCCTACACCTGTCTTCTAAAGCAACAGAGAATACTCCACAGGGCACTTAAGTATTTAAGCTTATTAAGGTCACTCTAAATAATCTCTTCTCCAGACTTTACCACCATGTTTTCCTCCCTTCCCCTCCCCTCCTATGATATGATTTCCATTAGCATCCAGGTTTCCATTTTGTTGGCATTCCTTTTAAACATTTTGGGCCCAAAACTGAGCAAAAAACTACAGCTGTGGTCAAACCGCAGCCCAACACGGCATCAGCTTTGGAAATCGCACCGTCACACGGCTGGCCCCTGTTAATCTTGTGGTCAGCTTACACTCTTAGACTGTTTTCACATGGACTCCTGTCAAATTAGGTTTCCTCCTTTGTATAAAGAAACTTATTCTAAATTCAGGATGCCCCATTCCCAGCCTGTCTATATTTAATAGAAACTGAGGATTTGCATCCTATTTTCATTTCATTCCGATCAATTTTGTTTCCAACTTTGCCAGGATGCCCAGAGGTATGAACTATTAAAATGAGCTTTCCCTTGCGTGCATGCTCAGTAGCTCAGTCGTGTCCAACTCTGTGTGACCCCATGGATTGTAGCCCACAAGGCTCCTCTGTCCATGGGATTTCCTAGGCAAGAATACTGGCGTGAGCTGCCATTTCCTTTACCAGGGGGTCTTCCCAACCCAAGGATCAAACCAGCATCTCCTGCATGTCCTGCATTGGCAAGTGGATTCTTTACCAGTGAGTCATCTGGGAAGCCAGGCTTTCCCAAGCTACCTTCCAAAAAACAGTCCAAAAATGTTCTTATCCTTTTTATCACTGGATTCTCCCTACCCCAGGTTATTTTATAAATTGCATTTTCCTTACGGAAAATATATAAGCCATAGGGGTGGTGGAGGCACCTGCAAATTAAGAACAAAATAATTTGTCATTAGCCTTGGAACAGTGCAGGTCGATTATAAATGATTTTTTTATTCTGGAGAACAAAATTTGTATTTTTATCATGTAAATTTAGATACTGTACACTGGTCGTCTTCCACTGACCCCCTTCCAACCCCCAAAAGAAACCCCCAAACAAACAAATACAAGCCAGATATTTACCAACATCCGGGAGGCCAGTAAATAATTTAAGTTTTTTCTGTAGCCAGTGGTAAGGAATGTTGATTGGGTTTACATAGCTATCAGCATGTAACAGACTGTGTAGCCTTCAGGGCAGAGGTACAGAAAAGTGTAAAGGAGGGAGCTATGTTTTTAAAAAAAAAACGTACCCTGGCCAATTTTCAGTACTTATCTCAGCCTTGCAGCCCCATTGCCTGGCTGTTGTAGGGTCATATAAGGATCTGAAGCTTAGGGAGTAAGTGGTCTCCAGGCTTCTACCTCTCTGAATATTTCTACCACCATTTATCAGTTATCATCCAGTTTAGTCCCACCTAACATCGGGATTTTCACCAGGTTCTGGACATGCTGGGAAAGTACTCTTCTACATCCTGCATTTTCAAACTATTAGCAGACAGCAACATTTTCTTTGTATAAATCCCTTAAGAAAGAGGTATGCAAACAATTTTATACTTCTAAGGATGATGGCGGGAGTAGAAATATGTTTAACCTGATGCTTATCAACTTAGAAATTAGAATGAACTTAATAGTTAAGCTTATTACATAGTCTTTTAAAGAAGAATGGAATACATCTGTTTGGGGTAATTTAGATGTAGTTGTGCCTGAAGGCAGGCGGAAAGACAAGATCACTTCCCAGTAACCGGCTGAGTTCATTAACAATGCCACCGGAGCAGGCACCAATGACTCAGAATTGAAACCAAGAAAGAATATTATGAAATCTGAAGCTAGGGAATAGCTGATTCCTATTACCTACCAGTGGAGAAGGCAATGGCACCCCACTCCAGTACTCTTGCCTGGAAAATCCCATGGACTGAGGAGCCTGGTAGGCTGCAGTCCATGGGGTCGCTAGAAGTCGGACAGGACTGAGTGACTTCGCTTTCACTTTTCACTTTCATGCACTGGAGAAGGCAATGGCAACCCACTCCAGTGTTCCTGCCTGGAGAATCCCAGGGACGGGGGAGCCTGGTGAGCTGCCATCTATGGGGTCACACAGAGTCGGACATGACTGAAGCGACTTAGCAGCAGCAGCAGCATTAACTACCAAATCCCAGACTAGCTTTCAAGGAAATACCCTAATTTCTTTCCTTATTTTCTGGTCTATAAAGGAGATACCCAGGAATCTCTTAGGAGAAAGAAGATCTATCTGAATAGCAGCATCCACAATTAAGAATCAACTGCAGGCTCCACAATCTGCAGAACCCACCAGTCCCACAAAGCGTTCTCAAGAACCCCCCCAATCTGACCAATATCCAAAAACACTCGTGACTTGACAACAGGTCAGGCTCAGGGCCAGCCTCTGCAAACTGTTTTTCTTCATGTCATCCTCAGAGTAACTAAATGAGTTCAAAATTATATCTCTTTTACAGATTAGGAAACCGAGACTCTGAGAGTTTAAAATGACTAATTCTTCATTAGAAAGTGAGAGGCGGCGTTTGACCACAGATCAGTCTGACCACAAAGACTCTTCCAACCTCCAAAGGAGTAAGGGTAAAGGTCAGGGTATTTTGTAAATAATTTTTGTTTTACTAAAAATTAAGAAAAGGATGGCCTTATACTCTTTCGTTCTTGAGGGGAAACGTTGCCACAGTCTATTTTTTGTGTGTGTGTGGCCATAATCTTCATTGCATTTAATTCTTCTTCTTCAACCGGAAAAAAAGAGAAAACCAGCTAATAGAGTAAGAACATTTAATTTTTACATGCTAATTAATGCATAAGCAACATCTATCACAACTAGAACAGATGTCAGACCTTCCATATATCTTCCCCTAAATAAGCAGGGGGATCACAGTTGACTCTGACAAAACACTGCTGACACTTAGGCTTAAAACTGGGGACAACCAAAATACCCAGGATGAAGGTGGATATATCTGAGCGCCCTGTCTGCACACAGGGAACCACCAGGGCAGCTTTAGAAAATACTCACGCCAGATCCCATCCCAGGCATGCTAAAAGGGCAGCCAAGACTGAGAACCATAGTCCCAAAGCAACGGAACTGAGGGTTAAACACAACACAAAATAAGTGCATTGAGTAGGATCAAAAAAAGAGAATGTAATGCAGTAAGTTATACGACAAATCTGGTTTCAAAAGTGATATACATGTCTGCACTAGTTTTCCATCCAACGAAGCATGCATTCTGAGCTGAGTCAACCCTGAGTTCCACCATGGTAACACAGGGCTCACTCACTCTTTCTGAATCTCTTTTTCCTTGTCCGTAAAATTAGGTCAATAATACCTACCTTGCAGAGCTGTCTTCAATATTAAATGAGATAACAAGGTATACAAGACACCTAGCACCTTAGTAAGTGTTTCAGCTTTCCAAAGTTCTCTCCATTTGGTTACTCAAGGCTTCAAATAATTCACTTGGTACGTTTGAGTCACCATTCTTTCCAAAATCTATGAGCCTCTGTCCTCTAGCATGAAGGACCCTTATAGTGATCTTGATTCAGAAGACTGTGTTGAATATTTATATTCATAATCCAGTTTGCACATATTTATGGGATAAGTCTCTTGAAGCTACCCTTAGCTAAGCGGAAGTTTCTTTTAAATGTGGGCACCTATTTTTGAGCACCTATTATGTGCCAGGCATTGTGCCAAGCATTCTGTATGTTTAATCTAACTGAATTTCAACTAATTCTTCTAAGGACTTCCCTGGTGGTTCAGACGGTTAAGCATCTGTCTACAATGCGGGAGACCCGGGTTCAATCCCTGGGTCTGGAAGATCCCCTGGAGAAGGAAATGGCAATCCACTCCAGTACTATTGCCTGGAAAATCCCATGGACAGAGGAGCCTGGTAGGCTACATGTAGTCCATGGGGTCGCAAAGAGTCGGACATGACTGAGCAACTTCACTTCACTTCACTTCAATTTGTATAAAGCCTCTCCAGGAAAAGAATTATTTCACTCATTTTATAGGTGATGAAATTGAATCTCACAGAGGTGAAGTAACTTGGACACACACACATGCACAAAGCAAATGGGGACACTCTCTACAACTTGAACCCAGGTCTCTCAAAAACTCCAAAGTCAGACCATAATTGTATCCCCCAGCGTATAAAATATTTCATATTTAAAGTATACATGTATGTATACTTAATGTATGTATTCATAAAATACCTTGTGGATATGTGTGCACATGCCAAACTTTAAGAGATTTAAGTATAAACTGCATTTCTGCACTTCAAACAGCATCATAAAATTAATTTCTAAATCAATATTGAAATTCATCTAGTTTCTATTTAGCGATTGGTGTTAATTTACTTCTTGTAAAGTGTTAGAAAGAGTCTAGAGCCCCTCCCCCTGGCCCTTTTATACTATTCAAGCTTTTTATTGGCCCTAATGTTGATTGCCTTCCCAGGGCATCTACTGGTTTGCGTATAATTTGTCTAATTAAATTTAAAGAAGAGATGTTTCAGGGAGCACCGTTTCATCATTTCCTCTCATACTCCATGCTGTGGACTTTAATGAGGACCTAAACCCCATCTTAACTCACCCTTAGTTTCAGCACAGATGAGCTGTGCTTGTTAAGACGGTCTTCAGTTGTCAGGAAAAATAGCTTTATTAAGGTCATGGAATGTGGAGAGTTTGATTAAAGCTAATCAAGGAAGAAAGCCAGGCGGCAGCACAGTGAATCAAGCCTCAGTACAACATGTTTAACATAACTTAACCTAGCCTATCTGTTAAAAGCAGACATAAATAAGATCAGGTTTCCAAAAAGAATGCATAGACAAATGCAGGCATATTACACGCTGTAATATATCTCCTGAATTTAAGTTGAACAACTCTTTCAATAAGTAGCATATATTTTAAGCCACATGGACCCAAGTGACAGTGGAGGGTTTTCAATAGCCCCTGTCGTTTAAGAGTGGCTGGGGGTTGGGGAGGAGGGATAGAGATTACTTACATTCTTTCAGATTTAAAATGTGTGATCTATGGATACGTTTGGCCAGTGATGGTACATTCAATATCACTCATTAATCTGAAAGTAAGGCTTCCAGCTCAGTAAACCTAAATGACTGTTATTATTAGCACAGGTAATGCAAAGCAAGGCACTCAACCTTTACAATATTTTGGAAGTTTTTTCTAAGTGGGGCTTATATGATTGTTTTCGTTTTATGAAAACTGAATAGTTGGGTAACAGGAAGAAATAGTAGGAATATGGAAATCTGAAGACCTAGGGCTATAGTCCTGACTCTAAAGTAAATTTGGTCGCATGACCTTCCACAGGATGACTGGCCTGGGCCATGTGGGCCTCAGCTCTTCAAAGACAGAAATGAGAGTAGCTGGGACTAGAAGGTCTTTTAAAGTCTGAAACTCTGATGATGCTATCACAGTTTACTTCTGAACCTAAAGTTCCATAATGCTGTTGAAGTCTACTGCAGTCTTCACACCTTCTTCCAAATTTAAGGTAATATGCTAATCTGAATGGCCACCCTATACTGTTACCCAATATTGAAATTTAAGAATCCTAATACAAAAAGTAACTGCAGAGAATAAATGAAGTCTGAAGAGTTTTGAAAATGAGACACAACTGTCCTGATGTTGATCTCTTTCCTCTTTGTTAATACCATTCTACTTGCTTCTTACTTCCTATCATTTTCCCTTCCAGGTGTGCCACTTCAGGACATATTTTTAACACACACACAAACGTTAAAAACAAACTCTATAGCTAATTCCATGATACTCATTATTTAGGCAGACCCCATGTTAAATTCACAATTATCAATCTAGTATTAACAACTAATAAATATTTTAGGTTGGTCATCAGAGAATCTTGAGGTAGTTATCTAAGCTACTCTGCATCCTATGTTGTATCTCGTAAAGCTGAAACAGGTAAGAAACTTCATGAGATGTGTGCACTCAAGATTTTTAGAGTTCCACAGAGTAAAACAGATGTCAGAAAGCAGCAGACCTAGCTTTCCACTCTAGCCTGACTCACCACCTTTTTCTGATTTACTGGAAGTAATGGAATACAGAGGCTTAAGAAGAGGAGAGCTGTGCATAATGGGATTTAAATAATCTGATTTTCCTAAGAAAAGAAATTGAGAAGCAAGAGATAAAGGATTTTCTGTACGTGTACGTACACACACACACACACACACACACACACACACACACACATCTTTAAATCACTCTGTAGTTTCCAAAGCATTTTTGTATCCTTTAGATATCATTAAAATCATTATATATAAAAAAAGCACACTTAAAGGCAAGGAGGGCAGCAACTATTATTTCCAATTTTTAAGAAATGGAGGAGCAAAGAAATTAAGCTGTTCCATTAAGAAAATAAGCAACTTCACACCGTACTTTGTTAATGGCGGTGCTGGAGGCAGACTCCAGGGCTTTTGAATTATCTAATGTTATCCCACTATACGATGCTGCCTATTTATGTTCATTTCTTAAAACTCAACTCAAACTCATATTTACTGAGTGTCAGTTATGTGTCAAGCACTTTTCCAGATACTAGGGAAAAAAACAGTGAACAAGACCAATAATGTCCTTTCCCTCCTAAAACATTCCAGTGTACATATGCACATATTTACAATATGTAAAGTTTAATATATATGGCTTTTCATACCCTTTTCTATACTAGCCTGTTTATGAGACTCATTAAAAATTAAGATCACATATAAATATTTATTATTTTTTTAAGAACTGCACTCATTAGGTCAGCACAGAACAAATAAACCTCAGCCACTCCCACATCCCTTCCTTCCTCATTCCTCCACACAGCTAGCCTTTTAAAACAATCTAAGTAAATAGCAAAGTAACGTCTATTCGAGTTACAGGTTTGTTCACATGCTGGGAAGAAAAAAAAAATGGCTATAAAAGTCTTTAGAAAAAAGAGAGGTTCAAAATTATGGAGAGGGATTTTTCTAAGGATCATTTTAGGCACAAACACAGGATCTTAAAGAAAGCACATGGATATCTTGTTTGGGAAAAGTTTGTTCTTTCTTCTTTTTAATCTACACAAAGCGTAGTCTTAAAAAGCCGGGGGGGGGGGGGGGGGTGTCTGCTCCCCATCTCTAGTTCTGTTGCTGAATGAAAGATCGACAGGAAATTAACACAGAGGTAGCGAGTTTCTTGCCAAGAGTGAACTCTGAAACAAAAGACTCACTATTGTGTAAGAAAATCTGACATCTATACCCTCAGCCATGGTCTAAACTTCAGTAATCCTTTAGTATGATCTACGATTTGTTGTAAGTTTTTAACATACACATCTAAAGTGGTGTATTACTCCTCATCTTCCAACTCCTTCTAAAAGAGGAACAGACTTGGTTCTTTGTTCTTCCCTTCTCTGTTCGTTTAATTGTCTTTTAGCCAGCGATAGAGTTAGTCAATGGATTCAACTGGCCTCCTCCTCTTACGGGGGACAGGCCAAAAATACACTACCTTTGAGGTTTACAAGATGTCAATTGCTATGAAGTTGTCTGAGATGGTGGTATTGACCTCTGTTGTTTTGAGCTTATGTTACAGAAAAGGCTCATTTCTTGATTCCACATGTAAGTGACATTACACAGTATTTGCTTTTCTGACTTACTTCACTCTGCATGACAATCTCTTGGGGGGAAGAAAGGGGCGGGATGAATTGGGAGGTTGATATTAACATATATACACTACTATGTATAAAACAGGTAACTAATGGGAGGAGAAGGGGACACAGAGGATGAGATGGCTGGATGGCATCACCGACTCGAAGGACATGAGTCTGAGTAAGCTCCGGGAGTTGGTGATGGACAGGGAAGCCTGGTGTGCTGCAGTCCATGGGGTCGCAAAGAGTCAGACACGACTGAGCAACTGAACTGAACTGAACGAGAACATTGTGTATAGCACAGGGATCTCTACTCAGTGTTCTGTGGTGACCTAAATGGGAAGGAAACCTAAAAAACAGTGGACATGTGTATATGTAAAACTGATTCACTTTGCTGTACAGCAAGAAGCTAACATGACATTGTTAAAGCAACTATTTTAAAAAGGCTCATTTTTGACAAATCTGTCAACTTGACACTGTTGCTATTTCCCCATTTCTAAGAGCCTTTACATTAAAACCATGGGAAGAATACCAAACAATGATGGTGGAAGCCACTAATTTAAGAATTTAAAATCAAACCAAGTGTTATTCAGGTAGATCCAATACGCATGAGCCATGTGTGACATGCAGTTAAAAGGTGAGATTCTTTCAGTAATTGTACTGGATTGCCTTATTTGACATTCAGTGCTAATCCCTCAGACAACATTTCAGACAGATCGTCTTGATTTTTGGCTATGTTTCCAAAATGACATAACCAAAGCTGGTCATATCTTTACCGCTATTCTTGAAAAGCAAACTAGGTTCACTTCGTTTCTATCAATAGACTTACCTACAGTTAGCTGATTCCAAACAAATGTATAAAATTGTGACCTACCGACATGAAATTGTGTTCCCCTGCTGCTGGAATAGGTGCCAGTAAAGCCAGAAGTAGGAACAAGTCACCAATGTATCAGCTGTAGAAGTTTTCTGGGCACATTCCAAAAGTCTACATCTGCTTGGCAACAACTCAGAAAAGAGCTACAGTTACTCCTTCTCCAGTAACATAGCTTTCCCAGGCTTCAATGTATGAAAAACAGCTAGCTCCCTATCAGAAAAAAATCCAACTAGATTTGTGAAAATCACATACTCACTACTCCGCCCCATCAACTTAAAAGTCATTGCCATACATGGGACCAAAATCATCAATGACATAGTTATCACATATTGTCCTGTTCGTGTGGTCTAAGAGTCCAAGTGGGAATCTTTTTTTTCTCCCTTTTCTTTTTGCAACATAAACACTTAAGCATTTAGTGATAAAATATTAAAAGCATGAGGCTCCAGACCCAGTGAGTACAAGTTGCTGATATAGCACCAGGCACCAAGGAAAGGAGTCAAGTATGTTAAAAAATGGCTCTACCTTAGACATTAGGGGCCCTATTCTTTCCCTAATATGCTTGCCTTGTTCTTACTGTCCACAGTTAAATGTGCACATCAGCACTAAAATGCATCCCCTTAAAATCTAGGGAAGAAATTCAACACATCGATGTCAACGAACAAAGTAATTGTCAAATTTGTTCACCACAAACAACAGACCTAGACACTGTTTTCAATTATAACATTAATTGATCTTTTGTCACCACTAATTAGAGCGATAACATCACATTTAGTTACTTTACTAGCAGGAGCTGAATTTGAGTTGCTGGAAAACGCATCAGCGGGGAAGAGAGTGAAGTGGGCAGAAAAAGGAGAATTTGTTGCGGGGTGGCGGGGTGTGCAGGGAGTCATACTACTTTCTTAAAAGAAATGTTTATCACTGTTGAGAGCATTTTCATATTTCAAGTAATTTTGTTTCTCCTGAAGACTTCATTTGGTCTGTTTGCAATTAAGGTTCATACTGCTATTACATAAAATGTTCCCTCGTTGTTGGGAAATTACAGACAAGGAAGACTAGGTTGATGACTGGAAAAGCTACCTTTGTACTTTGAAATAAAAAAGTTGTATGAACCTGTCATAACTCTAGTCTGTGAGAAATGTAAGGGACTTTAATGGGTATTTTAGTAGAACCACTTAAAATTAAGTGATGAATTGGAATGGGAAAAGTTATTCCAATAAAAGCAAACAAATTAACTCACCTGACCTTGGTCCACATAAAAGATTCATTTTCTTAATGGAAACAAACTCTTTTGAGTCTAGCTCAGGTTTAACCACTGAAGTGTATGTGGAACCTAAATTAAGCTATAGAAATGTACGCCTCCAGAAACTCAGGTGTACAAGCACAAGTAGGTAAAGAGTTCTAATAGCTGAGAGATATGCCACTGGCATGGTCTAGCATGACCCACTTCTACAATGATTACCACATGAGTCAGAAACCTGTTAAGACCCAATTAACAAAAATGTTATGCATCACTGATGCGTGCTTTGTCCAGAGCTTAATTCCACTGTTTTCCTAGGTAAATTCTGTCTTTCTATTCATTAACTTTCTCTTCCCTTGGGTATAAGAAGCAACTTCTTCCATTTTGTTTAAAAAGGTTACAGAAGATCTGAAAGTTACAGGGCAATGAGTATGCCTGTTTATCCATCACTCTAAGAGAGTAAGGTAACATATGTCTTCATTATACACTTGGCATCTGTGATGTCTTAAAAATCATGAACCTTTCTTATTTCACTAGCAGTCTGAAATATAACAATGCAGCCTGAGTAAGTTGGTCTTTCCTCTTCTTCCTACCTCAACAAGAAGAATTTTGTTTTAATACAGAGTAAAAGTAATTATTGAGCAGTCATTCTAGGAGCATCAGAAAAGTTAGTCTAGGCATTATGTTTCAAGCAAAACACTGACTTTTTAGAGAAGAGTCAACGACGACTCGTCATAACACTGTAAGAACCATTACCCTGGGTCAGTTCCCTCGGCTACCAAGCCAGGATTCTAATTCTTATGGGATTCCCCCCCAAGAGATAGTTTTTAAGAAGGAATAGCTGGGCTCCGAACGTCTCTCAACGTCTCTTAGCTTTATTACATGTCTTTCACATATTCAGTATCTAAACTTCCCTTGAAAAGTGGCCCTAAGGTGAAATATCACAAAGAACTCAAAACTTCAGATGAGAAAATGTGACTGTTGTCTTTCTGTGGGTATATTTCACTTGCACAGGACCTTAAAACCAAACTGTGTGGATGCTTGCTCTGACTCAACTAGATAAAGGTGAAAGTCAAAGTGTTAGTCACTCCGTCATGTCCAACTCTTTGCAATCCCACAGACCCACCAGGTTCCTCTGTCCATGGAATTCTCCAGGCAAGAATACTGGAGTAGATACCCACTCCCTTCTCCAGAGAATCTTCTCAGCCCAGGGATGGAAACCAGGTGTCCTGCATTGCAGGCAGGTTCTTTACCTTCTGAGCCACCAGGGAAGCTCTAGACAACGGTAGACAGACATAAACTACTCCTGGGGCAAACTGGGCTTCCCAGGTAGCTCAATGGTAAAGAATCTGCCTCCCAATGCGGGAGACACAAAAGACATTGGTTCAGTCCCTGGGTTGGGGAGATGCCCTGGAATAGGAAATGGCGACCCATTCCAGCATTTTCATCTGGAAAATCCCACGGACAGAGGAGCCTGGTGGGCTACAGTCCACGGGGTCGCAAAGAGTTGGACAGGAACTGAGCAGAGCACAGCAGCTGGGACAACCAGGTTACTTACATCGCCCAGAAACGACCTCTGCCTCATCTCATACGCTCAACAGTTAGAAGATTTAAAAAGAAAAGCAGCACGGGGCAGGTGGGCAGCACTGTTTATAGGAACGAGTATTACTGCTTTGAGTGTGCAACCCTAGGAAGGCCACTTTATCATCAGGACCTGAGTTTCCTTATCTATAAATAGTAGGGGATTGTATTAACTAACTTCTCTGAAATCTAGATATTGAAAACTCTCTTTCTACATATGTAAAATTATCAGCATCCATTTCATGTAGGCCAATGCCCATTTTAAACAGCAACATATGAGGGGGTTATGCTCATCAACACTTTCACTTCAGCTACATATTTTTTATTTCACACATAATAAAGCTCCTCATTTGTAACTGGGCTCTTCTCATCCCTGCAGATCACAACTCATTATGGCCCATTATTCTTCCTCTTCATTATTTATTAAATTAATTAGGTGCTCAGTACAACTACATTTTTAACTCATTCATCCAAAATAAAGGCACATGAAATAAGGTTGACTAAACTAAACAACCCGATACTAAAACAATACAGGCAGTTTCATCTCAATCAATCCACTCAGTTCAGAAATCTTCAGAGTTTAAAATTTGCCAGACACTGGGCTTCGTGCATGGGAGTCAAGGCCTTGCTAAGACCCTTGCCCTGAAGGAGCTTCCAGGCTACTGAGGAAGCCAACAGCTACTCAACAGCAGCTAAGAGTCAGGTGTAGACAGGATATTCTTCAATATCCCACCTGTTTTCAAGGTTTCTGCAGAGTAAAGGGCAAGGTTTTGCTGAAGAGTACTTAGGCTTATAATTAAAAACAAACAAACAAAAAGAAAATAAATGTAAACTCTAAAAGATTTATATTTTTTACCTTTTAAAAAAAGGCTCACTTCCTACCAAAACATTACAGTCTCTTTTCCATTTTTAAGGGCATAATTATTCTTTTTCAATGTCCAGGAGTATCAAGAGAAGGCAAAAAACATGGCAAACTTTAATTTTAGCCAGGCATCTTATGAGACTATTTCCCATGTCTGTCGGACAAAGTAAATGGTCTGGATGATGGTTTTATGAAGTTACAGTCTCTTGGGAAGCCCTCTCCAAAGAGGTTAGTTAATTCAACCTAGAGGAAGTTCTCTATTTTGAGTAGATCTTAACTTTGTAAGATAATGGGATCATTTAAAATCTTGACAATTGTTACCAACTTTCTTCTCAGAAAAATTCATAGGCAGCATGCAATTTCAGGAACTAATAGACCACAAGTTAACTGAGCCTGTTCGTCCTGGTCATTATTTGTATTAATGACCTGCATGATGGCATATTAACAACTGATTGGTGAATCAGACACAGTGGAATGAAACTAAGACGTCTGCTAACATTCATCTTTGAGTCTAGATCCCTAGGGCTCAAAAAGAGCTCCATATGTTGGACGGTACAGTGCAGTCAGCAAGAGGACATTTGTATTTGTGTGTGTGTGTGTGTGAGGGTGTGTGTGTGTGTGAGTGTGTGTGTGTTCATTAAAAAAAAAATCAACTATGTACAAGATGGCAGAGACCATCTGGGCAGCAGTGGTTGTTAACATACCTGAATGAGGAAAAAAATTCCATCAACTCTGTGATGTTCCTGAGGTGAAATGGAGACCAAGGAGAGATGTTAATGAGAGGCAGATTTCAACTAAATAAAAGAAAGCATTTTCAAACAAGGTGCATTAAGATGGAAGAGGCTGCCCTGTGAATAAGGGAGCTCTTCTTCTACCTGGGGAGGGGCAGGTTAGTGCAGTGCAGGAAGACAGAACTAGGTTCTAATTTCAGTTTTGCCTTAAGCTAGACACGTAAGCTCAGGCAAGTCGCCTTACGTTTATACAACTTAGTTTCCTCATCTGTAAACCGGAATTTATAAAACCTACACAAAGTCAACCGAGACAGTGAGAAAGTATCTACTACACTATCTTGCAGATATTGGGTTTTCAACATGAGTGCCTGAAACCTTCCTCCCCACTCCCCCCCCACCTTCTCTCTCTCTCTCTCTCTCTCTCTCTCTCTCTTCTCTCTCTCTCTCTCTCTCTCTCTCTCTCTCTCTCTCTCTCTCTCTCTCTCTCTTTTCTCTGGAAGTATTTAAGCAGAGGCTCTTGGGGGCATCAGACAGGAGTTTCTTACAGAGGAAGGCCATTAGTCCTGATGGCCTCTAATATCCTTTTAAGTTAGGGTTTGGTTAGCAAAAGTGTTCTTAGGTGATATCTCTTCTACATTATGTGTACGATGTTGAAAATGATCTACTTTTGTCCTTCTCCCTTCCTTGAGCAGCCACCTGAAAATCAGAATGAATGCTCCTATTTTTCTTCCTAGGTATTATATGCTTGCTGGCTCATTCCACTTTATTTCAAAGAATTTTCCATAAGCTCTTAAATGCTTCCATATGATACCATATTCTGCAGGTAACCTGAGTTCATACCATTCCCCAAACACGAGTCCCTATAAAACATTCCAGGATCTCTTTGTGTGCTCTGAATAGAATTTGTTAGGCTGCCAAATCATTCGGTCTTCTCCGGATAGCCTTGTCGTCCCTAACTTGGGTTATCAAATTCTTTTATCAGCATATTTTAATCAAAGCCTTTCACAACAGTCTGAGGGTTAGGAAACACCATAAGGTCTAAATGAAAAAGGCAAGAGGGTAAAAGAGAGCTACCAAGGGGGACAGAAGCAAAGGGTTATTCTAACTTTGCTTTAGGATACAACCACAGCGAAAGCTACTGTCATCTTAGGAGGGGAAAAAAACAATGCCAGCTCAAATGTCACATGTGAATACATTATTGGCCGTTCATAAACAATAACAAAAAAGGAGGTATTCTAGTTTTCTTCCTAACCCATGACTTTACACAAGATCTTTCATGAGCATAAGTTTAAAAGGAGGAAATCTCTTTTGTCAAGATATCATCATCCACCACTCAAAAAAAAAAAAAAGGCAAAAAGCAAATAAAAATTTTTCAGGAGGAAGCAAAGTCCCAGGCTCCACGCCTTCTAAGGCAGCAGAGATTCACTCCTCTCTTGGTGAGAAGCAGAAATGGTGGGCGCGATCCAGAGTCACAGCTGCTTTGGAAGCCGCGGGGCTCTGCTGTCATTTCAGAAGCCTCGCTGCACACACACATCTGAATACGGCCACCTGGATTCCCTCCTCCCATGGAGGGAGGCCAGGTTACAGAGGGTCCACCCACACGGCTCTCTGCAAGGAAGGAGGAAGGCCCACCCTCCACGCAAGACGCTTTGTCAAAAGGGGTGATAACTAAAGAGAGAGAGAGAGAGAGAGAAATAAAAAACAAAAACCGGCTGCCTCCTCCCATCCAGCCCCAATATTATAACCAAAGAAAAATCACTGTTTCTTTCATTATCCTCTCTTCCAACCATGACAATCAACACTCTTCAGCAAGTAACTCATCAGTGGAAAGCTATTCAAAGAATTTTACATTGATAACGCTACACAGGGGGAACTGGAGAGAACTTTGTTGATAATTTGTTCTGAACCTCTCACCATTCAGAAACCTGGAATGCCTGCTCCTCGCCCGGTCAAAATAGAAAAGCCCTGTGAAGGATTTGTAATACACATCTCCTTGTGTGTTCTGGACAGAATAAATCTCCCCTTCCTCCCATTTATTCAACACTCACTCCATTGTTTGGTTGTAAGATCTGTCTCCACTGCAAGACCTAAAGCCTCTTGAGTAAGACCCAGGTTTATTCTTCTATGGATTCATAATGCCTCATAGAATGGTTGGCTCAGAGAAAATTCTCACAGTTGCCCCAATACACCGTTGCTGAATTAAGTGGGATCAAAGGACACTGAAGGTCAAGAAGCTAAAATGACTGGCCAAGGGTCACACAGCCAGAATAAGAACCAAATCCCCCAGTGGGGGGGGTCTGTCTCCTCTTCCACATGGACTCTCTCGTGCTAAAAGAAAAGTGATGGGAATGGCTTAGGATTTTATTGTCTCTCGAAGCCCAACTGTCCTTTCAACACTGAAGCAACTCTTCTTCCAGTAAGGCACTCAGATTCAAGAAAAAGGAATCTGTTTTGCCTAGTATTAAATAATTTGATAAAAAGCTGGTAAAACAGAAAAGGTTTTGCACATGCAAATCTGCCCTTGCACCCAATTTCAATTCTCTTATTTTCCTGATCTATATTCCTGCTCTCCAGATGGACCATCAGCTTTATACCAATGCCAGCAACAGCTTGCGTATTGTTTGTTTAAAACAAAGATGATGGATTAAATATCATATGCAATGTGAGGAAAGAGGTTAAGGCTAATATTCCTGTTCTGAAATATATCATAAACCCAGTCCATGTAGCTTTCTTCCCCAGTGGACTCATATAAATAAAAATTTAATTTTATTTTTCAGACCCATAAGAGGAAGCATGCATTCATCTAGAATATGGAGCCTTTCCATCGCTCCAGATTTATTCTTGTTCTAAGGCATCATTACCCTCCAAATTATACAGACTTATGTCATTTCATTGAAACACTCATTCAGCCATCACATGCCCAGATCCAACAGTAACACTTTTGTTGTAAAATTATGCCAAAATGAGCAAACTTGAAATTCTTTCACCTATATTTGAGTACTCTGCAAAATGTCTTTAATCATCTCAAATAAATTCCAACAAAAAAAAAAAATCTACAGTTCCAATGCAAAATATATAAATCAAAGAAATTGCAGCAGAGGTCTCTTTTTGTACCCTACACATTATTATATGAAGCATCCTACAAAGTGTCCATAGTTGCCAATAGGGTGGACTGTGTATCAAAACCAGCCCTACTACGTAGGTTTCCTGTCGTACTATGGATTCTGTCCTGCATGTTTATATGTAATTTCCATTAGAAAAATGATTTAAGGGGGAAAAAAACACTTTTTGAAGCCAGGAAGAAAGAATTGTCCAAAAATGCAAAGATAAGTCTATCAAGGGATTCTGATGATAGGATATCATTTAAGTAGATTATCATCAACAAAAGCACACTGATGAGGCTCTAGGAGTCTCAAGAGGAATATCTCTAGAAAAAGAAATCAAAGGTGGAACTCTCCACTACCTCCACTACTCTCCTGGATACAAGGATGGGTGTGCTAAGTAGAAACAAGGAGCCCACCAGAATAGGCACAAACGCACAGTCTAATCTTAAATACAGTTCAGGTAACAGTTTCTTGACCAGAAGTTTTATTACTCTGCCATTTCTGTCACCTGGTCAGCTTGAAACTTTATTTAAGGCTGGAATTTGGCCCTCCCGAGTTGCACCATGAAGACAAAATATTTAAAGAAAGGTGTTTTGCAATTCCTATGTTTGGAATGAGTGATAAAATCTGTAGTGCTACCAACGCTTTCTAGACGCCAGTTCAGTGACATCCATTTTATATGTCAGGACAGAATAGCAGGCAGATTGTATGTCTAATGAGACACTCAACAACCCTGTACAAACTCGGGGATGCATGTGGGGTAGTCTAAAACTGTAAAATATGACCCTTACAGCCACTTGACTGCCAAAAGCACAATTAATCCAGTCTTACTGCACTGTGACTCTCTCCGTTGTACAATACTGGATTGCCATTTTCTCGTGTATGCACATGTGAGAATATTAGTAGACTAACAGGCATATACAAGCATTCAGACAAATAAAGGAAGCAATAATACAGAATGTTCCCATTAGCAATATAAAAAAATAGCCACAAATACATCATGGTAAACAAGTGTAGACATTAATAAATTTAACTTTTAAATGTGGAAATGTCCCATTCACAAGTCCAGAATGTAAGTGCTATCTAGGACCCTGAAGCTTAAATTTGGGTTAAATGAAACTTCAGGTCCCTTACAGCTGTAACATTCTATGATTCTTTGAGTCTATTTTTATTTGTTCACTTGAATTTCTTCTTGTCAGGGAAGGTAGCTTTAGCCTCCCTTTAGAATATCTTTCCACCTACACATCTTCCTACTGCAATAACACAAGTTGAGCTGAATGCACAGTTATGTAACTTTAAGATCAAAAGAAAATAGAAAAGAGAGTCCTACCCTAGCCCCACATGCTATCACCACCAAGACCCAGCACAGGGAACATTTAATTTTACCAATATATTAAAGGCTGCACTAAAATATTTCCCAACAGGTTAGGTTAAAAATTCTCCTTATTTTGGATTTATTGGGGGGGGGGGAGCACACCATTGAAAGTTACCTGAATAATGATATCTACTGCTATCCTTCCCTCACAATGCAGTTTAAGAATAGCAAAGAGTCTTTTATTGTACACATCTACTTATGGAGTGCAAATTCTTTGTCTCATAAAGCGAACTCTATTTGTGTTGAATATATATTCACTATTTCCTGCTAATGGGGTAAAAACTGATTCCAGATGAGTAGAAAAATGCCTTAGTTTTCACAGAAAATTCATTGGGCGGGGGCAGTTTAAAAGTTTTTAATAAGTCTATAACTTTGTAGATCAGTTTCTAGTTTCTGCTTCTATATCCCACTCCTCAGTTTTGTTTTGTTTTGTTTTAGGCTGGTCAGTTTGCGGTAACTCAGTATACGTTTACATTCTGCGCATAAGGTTGCTGATCTCCATCCAGAATCCAAGACAGCTTTCATGTTTTCTTGCCCCAAAGAGAACATCTTTTTAGAAGAACAATAAATACAGCATGGAATATCATCTGAAAAACAAGAGTTCAAAAAGCCCCAGGAAGAGCAGAGTTAAAGATGATCACTTAATCAACCTTAACTCACACTAGAATATTTAGCGATTGCATCATTCCTAGTACACAAGTCACACGCTGTCCTCAGTGCACTGCATTGAGTAACAGACAATGCAACGTTTTAGATTTGATTTCCTAACGTCCTGGAGGTCAATGCAAGACCTTGCAATTTGTTAATATATTTATTGGAAATTCATTTGAGATTTTAAAACCGAACCTGTACTACAGCTAATAGATCTAATTAATAAAATAAATCACGAGGCACTCATTAGACATTGCAAAATACAAAGCACTGCCATGTTCAAGTTTTAAATTTGATCGGGGCAGCTACACACTTAAAAGTATCTTCTGCCCTAGAACTTTCTTTGACTATTAATTTTTGATGTTTATATTTTCCTAAAACCTAGAACCGGCTATGGTGTTTAAAGAGGAGTTTGTGCAAGAGCCACTTTTCAGCCTGAAATGGACTTAACTGCAGATTGCTAGTAACTTTAAACACCCAAACGTCACACAGTCTCATAGGCGTTATCTTGATCACTTTTAAAGACATTTTCAATAATGTCCTTTGAGATGGGACCAGAAATGACTTTATTACTTTCCCAAGGCTTCACTTACAAGCTTCCCACTCTTGATGGCAGCTGTGCTACTGAAACCTGTGGCTGTCACGGCAGATGTGATGTGAGTGGACATGGGGGCAACACCGTTAAAAACGACCGGAGTCTGCCTGGAATGCCCAACCCTGTGTAGCAACAAATGTTGATTTCCATTCTAACAATATTTCCAAACAATCCTTAAATCTGGCAGACAGAAAGAATACTAATCACCTAGATAAATGTGTTTCTTCTACACTCTGGAGACGCGCCATAAGAATATATCGCGTTTAGGAAGCTTATGTGAGTGAAGCACTGTCCCACTTGGCATGACTTACTGAATTTCATATTACTTTATTAGGAGGTTGGTGAAGACACTGGGTAAAACTCTACAATTAATTCAATCCTGTCCTCTCATAATTACAAATATTGTGGGGCCCAAACCAAACCTATGGCCTAGTTTACACCACCTGATATAGGCCAAAGAAACATGGTTTGATCTATATGAACCAAAAAATAAAACTGAAGGGGGAAATTCCTTTTCCTTGGCCTTGATTATCCAAATATGCTATCTCTAAAGATCAGGCTTCCTTTGAGACGTGAGTATACCCTACCAAGCCTCTAGACATGCAGATTTTCTCCTTCAAATGTGTATTAAACACAGGTGTAATTAAAACAATACCAAAGTTAGCAAATTCACAGACAAGGTGAACAGAGACAAAGTTGTTAAAATTCAAAGGCATTAAGTACAAGTATCTACTTACCAGCTATAAATGTGCAACATGTGTACTAGTTTCTTATTGAAATTATATATAATCTCATAATATACATTTCTTCCCCAACAATGAGGCAAGCAAATATTATGATGAATATGTATTTCCATAATAAAGATTTTCAGTTACAATAAATGGCTCAAAACTTCAACCCTAAAGATTGAATTTTTTCACTTTTCAGAGTTGTAGTCTGAATAGATGCAAAAATTTAACAAGAAATATCACAAGAGTTATTTCAGCCAAATTATTTAATGAGCACCCATGCAATCTATGCCAAATAAAAATGAAGAACACACTGGACGCCAACTTCTCTGATTAATGCATCCTAAGCTTACATTTCCATACAGTTTCTTTTAATTAAAGACAAACAGAAATTTCCTCTCAAGTTTACTTTCTAGAGCTATTTCTAAAAGTGTATATCATTTGTTTTGCTGAGTAACTGAATTACTTCATATGATAAAGCCATTAATTGTGTAGACCTGGTAACAAAGGAAGAACACTTGGCCCAGGAACAGAGGTTGGAGGGTTTACTAGTGGTGTGGACTTTAGGAGTTGGGTAAGCAAGATTTTGCAAGTGTCACTAGGGAGAAAAATATATAAATAAGAGCAAAATCACCAAATGATATGCATAAATATTTAAGATTTCCTGGGAAAAGTTATGAAATAAAAAGTTTGTGTACAATATTCCTTTCAGCTAGAGATAATAATTTATCCAAAAATTAGCCTGAATAACTTTCTGATTATATTATAGGAGGAAAAGACTTACAAGATTTTTCTCATTCTGGACATTTTTTAAAAGAGAATCCTAAGCTATCTACAAGATGAAAGTGATTTTCCTCTTATCTGAATGTCTGTAGCAATTATTTCCTCTACTAGTGTTTGGTGCTTATCCTCTGGTGCTTATAACACGTCGCAGGACCGCAGCACAGTCAGGTCAGACAGACCTTGATTCAAATGCTACCTCCACCACCAATCCGCTCTGTAATCTCACGGCAAGCTACTCTTCCTCTCCCAAGGAATTTAGTTCTCTCTCTATATATCACTCTCCCCCAACACACCACTATCCACAATGGTTTTCCTGTCTTCAGTCCTTGGGACACACACACACTCTCTCTCTCTCTCTCCTTGGGATGTACACCTTTTTTCTCTCTCTCTCTCCTTGGGATATACACACTTTTTTTCTCTCTCTCTCTCCTTGGGACACACACAGACTCTCTCTCTCTCTCTCTCTCTCTCTCTCTCTCTCTCCCCCACACACACACACACACTCTCTCTCTCTCTCTCCTTNTCTCTCTCTCTCTCTCTCTCTCTCTCTCCCTCTCCTTGGGACATACACACACACTCTCTCTGTCTCTCTCCTTGGGACACACACACACACACTCTCTCTCTCTCTCTCTCTCTCTCTCTCTCTCTCTCTCTCCTTGGGACACACACCCACACACTCTCTCTCTTTCTCTCTCCTCCCCCTTCCCCACCCAATTCTCTCCAAGTAATCATCTCTCTGCTTGGATGCTCAGGTGTCCATGGTCTGATTCTCCACATCTCCATCTGAAAAAGGCCTTTCATTTATTCTCTATCACCATGTGCTCCCTTTAGAGATTTACCACATTTAGAAATCAGTTATATGTTTACCCGCCTCCCTGAACTTTAAACACCATGAAAGCAGGGCTCTACCCGCCTTGTCCATTGGAGCATTCCCAGTACCTAGCACAGTGCCTGGTACATAGTGGACAGCCAATAGTAAGTTAGCTGGGTAAATCAACTACCTAAAACAGTACTGACTGGAAACATCATTACATATAGACTTTTTTTCTCTACTTAAATTCCCAGAAGTGATATTACTGATTCTGAATTTCCTCCCTTTCTTTAACCAAGGCAACTTTCATAGTTTGTGGTCCAAGGGACAATCTCTTAGGGACTGGCTATACTTTTATCCTAAGAAAAAAAGGCAATGTGAGATAAGGGCTATGCCATATGCCTTTAAGCTCAGAGCCTTATACACAGTAGGTACTCAATAAATATATGTGAGAGCTTTAATAACTAAATGATAAACTTTAGTCTGTCGGGATAATGAATTATTTGTTGTTGTTTAGTCGCTAAGTCATGTCCGACTCTGTGACCCCATGGACTGTAGCCCACCAGGCTCCTCTGTCCATGGGATTCCCCAGGCAAGAATACTGGAGTGGGTTGCCATTTCTTCCTCCAGGGGATCTTCCCAACCCAGGGATCGAACTGGGGTCTCCTGCATTGCAGGCAGTTTCTTTACCAGCTGAGCTACCAGGGAAGCCCAATGAATTATTAAGCAACTCTTATTAGTAAAGAATATTATGACTTGTAAAACAATCAAGTTATGGTTACCAAAAAATACTAAGTGAAAGGAAAACAAAAAACTGTATATATAATATATATATATATATATATATTCTATATTATATAACATAAAAACTATGCCTATCAATAAAAAATTATCCCTATTATTTCTGTTCTTAACATCACTGCAGACTTGACAACAAAGGATAGGGATGGAGAAAGGCTTGCTCCTAAATGTAAGACCTTAGATTTTTAGAAGGAAAAGAAATGGTATTAGGGAGACCAAGTGAATCCTGTATCCCAACCCAATAATTACAAGCATTCTTTTCTCTGGGGCTCATTCGTCCATCACTATGGAGGGATTTATATCCATAACCTCCATTAACATCAATGGAAAGTAGCCACACAATTCACCAGAAGTCCACTAGAGAATCAGGCCTGTAAGAGAAAAATTTTTATTTATTAAAATTTACAAAGAATTCCTAATATAATGCAAATAGTGGTGCCTCTGTGAACAATTTAACTCTGCTATATTCACAGAAAACCCAGTTCCTAAAGCTACATGCCTCTAACACCTACCACCCCCTCCACTTTCAACAAAAGACTGTCCTTTGCTACTCTATAGTGAGGCCAATCGGAGAAGGCAATGGCACCCCACTCCAGTACTCTTGCCTGGAAAATCCCCTGGATGGAGGAGCCTAGTAGGCTGCAGCCCATGGGGTCGCTAAGAGTCGGACATGACTGAGTGATTTCACTTGCACTTTTCACTTACATGCACTGGAGAAGGACATGGCAACCCACTCGTGTTCTTGCCTGGAGAATCCCAGGGATGGGGGAGCCTGGTGGGCTGCCGTCTGTGGGGTGACACAGGGTCAGACACAACTGAAGCAACTTAGCAGCAGCAGCAGCAGCAGCAGCAGCAGCAGTGAGGCCAATAACAAATCGTATTTTTAAAGTATTTCTTGTCAATTAAAAAAAACACACACACATTTTAAAATGGAATGTTCTAACAAAACACACTCATACATGCAGGAAATAAGGAATTTACAAGCCAACACAGGTCATTATTTAATTTTTAATTAGGTTTCACCTAACAATGGAAAACTAAGTCTTCCTTCATCCATTTAACAAAATGCTCATTTAGAATACTCCATGGCTTACAAAGCTTCTGAACAGATGTCTAAAATGAGAATTCAAGACTCAGGAAAATATGAAATTCACTTTACTCAGTTCTCAAGCAATCTGATAAACAAACAGCCTCACCCACTGCAGTCATGGTTGATAATTTATTTCCAGAGTCTGATGACTATATGGCAATTCACTTTGCTGATGAAACATTCTTTATTTGGGTGGGATGCGCACAGATACCAACTTAACGAATGTCATTCCCACAAGATAATAGACCATAGAGAAGATGCATGCCAGGCAGTACTGCATCGAAAAACCACTTTTCACCTATCAGAAGATGCCTTAACAACCGACAATGTTTATCAAATTCACAAACCTCATTCCTGTTAGGCAAAGTTCCAAAGTTGACTTTGTTTCTTCATTAAGGCCCTCTAAACTTTCTAATACCCATGTTTTCTGCATATTTGCAGATACTAAAACTCCTTAACTTTGCCAATATTTATAGCTACACTTGACTTGTAATGGTAGATACGCCCTGTGAACTTATTTTAATTAACTCAGGGGTCTCACTTTCACTGTATACAAAGCTTCCTCAAATTCATAACACAATTCTACTGATACGTGAGAATTCCACATTATTTTGGGATCTCTAACTTCAGGCTTGCATTCATACCACTAACCTCTCTTATAACTGGGCAGCCTTGGAAGCAGAGGAAACCAGCATCACACTCTCTTAGGAGAGAAAAAAGGAAAAGACAAGGAGATATGGCAGATATTCCTCAGGTCACCCTTGGAGGGAAGGGAAAGAACAGGGAGATCTACGGTTTTCACCATCTTTTTATAGGTTCAAAATATCCACACTTTAGCTACAGGATTGTGACGTTTCAAATAAACACTTGAACTAAACTCTTAGCTATGCCAAGGGATGATACATCAAAGGAACCACATGTGGACCTTCTCTCTCTTTGAGGCAGAGGCAACTGGACAAACTTTCCCACCCGTCCAGGAAAAAGTCGGTGAGCTCCTGGT
Source organism: Neotragus pygmaeus (assembly GCA_006410875.1). Lineage (NCBI taxonomy): Eukaryota > Metazoa > Chordata > Mammalia > Artiodactyla > Bovidae > Neotragus > Neotragus pygmaeus. The sequence continues at coordinate 466,605 of SJYV01032207.1, read as the reverse complement.
GAGTGCGGTGAGCAGCCTCGCTCCACAGTTGGCCCGCTAAATGACTGAGGAGCAAGGCGTCACTGTGCAGCCCAGGCTCCACTTCAACCACCTGCCACTTCTGGAACGCACGCCCTAGGCTCCCAGCCCCATGCACTCTCCCTTCATTTCCCTACCACCACCTCCCTCACAGAAACCGTCCTCATTTTCCTCAACTAAGGATCAATATAAGCACACCCCGTTTCATGGCTCTTTGCCTTATCATGCTTCACAGATCCTGCCTGGTTTACAAGCTGAAGGCCTGTGGCCACCCTGGTTGTTAAAAGATGGTTAGCATTTTATTTTATTTTTTTTAGCAGTAAAGGATTTTTAAATTAAGACAGGTACACTGCTTTCTAAGACATAACGCTTCTGCACATGTAATAGACTATAGTGTCGTGCAAACAAAACTTCTATATGTACTGGGAAACCAAAAAATTCACGAGACCTGCTTCATTGTGATACTCGCTTTATTTTGGGAGTCTGAGACTGAACCTGCCATGTATCCAAGCTGTGGCTGCACTGTCCTCTCTTGGGCCACGTGGGTCCTTTGTGGCCTACATTTAACAGAGCACGTGACACGTCTTGCCTTTTCCCCTACCAATATCTGAGCATCTGGAAGGAAAGAATGTTTTCCCATTTTCACTATTTTTCTGCTATCCACATATACCATGTCACCTTGCTGCTACTGCTGCTAAGTCACTTCAGTCATGTCCGACTCTGTGGCAGCCAACCAGGCTCCCCCGTCCCTGGGATTCTCCAAGCAAGAACACTCCCCCGTCCCTGGGATTCTCCAGGCAAGAACACTGGAGTGGGTTGCCATTTCCTTCTCCATCCATGTCACCTTATTTCTAGTAAATGATTAATAAGTTATTTGTTGAATACTTAAGATGAGTACTTCTACCAATGCCAATGCATTCTATCCTCCTACTAGAATATAACACTCAATTTTCTCCTGATTATGTTAAAATATCCAAAATGTGGTGTCTGAAGCCAAATATCTCCTAGTCTCTTGAAGGCACCCTCGGATTATATACTAAGAACAAGGTAAATATAGAAAAGTGACAAGAAGACTGATAAAAGTTACCATGTACACACCATGTCCAACCTTATCAAAGATAAGCCTTCAAAAGATAAGAAGAAAAGTCCAGAACATTCTCCTGAGTAACTCTGACATGCCCTCAACTTCCAAGAAAAATCAAATATTGACAATGAAACGATTTGGCCATACTCAAAAGAAACAAACTGTGTTCTTTAAAAACCAACTTAAAAACAACAGATGGAAAAATAATCCGGAGATAATTTTCCTTTGAAAGGAGAATGGAAATAATGTTCATTTTCCCATATTGATCTTTTTAAACATATAGAGTGAATTAATCAGTATTAAATAGAAAAAGAAATTTAAAATTTTATTATATCAAAACATACCTTTTTAAGTTTTAAGAACCATCCAGAATCTGAAATCATTTATTTTTTTCCAAAGCACCCTTGCTTTTTCATTTGTTTAGTTCATTATATTACTCAGGGAATAGGAAATAAAAGCCATTATGATTTATAATTTTGTGTAGGGACAACTAAACTGTCCCTAACTTCACTCCATCCTTTTTTTCAAGGCTCCCTGCATTGAAATCACGAATAATCTTGGCATAACACTTCTTAAAACATGTCCCTGTTCAAAAACTCTGCAAGATTATCCTAATGCTTAAATTTCTAATTGGGCACTCACTGCCCTCCCCAAGACAAACCCCATTCCAACTGAATGTGTCCACTCACTTGACCTGGAACAAGCCTTGCCTATTTCTGCTCCTGCACTTGCACGCATGCCTTTCCCTGGCTCTCCAGGTCTTCTCTCCATCTAATCCCTTCCATCGCCCCTCTTTATCAGCTCATTTCCCCACAATCCTTCTACTAGTCAAATCCACTATTCAAATTCAGTTTCATACAAAAGCCCTCTAGACCATCTCAATTCTTCTTGAATTTTCTTCTACTTTTTCACAAGAGATATTCTCATTTGTTGTTTGTTTATTTACATATCCACAAGAAGAATACATGTTTCACACAAGCAAGGACTACGTTGTACATATATAAGATTATATCCCTCACCAAATCCAGCACAATGGCTCACATGCAGTTGACACTCAAAATGTATTTGCAAACTAAATATTTCTAAGACAGTAATTTATAAACTTTACCTTATAAGATCAAGTTAAAGAATATACTTAAAGTAAGACTATATTGAGTGAATTAAGATAAACTATGTATTATAAGCAAAATACTTTACGACATAGAATTTTAAAGTGAAACTATCATTCTAATCTTATGCCTGATCTCATCATGCTTTTAGGGCTAATACAGCATTGGAAATACTGACTAAGCAGCCTAATTTCAATTCCTCAACCCAAAATTACTATGAAAATTAACAGCAAAATTACTATGAAAATTAACAGCAAAGATCCTAAACCTTGCTGGTGACATTTTATTTCCTTATATGCTCAATATAATTTATGTAAACTCAATGGTAACAACAACTGCACACTAAATAAATGAACGTTACACCTACAAACGAGTACAGCAGAGTTTCTGCGGGTTGGTCTGAAAACTCCACCAATCCACTATATGCAAACATGTCCCTGATTTTAAATGAGTCATTGAAAAGAAGATAGTTTACTGTACTAAGTCATCCCCTAGGAAACTAACTGCATTTGGGTGGCCGTTAAAAAATAAGTTTTCTTTCTAGAGTTGTAAGCTATCACACATGTAGAAGACCTGGGTAAAACCAGCTTTAACATACCCTTAATCTACAACAATAAAAGGGCAAATACACGACACTGAAAACACCTGGACAATATGAACAAGACCAGCCAAGACTTAAAAATTTTTACTGACCGTGGAAAATCTACAAAGATACTTAATAAATTCTATACACACACACACACACATGTTCATCATGCATCTAATGAGTCATGTAATTTTACACTACGATATATAAATGATACTGTACCTTGATTTTAATCTCCTGTTAATCTCTTTAATATCTTGTTATCATTTTGGGATATGATTTAGGAACCAGAGTGTACTGGGTTTTGTTTTTAATTTTCAAAACATACTAAAAGTGAAATATTCTAAAAAGAATACAGAAAATATTCTTAAACAAATACAAAGCATTTATTTTTTAAATGGCATAACTCAACATACTGAAGACATACTCAAGCTGCCAGTTTTTAGAGCACGGCTTTTTTATTAAAAAAAAATCTATTTTGGACAAATAGGATTAAGCTTCTTAGACAATTCTTTGTTGTTTTGACTTCAACAATTTATGCAAATGAGATGTTAATTAGTATAATTGTAACTTAAATTATGCTTGTGTAAACCTCTCCATTGGTAGAAAAGTGTGGGAATCTACACAACTGGTATTTAAAGTAGCTGTACTAACTCCCTTCTGAAAGCCCAGCATAGCAAGATCACTTTCATGTCTTTACAATTTGTTTTTATGAGGTGATAACATTTTTACAAATACCATCATTTTTGGTTTTTTATATTGTAAGTGACAGTCTGACATTTTACAACTGGCTTATTGAAAACAAGAATTGAGCACTCTAGCAGTAACGGACATTAACTGCTGAATAGAGATTCAGATGCTAATGAGGTGAGAGGGGCTCCAGAAAGTTTTGATAAATGCTACACACACTCTAACTAGCTGTGAATGTGGGTTGACAAAGAACATCTACACTAGGGTTCAATAAAATGTAACCCTTTAAATTAATCATACTGGCAGTATTTAATAGAATGCACAACAATCTCCTTTTCTGTTGGCCATAAAGCTGGAGAAACGCAAAGTCTTCACAAATGAATGCTCCCACATTTCCCACTCCACACTGCTACTTTCATTTGAACGTCTACAGCTGTTTCAAAAGTACTTACTGTAAATAGCAAAGTATAAGCAGATTTCAGAGTCTGACTCTTTCACAACAGAGGATATCATTTTTTCCCTGCATTTTTATGCCTGGATTGAAACAAAACTCCTAAGAAAAAAACATGGAAAATTTGAGTGCCTGGTACAGAACCCAGCACATAGTAGGTTCTCAATAAATGGCATTTCTTGTTGTAGGGAATATCTGGCATCTTATAAAAAGAAAAACCATCTGCTGTACAGGAAAAAAAAAATCAAGAGAATTCTGGAAATAAGGCCTTCTGGCTTCAAATTCACTAACTTAAGGTAGGCCTTTGTTCTTCAGGGACTTTTGGGAAACTCATAGTTTTTGTGAAGAATTTACACAGAAGAAAAACTAAAATGTCCTACAGAGTAAAACTATAATGAGCCTTATTATCACAAATGTCAGAGAACCTCAACTAATTTATTTTTTGATGTTCACACTAATCAAACTCTTCTACTGATTGCAAACTTCTAGAATTCAACAGACTACAGTTCAAGAGATCACCCTTATATTTCTTAAGCAAATAGAGAACATTAACATGTTATTTCTCCTTAAAGTGACAATCCCTAATATCCTTTCTGGTTTTTGCCAATTTTAATCTTGGCAGGAAGTGGAAATCTGTGCACTCAGCAACACTGCAATCTTGCTGGCTGTCAAAATTATGTGTCAGCCAATGCCAGAGTGGTATTCTTGTCATTTCACCATGGTAAGAAACTCATCAGTCTGACATATAAAGCTCTAAAAGTAGTGATTTATGCCAAAATGTAGATACATTTACCCGCCACCTAAATTTCATTTATAATTCCCATAATTATTATAACTTCCTCTAAATAAAAGTCTCAAATATAGCTATAATCAATTTTATAAATCAAGGATACTTTAAAAATCCAAGGAATGACTATGAGTGAAATAGGTTTAGAATAAAAGACAACTAAATTTTTTAAAACACACCCGTGTCTACATTAACACATTAAACTTGTTAGTATGCTTGCCTGAGGATACTGCATACTTTTTAAAAGTCATTTTCTACCAAATAGTCTCCATGTGAACCACATATTTCCAAGTCAACAAACTAATCGTTTCTCAATAGTCTGCATAAAAATGATACCTTTACCCTTCAGCGAGCACTGGTTGCTCTTTGACTTTTTAAGAGTAAAAACTCTCATTTAAAAAAGAAAAAGAAAAAGTGAACAAGTAGAGAAATGTCTGCTATGGTTTAGAAATGGCCATTTAGCCAAATTGCATACCTGTGCTGTGTCAGCGTCCTGGCAGAGCCATCTCATTCCACTGGTCTAATGGATGGCAATTGAATTTAATTAACAAAACTCCTTTGACTTAGTTTCATACTGTGCTGAATGTAATGGAATCCTCCTTCTACCCCCACTCTCTCTTTCTCTCTCGCTTTCTCTCTCCCTCTTTCTCTTGCATTCAACTAAAAATGTCCTTAACTGCCATCCACTTTAAGAATATTAAAGGCTATACATTATACTTAAAAGATGTAATATAGTCATCTCCTTCCCCATGACTTCAATTTAGTTACTGAATTATATAACATAAAATAATTAAAAAGATACTTTGATAGTGATACACAGTATAGATTCAATTACCACAATGTGTCCATTAAAGGTACTTTTATAGTATGAATAAAATGCAAATCCTCTTTATAGATCAATACAAGAACATAATTCTATTCTTCCTCTTAAAAAAAAGGAAGTTAACTATTACAAATCATCCTCACGTGAAAATGAAAAAAAAAACACATTTCTTTGAAAGTTTTCTGTTAATCTCAATATATTAAGAATGTTACGTTCTCTATTATACTTATTTTTAAACAGTATACCTAAATTCCAGTAATATCTGGTAATCAGTAAACAGAAAACTTGTTTACCACTCCTTCTCATATTTCTCACATTTACGTAAATTCCTGCCATTACATTCAGAGACATTGCTATTAATTAAACAATCTTTCCTAAATAAAATCAAGAACACACCAAAAAAAAAAAAAACATGCTCCTAAGGGATTCTGAGTAAATATTACTACTCTGCCTAACTTTTGCCTGGCTGGGCACTCTGAGACAAGTTCCTATGATTGATTATTCTGGTATCTCTGAATCTTTGACTTTGAACCATAACCTTTCTTGCGAACAATGACAGTTGGGACTTACCATTTGCCATCTGTAAAGATGGAGGGGGTAAAAGGACTTTACATACATTAATCAACCAATTAAGAGCAGACTTAAACAAAACACTAAAGCATAATAAGCCCCTGACTGCTTAATAGCCTTCTACTTTTAATAGTTGTCTTCCTGGAGTCTGCTCACAAGATTAGGAGTAATCTGCTCAAGTCTTAACAAAAATTGCATGAGGAAATGGGGGTGGGGGGGCTAAACCCACCCAAATCAGGCATCTCAAATTGTGAAAAATGATACTTAAGGATTCTATAGTTCAAATTAAACACTTAAGAAGCCGATCCACATACCATAGTAACAAAGAATCTCAAGTCAACATAAAATTTAGTCCTTGTCTTTACTGAAATATCTAGAATGATTCATATATACATTTTACCCTATCATTGGGAAATTTTAGATGACCACAACTTTCAAAACACTACTCACCTAATAATTTTTACTTCGTTTCACATGAAGTAATTTGTCCAAAGAATTTGAGGTTTTGATTTCTGGTAACATAGAGTAAATCTAGTATGAAAAATTAGGGTAAAGTTAATAAAACTAGGTAAGGTTTTGCTTGACCTTTCTCTAATTAAAATGTGATCAGCAAATGTCATATTTAAATAGTAAGGCATTAACTCAGTCTCATTCATGGATAAAAAATAAACAGGAAATCAAGGAAAAAGTCAAGAATGCACCCTCAGGTTAATTCAACAATGAATTGGAGGTACTAGCCAGGGTAGTCAAGTGGGCCTTAGGAAGCATCACTACGAACAAAGCTAGTGGAGGTGATGGAATTCCAGCTGAGCTATTTCAAATCCTAGAAGATGATGCTGTGAAAGTGCTGCACTAAACAGGCTAACGAATTTGGAAAATTGGCAGTGGCCACAGGACTGGAAAAGGACAGTTTTCATTCCAATCCCAAAGAAAGGCAATGCCAAAGAATGCTCAAACTACCGCACAACTGCACTCATCTCACACACTAGTAAATTAATGCTCAAAATTCTCCAAGCCAGGCTCCAGCAATACGTGAACCATGAACTTCCAGATGTTCAAGCTGGTTTTAGAAAAAGTAGAAGAACCAATTGCCAACATCTGCTGGATCATCAAAAAAGCAAGAGAGTTCCAGAAAAATATCTATTTGTGCTTTACTGACTATGCCAAAGTCTTTGACTGTGTGTATCAAAACAAATTGTGGGAAATTCTGAAAGAGATGGGAATACCAGATGACACCACCCTTATGGCAGAAAATGAAGAACTAAAGAGCCTCTTGATGAAACTGAAAGAGGAGAGTGAAAAAGTGGGCTTAAAGCTCAACATTCAGAAAATTAAGATCATGGCATCCAGCCCCATCACTTCATGGCAAATAGATGCGGAAACAGTGGCTGATTTTATTTTGGGGGGCTCCAAAATCACTGCAGATGGTGATTGTGGCTGTGAACTTAAAAGACAATTACTCTTTGGAAGGAAAGTTATGACAAACCTAAGCAGAGACGTTACTTTGTCAACAAAGGTCCATCTAGCCAAGGCTATGGTTTTTCCAGTAGTCATGTATGGATGTGAGAGTTGGACTATAAAGAAAGCTGAGTGCTGAAGAATTGATGCTTTTGAACTGTGGTGTTGCAGAAGACTCTTGAGAGTCCCTTGGACTGCAAGGAGATCCAACCAGTCCATTCTAAAGATCAGTCCTGGATGTTAATTGGAAGGACTGATATTGAAGCTGAAACTCCAATACTTTGGCCACCTCATGCGAAGAGCTGACTCATTTGAAAAGATCCTGATGCTGGGAAAGATTGAGGGCAGGAGAAGGGGACGACAGAGGATGAGATGGCTGGATAACATCACTGACTCAATGGACATGAGTTTGAATGAACTCTGGGAGTTGGTGATGGACAGGGAGGCCTGGCGTGTTGCGATTCATGGGTTCACAAAGAATCAGACATGACTGAGTGACTGAAGTGGAACTGGAACTGGAGCCAGGGTAGTAAGAAGGTTGAGGAAAATAAAAACATAGCATTTCTATACTAGAAACACAGAAATATATTTTTCAAAACACAATTTACAAAATCAGCTTTGCAAAAAAAAGTCAAGACTTGGGTGAAAAAGAATACAATTTACTAAAGATAAGATGTAAGGAAATGGAGAAACATACCATGTTCATAGATGTAGTAAGGCTGACAGTAAAAGATGTCAATTTGCCTCAAATTCATCTCTAGATCTAATACATTTCTAAACAAAATCCTAATAGGATTTTTCATGAAATTTGACAAGATGATTTTAAAATATATATGAAATAGAGAGGTGAAGAATAATTAAAAACACTCCTTAAAATAAAGTGTAAAGGGTTTGCCTTATCAGATAGCAAAACTAACTATAAAGTCTTAGTAACTAAACAGCATGGTTTTGATACAGAGTAGACAAGGTGATCTGGCTTCCCTGGTGGCTCAGTGGTAAAGAATCCACCTGCAATGTGGGAGATGCAGGAGATGCCAATTCAATCACTGTGTAGGAGGGTCTGGCAACTCACTCCAGTATTCTTGCCCAGAGAATCCCGAGGACAGAGGAGCCTGGCAGGCTACAGTCCATAGGGTCACAGCTGCTACTGCTAAGTCACTTCCGTAGTGTCAGACTTTGTGCAACCCCAGAGACGGCAGCTCACCAGGCTTCCCCGTCCCCGGGATTCTCCAGGCAAGAACACTGGAGCGGGTTGTCATTTCCTTCTCCAATGCATGAAAGTGAAAAGTGAAAGTGAAGTCGCTCAGTCCTGTCTGACTCTTAGAAATCCCAAGGACTGCAGCCTACCAGGCTCCTCTGCCGGTGGGATTTTCCATGCAAGAGTACTGGAGTGGGTTGCCATTGCCTTCTCCAATAGGGTCACAGAGTCAGACACAAATGAAGCAACCCAGTGCACACACACACACACACACATACACACACACACACCCTCCAACAAGCTGATCACTGTAACAGAACAATGAGTCTAAATACAGACCCACACAAATATGAAAACTTAATAAATGACAGAACACTGAAAATCATTTACAAATAGAGGAACTATTTAATAAACAATATAGTGAAAACTGTTATTCAGAGAAAAAGATGAAATTAGATCCCTACTTCATACCATACACCAAAAATAAATTCCAAGTGGAATACAAAATCAAATGTGAGATGAATATTTAAAGATGTATGAGAAATATAATGTATCTGTAAACTGAAAGGATATCTTAAGACACAAAAGGACTAACTGTAAAACAAAGGATTAATAAAATTTATATTAAAATTAAGAATTTTTGGTCATCAAAGATACCTTAAAGAAAATCAAAGACAAGCCACAACCATGAAAAGATATTTGCAAACATAAAACACAAAGGGACAGAAATAAAAATGTGTGAAGAACTTCTACAAATTAAAAATAAATAAATAAGATAAGCAACAAAACAGAAAAAAATGAGTAAAAGTCATGAGTGTTTATGTCACAGAAAAGGAAAGACAGTGGTTCATAAGTATACGAAAAAGGCACTTAATCTCATTAGCAATCAAATTAGAAATGCAAAGTAAGACCACACTGAAATGTCATTTTATAACCACCAGAATGGCAAAAAGCAAAAATTTGACAATGGCAACTGTTGGCTTTCCCTGGTGGCTCAGCTGGTAAAGAATCTGCCTGCAATGCAGGAGACCTGGGTTCAATCCCTGGGTTGGAAAGACCCCCTGGAGAAGGGAATGGCTACCCACTCCAGTAGTCTGGCCTGGAGAATTCCATGGACTGTATACTCCATGGGGTAGCAAAGAGTCAGATGCAACTGAGTGACTTTCACTTTCACTTCACTTTTCAAGTGCTGGAAAGGATGAATATCAATAGAATCTTTTTTTTTTTTTTTTTTTTTAATTAATTTATTTTTTAATTTGACTTTACAATACTCTATTGGGTTTGCCATACATTGACATGAATCCACCACAGGTGTACACAAGCTCCCAATCCCGAATCCCCCTCCCACCTCCCACCCCACAACGTCTCTCTGGATCATCCCCGTACATCAGCCCCAAGCCTCCTGCATCCTGTATCAAACATAGACTGGTGATTCGTTTCTTATATAATAGTATATATGCTTCAATGCCATTCTCCCTCAATAGAATCTTTTAAACACTGCTACTATTTAACTGCTATGCAGAGTACCTCATGCAAAATGCTGGGCTGGATGACTCAGCTAGAATCAATACTGCCAGTAGAAATATCAACAGCCTCAGATATCAGGTTGTTGATATTTGATTGCATTTCTAATTTGATACCACTGTAATGGCACAAAGTGAAGAGGAACTAACGAGCCTCTTGAAGGTGAAAGAGGAGAGTGAAAACGCTGGCTTAAAACTCAACATTCAAAAAACTAAGATCATGGCATCCAGTTCCATCACTTTGCAGCACATAGATGGGGGAAAAGTGGAAACAGTTACAGATTTTATTTTTCTGGGCTCCAAAATCGCTGCAGTTGGTGATTATGGCCACGAAATTAAAAGACACTTGCTCCTTGGGAGAAAAGCTATGACAAACCTAGACAGCATATTAAAAATCAAAGACATCACTTTGCTGACAAAAATCGGTATATTCCAAGCTATGGTTTTTCCAGTAGTCATGTATGGATGTGAGAGATGGACCGTAAAGAAGGCTAAGTGCTGAAGAATAGATGCTTTTGAACTGTGGTGCTGGAGAAGACTCTTGAAAGTCCCTTGGACTGCAAGGAGATCAAACCAGTCAATCCTAAAGGAAATCAGTCCTGAGTATTCATGGAAGGACTGATGCTGAAGCTGAAGCTCCAGTACTTTGGCCACAGGATGCGAAGAATCGACTCACTGGAAAAGACTCTGACTCTGGGAAAGATTGAGGGCAGGAGGAAAAAGGGGTGACAGAGGATGAGATAGTTGGATGGCATCACCAACTCAATGGACATGAGTTTACACAAACTCCGGGAGATGGTGAAGGACAGAGAAGCCTTGCATGCTGCAGTACATGGGGTCACAAACAGATGGACACAATCTAGGGACTGAACAACAATTATCAGTGAGAGTGTATATGGGTACAACTACTTAATAAAATAAGATTATCTTCATAAAAAATGCAATACTTACATGCTCTATGATTCAATAATTCTACTTCTAGGTCTATACCCTAAAGAAGCTCTTACACACATTGTCCAGAAAACATGCTACATGCTACATGTTATTAACAACACTTGTTAATAACAAGAAGAATAAAGAATAACAAGAAGAATAAAGGACAGAAATGGTATGGACCTAACAGAACCAGAAAATATTAAGAAGTGGCAAGAATACACAGAAGAACTATACGGAAAAGATTTTCATGACCCAGATAACCACGATGGTGTGGTCACCCACCTAGAGCCAGACATCCTGGAATGCGAAGTCAAGTGCGCCTTAGGAAGCATCACATGAACAAAGCTAGTGGAGGTGATGGAATTCCAGTTGAGCTATTTCAAACCCTAAAAAATGATGCTGTGAAAGTGCTACACTCAATATGCCAGCAAATTTGGAAAACTCAGTAGTGGCCACAGGACTGGAAAAGGTCAGTTTTCACTGCAATCCCAAAGAAAGGCAATGACAAAGAATGTTCAAACTACACACAATTGCATTCGTCTCACAAACTAGCAAAGTAACTAATGCTCAAAGTTCTCCAAGCCAGGCTTCAAAAAAGTACATGAACCGTGAACTTCCAGATGTTCAAGCTGGTTTTAGAAAAGGCAGAGGAACCACAGATCAAATTGCCAACATCCGCTGGATCATGGAAAAAGCAAGAGGATTCCAGAAAAACATCTACTTCTGCTTTATTGTCTATGCCAAAGCCTTTGACTGTGTGTATCACAACAAACTGTGGAAAATTCTTCAAGAGATGGGAATACCAGACCTCCTGACCTGCCTCATGAGAAATGTGTATGCAGATCAAGAAGCAACAGTTAGAACTAGACATGGAACAACAGACTGATTCCAAATCAGGAAAGGAGTATGTCAAGGCTGCATATTGTGACCCTGCTTATTTAACTTATATGCAGAGTACATCATGNGCCCCTGCCCCAGGGGACACAGCGGCCCCCTGGCCGCTCCCGGGCTGTGGGCCGAGCCCCCTGGCCCAGGGGGACCGTGGGGAAATTGAGGCCTGGGGAGGGAGTCAGGAAGGGGACGTCCTTTTCAAATGTTTGGACAGACCTAGTGCCCCGCGCCACACACCACCCCACCCCACCCCGCAGCTGCAGCGGGGCTCTCCTTCCACCAGCCCCCTCCGGGAACCTCCTTCAAAGAGCAGCCTCCAGATCCCGGCTGAGTGCCTCAGTTTACTCTTCTCTAAAGATACAACGTTGAAAGGACTGATGCTGAAGCTCAAGATCCAATACGCTGGCCACCTGATGCGAAGAACTGACTCATTGGGAAAGACCCTGATGCTGGGAAGGATTGAAGGTAGGAGGAGAAGGGGACAACAGAGGACGAGATGGTTGGATGGCATCACCGACTCAATGGACATGAGTTTGNGATCCAATACGCTGGCCACCTGATGCGAAGAACTGACTCATTGGGAAAGACCCTGATGCTGGGAAGGATTGAAGGTAGGAGGAGAAGGGGACAACAGAGGACGAGATGGTTGGATGGCATCACCGACTCAATGGACATGAGTTTGACTAAGCTCTGGGAGTTGGTGATGGACAGGGAAGCCTAGCATGTTGCAATCCGTGGGTTCGCAGAGTCGGACAGGACTGAGCAACTGAACAAAATTGAAAGATACAACACAGACTTCTCTGGTGGTCCCATGGCTGAGACTCCTCCAGCCCAGTGCAGGGGTCCAGGTTTGATCCCTGGTCAGGGAACTAGAGTCTGCTTGCCTCAATTAAGACCTGGCGCAGACAAATAAATAAATAGGAAATAAACATTAAAGAAAAAAAAGAAGGAACAAAGCTAGCGGCACCTTTCTTTGCCTTTTAGAATTTATTCATTTAGCAAATGCCCACTGTCACTGGGGTAGGGGCTAAGCTCTCTAGACCCAGTGGTAATCAAACAGACCCCTTCCCCTACGTGAGATCAGGAAGAGAGGACTTTTGGAAAGAGGATTAGCATATGCAAAAGTGAGAAGGGTGTAGCAGGCAGAAGGAACTGTCAGTGTAAAGGTCCTGGGGCATCCAGATAGCCAGAGCAGGATAATGGGAGAAGAGGGTGGTGGTGGGCAGAACAGAGGTAGAGAAGAGGGGATAGACCAAAGGTGGTCCTTCAATGACAGATCTGGTTTTTGACCCAAGGGCAATGGGTAGCCAGGGGAGGTTTAAGAACAGAAACTTAGAGCTGCTCTAGAATCTAGAATCCATTCTTCATTCCACAAGAAAAGTGGGAAAACTGGGACCATGATGGGCCTTCTCAGGTGATGTTAGTGGTAAAGAAACCCCCTGCCAATGCAGGTAGACATAAGAGACCCAGGTTTGATCCCTGTGTGGGGAAGATCTCTTGGAAAGGGAAATGGCAACCCACTCCAGTATTCTTGCCTAGAGAATCCCATGGACAGAGGAGCTTGGTGGACTACATACAGTCCATGGGGTCGAAAAGAATCAGACACAACTGAAGCAACTTAGCACGCATGTTCACAAGACCATGACATGGAACAGCAAGGGATGCAACCCACCCAGATCCAGCCTGGTGGACGCTACACAGGACAAATGATTACACTGCTGTAACAAGTGAAGAGCAAGAGGAGAAAAAAAAAAAAAAAGAGGAGGAACTATTACAAGACCCAAGAAAGCACACACTGTATGACCTCATGTAGATAAATGTGGAAAGAAGGGAAAGAATCAAGGTGATGGGAAATGGGATCTCTGGGGACAGTGCTTGGGCAAGGTCTCTAGGTGTAGGGGCGATATTTGGTCTCCAACTCTAGCCCACGATGACCAGCCACTCAACAAATGTGCCAAGCTGGGTCTTGACCTGATTCTTGAGCCTCACTCATTCTGTCCTCACCCTTTTATTTTCTCCCCTTGACTCATTCCTCTCCAAACTCCTGCCCTTTTTGAGGGGGAGGTGGGGGAGGAGAGCACAGTGGGGCATTTGGGATCCCCAACCAGGGATCAAACCTACATCCCCTGCCATGGAACCGCAGAGCCTTAACCACTGGACCACCAGGGCAGTCCCTGTCATCATCTTCCTAACACCCTCCCAGATCCTTGGCCTGCCCCGGAGCCACTGCTGTCCCCCAGAGTCCCGGCCCCCTTCTCACTGCTCTCCCAGGCCCACGCAGCTGAACAGCCTCCCCAGGACAGTTTCTCCCCTCTCCAAGTATCCTGGGGTCTCCTCATCCTAACCTGGCCCTCATTACCACCTCTGTGTGCTTAGTCACTTCAGTCATGTCCAACTCTCTGTGACCCCTTGGACTGTAGCGGTCTGTAGGAGAGACTGCCAGTCTCTCTGTCCATGGGGTTCCCCAGGCAAGAATACTGGAGCAGGTTGCCATGCCCTCCTCCAGGGGATCTTCTCCACCCAGGGATCAAATCTGTGCCTGCTGCATTGCAGGTGGATCCTTTACCACTGAGGCACTGGGAAAGCCCCTCCAATACAACCCCAAAGGGATGTTTTTCCCTTTTCTGAATTTTTAGGCCATTGTCATGATGCTGAAGGTATGAAAGGGGTAAACAGAGAAATGTTCCCCTTCCCCCCATCCCAGGCTCATTGTACTTTCTTTTGGAGATGTTTAATACAATTTGGTGCTCATGCACAGTTTTTAAATTAATTAATTTTTTTACTATGCTGGATCTTCTTTGCTGCACTCAGGGTTTCTCTAGTTGCAGACAGCAGAGGTTACTCATTGAGCTGGCTTCTCTTGTTGCAAAGCACAGGCTCTAGATTGGGCTTCAGTAGTTGTAGCACGTGGGCTTAGTTGCCCCCTGGTATATGGAATCTTCCCACATGGACCAGGGATTGAACCTGTGTCCCCTGAATTGGCAGGAAGATTCCTAACCGCTAGACCACCTGGAATGTCCCTTGTGCATACTTCATTGTTTTTCTGCCTTTTAATCTTTGTTTTACACAGAGGACAGCATCTTTTCTTCTGCACCTTCATGCCCTGTTTCCTGCCTCACAGGCTATTACCTGGGATACATTTCTGAGTGTGGATTTGGAGATCAACATAGTTCTCTATAAACTTCCCTCCACCTGGTTCCCACCACCAGCAGCACAAGTGACTGTGTCCCCAGTGCAGACAGTGGCCAGTTGATTGCCCATTAAGGGGAAGGTGGACAATCCCTAGGGATCTGATTTGCATCGAAGCCTTGGGAAGGTTGAGTTAGTGAAAGAACTGGCATCTTCTGACCACCAGATTCTGGGCAACCCTCCCTTGCCCTGAACCTTCCATGGCTCCCCAGTGTCCTGGGACAAATCCTGGCAGCAGTGATACCCAGGGTCTGTGAGGGCTGGCCTCACCACCAGCCCAGAGCCCCAGCCCCATGGAAGGTCAGAGGCATGGCCTCTAACAGGCCTCATCCCCTAGTCTCTGAGGGTTTGTCCCTCTGCTTTTCTTGCTGGTGAGTCTCCTGGGATAAGGATGGGTTCTTCCCTGGTTTACAGCATCCTCCAGAAAGCCTAGCGCTCCCCCTGCTCTGCTCCACACTCCCTTCCCCAGTCCTCCTCCTGTGCTCTCACCCTTACCTTGGAGGGGGAGGACGAGTCGCGGGAGCAGGGTGTTGCTCCGGCGAATGGAGGGCGCACAGGCAGGGGAGGGAGTGGCCAGCGGCTGCCGGAGAGGCGGGAAGGCGGGGCACGGTGGGATGAGGGATATAAACGCGCAGTGGCTGCAGCTGAGGATTCCAGAAAAGCTGCGACCCAGACTTTGTAGCGCATCCCCGGAGGGCGATCGGGAAAGTCACAGCAGCTATCGCAGGGTGCAATCCCGGAGGGTGGTCAGGAGGAAGAAGGTGGCAATGCAGCCCTCGTCCGCGTCTGGGCCTAACGCGTCCTGGTGGGCGCCGGCCAACACAACGGTCTGCCCGGGCTGTGGCGCCAACACCTCGGACGGCGCGATCCCTGCGCCTTGGCCCGTGGACGCCTGGTTGGTGCCGCTCTTCTTCGGCGCGCTGATGCTGCTCGGCCTGACAGGGAACTCACTGGTCATCTTCGTCATCTGCCGCCACAAGCAGATGCGGACGGTGACCAACTTCTACATCGGTGAGCGTCCGGCGCTTCACGGTGCCGGAGGGCCATTCCGGGGGTCTACGAGAGGGCGTAGTGGCCGGGGGGCGCCTCTAGCGGTGAGTCGGGATCCTCTCAGTTGGGGATTTCTCCGCTGCAGGGCCCCTGGTCCTTTCCCTACTCTCCCTGTACCTTAGGCTGGAGGTCGCCAAATGTGGCGTTGAAGAGTTCCATCTTGACAGGAGTAGCTAAAAGGGAGGTTGCAGAGTGTGGCCCGTGGAGCGCTGGCCACTGCCACTCAAGGAAGATGTCCGATTGAAATGTGGTTCTTATAACACCATGTGGGATGAATAAAAGGAGTGGGGGAAAGACAGTGGCCCGCGGGCCCCCAGTTGGCATCCACTGCCCCAGAGGCTCAGTTTATACGTTTGTGCGATGAGGGTGCCCTACCCGGGTGAGTACTCACTCGGTCCGTGTTCTCCATTCTCTGATGGCTGGCACCCCTCAATTTGCAGATGAGAAAACTGAGGCTCAGAGGGCAAGGGCCTATTTGCAGTCCCGACAGGGGGAGCAGGGCTCATTACTGCCTGAATGGCTACAAAGCAGGTACTGGGTGAGGGGTGTTTGAAATATTAAAAAGTGAGAATAAGCGCCCATCGATACTGGGTTCTCTGCCCACCGATACTGGGTTCTCTCTGGGTGCCTCCCGAGCCGCCCTGCTGGTCACTCGGACAAAGACGAGACCCAGGAGGCTGGGCCAGGGCGCTGAAGGACTAGGGCGATGCGCTCCAAATTCAGAACCCGCGCGTCCTCGGCCTGCAGCCAACCTGGCGGCCACGGACTTAACGTTCCTGCTGTGCTGCGTGCCCTTCACCGCTCTGCTCTACCCGCTGCCCGCCTGGATTCTGGGCGACTTCATGTGCAAGTTTCTCAACTACATCCAGCAGGTGCGCGGCCTGAGGGAAGGAGGGCCGGGGGCGGAGTCTGGATGTGGGCGGGGTCGGACNTAGCTGAATGCTCACCAAGACAATGTAATCTGGATCCAGGGCTCTGATAAATAACATTTGATCACTTTCTCCAAAATGAAAGTAGTCAGACAATGTGAGAGAAAGAGCTACAGGTTGTAAGTGTTTAAAATACAAACTGTCTCACTGTAATGAAAGCATTCCCCCTTGGTTACCTCTCGCAATCTTCACCATTTTTCATTCCTATCCATCTTTCCCCCTTTCCAGCTGCTCATAAAACATTTAAATCTAATGAGGAAATTAAAATATATGTATCTTGTGCATATTTTAAAATGTACAAAAATCTACCCAGTAAAATATTAAATGCAATTATGATTCTTAAAATAATGGTTGCTTTAATTCCTAAAACATCTAGAATCAATTCATCTAACTTTATCTTACCAAAAAAAAAAAAATTCTTAAACCTGTGTTATAATGCTTCTATTCACTAAACTTCTACATTCTAAAAACAAGAAAGAACAAGTCATTCCAGATTTTTGACCCCAACACTAACAAGCATGAGACCATTTCTCCCTCTTCTAACCAAGTGTGGCTTCATTCTGCGGACAAAATCCAAACTTCACTGTAAAATATCTCCGTGGGAAGCGTTTGGATTTTGACTTTTTATTGCCCCTTTGATTTAAGGTAGGTGTGTGATACCATTTAAGTGACACCCAATCCCTCTTTAAATCCAGACAACAGGATGTAAAGAGGGATATCAGGCGGATCTGAATTTTATTTTTAAAATAGGACACAGAATCAGGAAGCCTGGGTTTAATCTTGCTCTGCACAAGTCACTAGGCACCTCTGAGACTTGATTTTCACCTGTACAGATGGACAGTGCATTACTTATTTACAATACTCCAATGAAGTTTAAAAAGAAAAAGCAAAAAAACAAAAACTGAAAGCTTTAATTTATGCCAAAATTTAGTAATGCACTTGCTGCAAAACAGACACTGAATAAAATTCATTATTAACATTTGCCCAGCTGCCTGCTTGCCGGCCTTCCTTTCTTCCACCCATCTCCTTTTCTGTGCAGTGCTGTGCCGTGCTTAGTCACTCACTTGTGTCCAACTCTTTGCGACCCCATGGACTGTAGCCCTCCAGGCTTCTCTGTCCATGCAGATTCTCCAGGCAAGAACACTGCAGTGGGTTGTCAGGCCCTCCTCCAGGGGATCTTCCCAACCCAGGGATCAAACCCAGCCACGTCTCCCACACCAGTGGCGGATTCTTTACCATCTGAGCCACCAGGGAAGCCCCTCCTTCTCTCTACTCTTAATCTATCAAGATGCAAAATACTTACCACTAGGAAAATATGTGAAAGATACGAAGACAAATAAGTTTAAAGCTCTCAAAAAACATGAAAGCTATACCACTTCAATCTCCAGTTATTACGATCATCCTAACCATTTCTCAGGTTGAGATTAGCAATATCTCACAGACCAACACTTGCCAAAATACATACACAAATGAATTTATTTCTCTCAATCTTATCTCATTTAGTATCTCTTACAAACAAAACAGCAAAAAAATATCCTCTGCTCCAAACCTGCCACAATTTGTCATTTGTGGACGTATTCTTTTGGCTAAAAGGCCATGTTTATTTCACTAGAATATTAATAAGAAGACTAACCCTGTTAGATAAAATATACTTTTACCCTGTGGAACTGTCATAGCAAAACAAGAAGTATTGATTTCTAATATTTGGGGAAATGCCTAGGAAAAAAAGCCATTTGTATCTTAACAGCAGCTAGAGAATTCTGATAAATTCTAAAGTTTGGATCAATCACTTCTAACAGTTGCCTTGGTGGGAAATGGCCAAAATGTTGACGACATTCTAAGTTTCCCCCTTGAAAATCAAAATGGTAATAATAATAATGATTATCTCAATAGCCCCCTTTCCAAGTTCACGCAAGCACAGTGTCCTTAACTGGACCCCTAAAAGCTACACAGAATTTTTGCAGAACTTTTCTTTCTAAAAATCTGAAAAGAAATTCCAAAAGCCCCCACATAGTCTCTCAGTCTAGAACATACAATGCAAAAAAATGATGGTGAGATGGATTATAAAATTGTCCACCTGATGTCTTACTGCCTGGGATCCTTTTACAGTCATTACTTAAACCAAAACACTTTTTAGAGCATCTCTATTTGCAATTAAGTTCACAGCTTTATGTTTCTCTTAACAAAGCATGCCAGTTCATTCAATCTCTTCCTCCTCCACCTGACTTCTTCCTTCCCCTGACCTCACCTCCCAAGGACTTACAATTTTATGTTTAAAATCAAGATCTAACTTCTAAATGACCATGGGAAAATAATTGCTGAAATGACAACAAATTGGTGTTTAGCAGTCACTGAATGCAATCTGTATTTTATGGTTTTCCTTCTATTCTAACCTCAAAATTGTTTTTAATAATCTATATTAACATTTGTGAGCAATTAGAATTGTTGCTGCTTCTGTGCAAGTTTTAAAAAACCGACAGGCTGTTCTGCATCCTCTGGAAGCAGCTTGAGGCCTTAACCAAGTAAAACACCCAGTCCTACTGTGTACAGCAGTGACCACAACAAAGGCTGTGGTTTCTCCCACACTAGCCCTAAATAGGTTTAAATTAATGCTATCCATCACTGGGTGGAAAAGCAGACAAGGCAAATCCAAGCCAGCAGCGTTGGGAAATTTCTTACCAACACTCAAACCTCTGAGCCATAAATGAGCTGACCTTTGTTTTACTCCAGAACAACCCTTTTTCCCTACTCCTTCTACTCTCTCTGCCTTTCAACTTCTTTCTCACCACATTCTAGGATAAAGAATATTGTTACTGCATTCTAAATAGAGAATATTGCTACAATCTTCAAGTTATGTAGAAAATGCTCAAGGATATAAAAGCCATATTTAATCTCAAGTTTGTTGATTGGGCTAACTCCCTTAAAGAATGAAAAGATAAGTAGAAAGATGACATCTTCTAAAAGCGTGTGCATGTATCAGTAAGTTACAGTACACCAATCAGCCACAAAATCCACCTTTGGTTTAAGGTTAGGGTTACAATTTGAAATAGAGTGGTACTAACATTAAATATCACTGTATATAATCTTACCCCATTCTTTTTCCAAATACAGTTTATTATCATAAATCAAAGAAACTAACCACACAACTATTTCTACTAGGCAGTTTATTAAGGTACTATAATGTGTAGTCTTAGATTTGAGTGTAAACATACATACACACAAGCTCCTGCTAACAGGACATATTAACTATATTTTATATACACAATCCTGCATAGTGCATATACTATATAACAAACATAGTAAGTTACCTTAAATTTAAAAATTATTACAATTAACTTGGCATAAAACTATAAACTGTAACAATCTAACATTATCCATTAAAATTTTTTTTACTATTATTACTACTACTCGGTATGCACTGATAACCTTCCACAGATGATTACACTGTATTTCAGGTATCCGCTTTTTAGAAAAAGAAAGCATTCCCCCCTACTCTATCCAGCACTCTGTGTGCAGCCTGGATGTGCACACACATGCACACAAAGCGCACACACGCTCCTACACAGACACTCCTAATCTTACACCTGCTCTGAAGCAGTAGGAAGTGAATTCTCAATCTGTCAACATGACCATCTGCTCTATCTGCATATCACGGCTTCCTCTATTACTATATGAAGGAATGGCAATCACGAAGCCAAAATACAACTACAGTGCACCTGAGTGGGAGTCTCTTTGTTGAAATGGAATAATATGTGGCCTATCAGGGAGAAACTAACAGTAACAGAAACAATTTGAATGAGCGTTCAGGACAGCATAATTAAGTGAACAATACAGTACAGGTAATGTGGTCAACAGTAACCCTGCCGGCAGGTTTCCAGGACAGGTAGCAAGCTTCCCAGGCACCGCAACTCTTCCAGTAAGTTGGTAAACCTATATTATTCCTGGTCCGAGCAACACTAAGTAAAGGTAGCAACGACGGGAGCATGGAAACAATCAGTAACGACTGTACTGAAATCACTATGGTGCAAACACGGTCACTTTCCACAGTGAAACTAACAAGTACTCCTGCTACCATTAGGACAAGTTCAATTTGCTCTGTCACGGGCTAATTAACAATTACAGCAACTACCTGACTCCTGTGTGTATCTGTCTTTCAAAGTGAATGTTACGGCAACTAAAAATACTTCCAATCTCAGAAAATTCCTCACCTGCTAAAAACTGAAGATGCTCATTGTGATTAATCGCTTTGGGGCCTAAAGCCACTCAAAACTTAGCGAAGGCCTTCGCTGAATTAAACATAATTCTATTTGTTTAACTTTAGTTTTTAAACATCTCCACACAGCTGCCTCAGCTTTCATTCTATCCCCCAGCAGGTAATAACTATAAAAAGTAAATTGTGACACTGTCATTTTATGGCCTAGATACAGCAACCTATCTCTACATAAGAGATGAGTCCTTAAAAAATCTAACCCCTTACAAAATTTAACTAACTCAACTGAGAATCTTTCTAGAATCTGATTACATTACCAGAAGTTATACAGAAGCAGTTTAAAAAAAAAAAACAACTCTCCAGAAAGTTCTCGGTTGAGTGCCTACTAATGAACAAAGGTTAACTTTATCTAAAAGGTCAAATGCCTGGTGGCTAAGGTTATGACCTTAACAACTTAAATTGTGACCTTGCCACGTGCCGGGTATATTGTAGATTCTGATACAGATCATCTGGTAAAGACTAGTCATAAATTAGCTTTACTGTTACACGCCCACAAAGAAAACCATTTGCCACAATGCCATAACATCTCCAAGTTGTCATGCGATACATGCAAAGGACGACTCAAGTAGAGACCAAATTCTGGGCATAAAATGGCTTTACTCTTTTGTACTTTTAACGAGATGAAATTCTCAGGCTTCTGGAATCACTCCGATTTCATTACACTTGTTACTGTTTATCAGCCACAAAATTCACAGTTCTAATGCCCCTTGATTTAGAGGGAATTAAAAAAAAAAGGAATGCAGTTTATGTACTGCATTTTGCATCTCAATAACTTAAAAAAATCATCTCCTACACTTTTAAAAAACAACTGATTCTGCATTAGCTTCCAGTATTTACATGTGTGTTCTAAGATTTCAACTTCCTTCCAAAGAAGAGGCCTCGGCATGAAGCAATAATTATTGTATGCATTTTTAGAAAGAAAAAAAAATCTTCTTGTGGCAATCAAGGGGGGAAATGGCATTTTGGGAGAAAAAAAAATACATTTGAAAGAAAGCGGGGGGAGACTATAGGTGAAGAGGCCACAATGGTTTTGGCATGTTTCTTGAAGCACGTTTCAGAGTCTCTGCCTCCTGCCAATACTGGCAAGTTCTCAAAACTTTTAAGGAGGTAAAAACATTGTTTAGTGTTTACAAATCTTCAGTATTATAACAGATGCTTGTCAAATCAGTTGTATGCGAGTTGACCGATCTACCTCCTATTTGTACTGGCAGCTTCCCTTCCACAAATAACAGGCCTTTAAATCTCTGAAATCAAATTTGAGATATTTTCAGACAAAAGGCCCTGAGCATCCCTCGGACCCTTCCCGGTGCGCGCAGAGGCGCCGCGGCTGCGCAGGGAGAGCCAATGGCTTGCACTTGGCCGGCATTCAGGCAACCAAGGGATTCTGGGAGGCGCAAGGAAACCGAACCGAAAGGTAGTCTGATCCACGGTGCTGGCAATAAATCTTTCATTAGCAATAAGGATGCTCACTCTTCCTAAGCAACCTTCTACCTGCCATTTTACCAACATCAACCTTCCGGTCCTTGAAACCGCCAGCAACTGTGTTGGCTCAAGGATCTGGAGCCATAAAACGGGCAAAAACCGTCAACAGTGAAAGAGAATCCAACGTGAAACGGCGAGAGCGAGAAGGGCTGTGTCTCTGTGAATCTAAAGGAAACGTTTACACCTAAAACTTAGACGGGACGCTGCTCCTACCAATAAGCGCAGCACAGGTATTCCGTTGTGATGTTACCTTTGAAGGACGCACACACCGTGATGGGCATCACTCGCTGGCACCTGCAATTTCCTATGCTGGTCCGTTAGAGCATTTATTATCATTTATAAAGTATTTACTTCTCCAAATATTAGAGATTAAACACACGATTTTTAAAGAGTGTGCTTCCAAAGCACCTCTAATAGCCACACCTTTTTTGCACCTTGCCCTGGCAGAATCTCTAGTTATATATATAAAAATAAAATTTAACTCTGCTTTTTCAATAGACAAAGTAACAACAATAGAGTTAACTGAGAGTTAATAAAGGGCCACTTGTTCCTGTTTAGAGGTCATTTGAGAGATGTTGCCTTTTCGTTTTTGCTACCCAGAACTGGCTAAAGCAACAGGCACCTCTTATAATTAAGTATACATTTTCAAAAACCCAAATATTTGAAACACTTACAGATCACATCCTCTAAAATACTCATCTATCCCCTGCCAACAGAATGCAAATGATGATGTGACATGCTTGCAAAGTAAATTTCTCCAGTTTCTTATGTAAGGACAGATGGATAACAAAAGTTCTCTTTGTAAAACATATATTGAGAAAAATAATAGAGAATAGGCTATCAGATGACGTCTTTAAAAAATTGCTCGCATTTTTAGAATTAAAAATGTTTTGCAAAACAATGGAGTGTTCCCTTTTACAGGTATCATCTTCTCTGCCCTTTGGCAAAAAATACATACATACATGCACCCCAAAACAACCAACTGAAAGGATTCCACAACCTTCGTTCTTCCATCTGGCTCAAGTAACTGCCATAAAGGTAATCTAGCAAGACCGATATGTACATATAAAAAGTCAACAAGTTTCACAAGACCTGAGCTTTCACGTTAACACAATGAGCCTTTTGTCTAAAACAAGACAAGAGGAACAAAGTAAAAGTGCATTATTTTATCCAGTCCTCAATAGTTTTATCCCGAATGCTACTCTGCCTGCTGTAATAGACACAGGAAAAGCATGTCTTAAAAACAGCCTTGGAACAATAAAGAATGTTATTATGAATCAAAGCAACTCACTAAATCAATTTTCAATATCGATTTCTCAATTTGTTCAAACGCACTATACAGATTTGGTTACTTTTAAGATTAACCTTTCCATCAATTGCTTGAAGAGTTGGATTGGTTTCTTTTTCCCTTAGCAAACTTAAACAACACCAAGTATTCCTAAAACAAAGTTAGTAAGTTTGTATCAGTGTGATTCTTTTTTCTTCATAAACGATCAGCAATTTGATAGCAATCTTACCTCCAACCTCTTCTTGATTAGAAGGGGGCTCAAGAGACTCCAGAAGGCTAAAAACACTCCCAGAAGAGAAGCAACTAAAACATTGCCTCACTATCAAACTAAATGCTTTTTAACTAGATCACTTGCCAGTTTTTAAAATAGACTCTTTCTTACAAGGGTTTTTATGAGGTGTCTCTCACCCCTCATCAAAAAAACGGGATTTAAACAATATCTCGTAATTGACTACCAAAACCTTTGATAACACTACTTGCCAAGAGAATTGAACTTAACAAGAATGCTCTCAAAGCTATGCTTTTCCACCTGAAAGAAGGTGGAACCTCAAACTCTGCAGCATCTGGCTACTCTAATATGGGGCTACCTTGGACACCACTCTGTCCATATAGACGTGGCCTGCAATAAGCAGCTCAAGAATGGCCCAGCACACGCCGAGGTCATCAGGAAAGAAGCACACGCGAGAAAGTGGACCGACTTCTCACCATCGCACTTACCTGCTGCATGCACAAAGTATGCCAAATATAAATCGAGTTCCTTAACAGAAACCCCTATGTGATGGGGCTGGACACACAGCCCTGGATTAGAGCACTGCGGGGACTTTACAAGGCGCTCGCCATCAGTACTTTCGAGCGGAATACCTTTAAATAAAATCACCATAACAAGGTCCAACCTCCAGACTTTATCTGCCTGGCGGAGGCAGTCAATTCTTCGCATCTTGCCTTTCTGGTCTGGGTTGGAAAGAACGCAACATGGAGGCTTTTTCCCTGTAACTGTAAGAACAAAATCCTCTCGGTACTCAGGTCGGATATCTTTCCGCAACTTGGCCAGCAGTCGAGATGCCCACTTCTGTTTGACCTCTGGTTTTTCACTTAGCAACTCATCCTTCACAGCTCTCTCTTCTTCTTTTGACATACGCTTTTCATGTTTTTTGAAGTATTTTCGTTTTCGGGCCTGCAGGTTGAACCACGTGTAGGCGAAGGCTCGGACGTGGGGCAGAAGTGCTTCAATGAAAGGATGAAATTCATCCTGGCAAAATGAACCAAGACAAAAATATAACTAAAATGAAAACAAAAGGAAACAACATTTCTTTAGATGCTCACCTTTAAAATATGCATATATATTCCTTATTTCACTTGAAATTTGATTCAAGCATTACCAAAATCATACATGGGATTGCTGTGGGAAGTCCAAGAGGGGGGAAAAAAAATACCATCAGTATCGTGTCTCACAATCTCAAAGAAAAAAACTGTTAAAAAGTAAAAAATGGTTTGTTATGTTACGGAATTGTACCAGGTTCTATTGTCGGGCCTACGTCCCAAAGCCTTTAGACAGCCAGTGAAGTTTATCGAAATGCTTATAACAACATATAATCTTAACCCTATTTCAAGGAAGGCATATCTAATTTTGCTCCAGCCTTGACCTCACTACTTGTAGTACAGCCAGGGCTCCACAGCCAGATTGGCAAATCTTAAACATTTAGATGCCAGTCAGTGTTTATGGAAGTCTAGGAGCAAAAATCTCCACGCTCAATGGAAACAAAGACTTTCCCTCTAAAAGTAGTGCATGTAGACTCTGATCTGTTTCTTAGTCATTTTTGTAACATTTTAATTCCTTTTTAAGTATTACAGTTACACACAATTTTTTTTTTTACTCAAAACCTTAGAAAAATTTGGCAGGTCCATATATAAAAGAAGAAATGGATTTCATATTTGTCGGACTAGAATAAAAAGATCTATGTCCAAGACATAATTGCTGATATTATGGAAATGAAACAAAAAGGGAAAAAGGGGGGAAATAAAAAAGCGTTCAAGCCAGATAGTAAACAGAATGTGTCACTGTAACAACACAGTTGCAACTAAATACATTCAGTTTACTGATGTGATTGTGAAATACCTTCAGTAATAATATTCCCTAAAAAACAGAGTACTTATTTAAATTTTGAAAATAGTATTTCAGGTTTTTTGTTCTGACAGGGAAACAGAGAACAGAGAACCTGGTATATTCAATGCTTCTGAGACTACAGGAAAACCCTCATGCTTGCCTCTTAAAATTCAAGTAATTTGAAAATAAAATTGAATCTAAAACATTTAAAATTTTCTTACACTTTCATTGAAAATACTTGATTCTTTTATTTGATATCTTCTTAGGAAACAGAAATATAAAATGAAAGGAAAATTGAATAGTAACCTCCACAAAGCTGAGTACATCTAACTTTTGATTAACCAACCCACACTAATCTTACATAACTTCTCCCCACTGCACAACCCCCACCAAAAGATAAATTATTTACTTTCAAATAAATGAGGATAAGGAAGCCAAAGAGATATTCGATGACTTTTTTAAAGGGTGGATGACAGACAAATTTAAAATGCATTCTTCAAGTTTGTAATATTCATCTAAATATATACTTTGGAGGCACAAGTAAGTATAATGTCCAAAATATTAATACTACCAAACCAATTATTAATTTTTAAATGTTAAAATATAAATTGAATGCTTAAAACTGGTGAAATAATTAACAATCAAGCCTGTTAAAATATAAATTATAGTCAATCATTTAAACACTACATATGACTGCTTTTTAGGTAAGTTTATTTTAATATAATATACAATAAATCATTTCAATAATTGACATTTAATTTTTTCCTCTCTCAACAAATTTCAGGCTTTGTATTTCAAGTTTAGGTTTGAAAACTGCTCTTTTTCAATTAAAGAATCCAAAAGCAAAGAAGTCAGCCTTTATAATGCATGCACATTAAGTGGAGAGAAAACAGAGAAAAATACAAGAATTATATTATTCTTTCCTATATACCATTTGCACTTTAAAATTTCTGATGTTTGGGTATCTTTTCTACTACTATACTTTGAAAGAGAGAAATGGGGTGGGGGAAGCATTTTTCAAGCCACAGTTTATCTAGCAAGGTACACACCAAACCGCAAAGCATTTAAACATTACTAAATTCTGAGCTCATCCTTGAAATGCTCTAAAATACATAAATTTAGGGTTTGAAACAGTCCTTCACATTGACTGACTTTTTATATACACAGGACATTCGGGGGACCAAGGCTCTCTGGAATTATGCAAAGAAAGCCCGGAGTCTACCTTAACTACAAAGTGAGCTTTCACCAAAAGGAGGATTTCATTTTAAAGTCTCAGCCCCATTTTAAAATGCAAAGAATAACTTAGCTTCAAACATTCATATTTATGTCCAAACCTAGTCTTATTAAAGCACTTTAATAATAATAAACATTTAAAATAAATCTTCTAATGTGACATTTAAGTGTTCAAAGATACCCCAATATGCTTCTCAGAGAACTGCAAACTTCGTTCATTCGCGTTCAAAAGGATTTTGTTTACCTGCCAACCAAATGCCCACATATCTCATCAAAAAATCCTTAAATGAGGTCAACTATGTCAACTAATCATTAAGAATAATCTAAGTCCCAATTTTGCATCAAAAGTATTTACAAGTTTTTACTCCCCAAAGGTTTTAAGAATGTGCCAATAAAAGTGCACAATATTTTGTATTTTTTATGACTCAGTCACATGCACAATGAAAGTGCTAGTTATTTTTCTCAACACACAATTACAAATATTCCAGAACATCAAAACTAAAGGCTATCATTCACTTGTAGGAAATGTCCAGGCATGGCATAAATTAGTTTTTAAAGAAAAAAACAGTATGCCCTTATAAATCATGTTGTTGCACATATCGCCATAAGCTGTGGAATATTTCAAAATAGTCAAGAGAAAACAAAAAGAATATTTTACGTATGTACTCGGTGAGCCAGTTACGGGCCAGCAATAAAAACAAACCTGAAAACCTGTTTCAAAAGCAACAGGACTTTGAATCAGCATCTTCAATGTTCATCTGTTTGCAAGTAAGCCAAGTTTCAGAACCACGGAATGCTGATATTTCTGGAACTACTTCTTTGAAAGGTTCACCTATAAATTTCTACTGTTATCATTCTATGACCAGGTACATGATTTGGTTAAAATGTGCCCACTTGGACTAAAATATGATGTTTGACATTTTCCTAATAAAGTTTTTAAAAATTGCATTCACATATATGGAGTCTATTCTTTCATTTAGAGTCTTTTTATCACTATGCTTTACTGGACTTTCTTTAATGACCAATAAACTACTTTTTTGTTTTTAAAACCAGCTCTAAAGCTTTATAAATATTCTGGAAAGTTAAATACATTGTGAATCAATTTTTTAAAAGAAGAACTCATAAAATATATGACCCTCATTCACTATTTAGTGTACATTTTCCTTACAAACTGTTACACTAAGTAAGCATTTCTCTTAGTGGTGTTTCCAGAAGAAGGCCTACTGAATGTATCCATTACAGGGCCAAATAGGTTAAAAAAAAAAAAAAAAAAAAAAANGAGGCGGAGATTAACGAGCATTCTCCCTCCCAGGACTGTGAAACTAGTGGGTTTGAGCACAGACGCCATAGAAAAAGTTCTATCACGTTCAGAAACAACAGTGGTTTAGCTGTGACATCTTTTTCTTTTTAGGAGGGAAAAAAAACGTGAAAGGGATGTCCCCTTAGGGAAGGGAGATATTCTCGTCCACAAACGCGTGCCCAGAACTGGACACAGGCCTGTCATTACCTCCCCTGTTCCCAGGACACCTCTGGAAGGGTGCCTTTTAAGAATCCCCTCTTTTTTCCTCCCCCAGGTAATAGTTCTTAAAATGGAAAAGAGCTTCCTGCAATTATTTTAGGTTTGCTAAAGTATTGTTTTGGCAGAAAAGGGGGCTGGTTTTTAGGGTTTGGCAAGTTGCCAATAAGCCTGCTTTTCCAGTTTTTGTTTTTTGTTTTTTTTAACCTCATATTTTCTCTCTAGGTTCTCCTCACTGCTGGGAAAGGGGGGGAAAAAAGTATACCTCCTTCCTCCAAACCCCCATTCCATCTCTTCTCATCTCCCTCACTCTAGTTTGCAGCCTTCTGCATTCTCTAATCCTCAAAATTCCAAAAGGGAAGACTACTATATGACGATGAAAGGCTCTAGCACACAGATAGGGGAATGTGCACCTTGGTGGAGGTCGCCCATCTACAGAGCCTCTGAAAAGAGGAAATTCCTGTAGGAATGCCCACTCTGCATGTGTGGATGAGATGACATTTTAAGGCCACTCTCTTCTCATTCAGACTCTTCTCCCACCCCACTCTCTCTTTTTTTAAGTAAGGAGCAAGAAATATGCTCCTGGAAAAAAGAAAATGAAGTCTTAAAATATTCCGCATCTTTCTAACGTGATTTTATGCTTGTTCTCCAGTTACTTAATAGCCAAAACAATCCCTGGCTTCTCAGGAGACCATTTTCACACGCCCCCGCTTCTAAATATCCTTGGAAATCTCTCAGGTTATTTATTAAGGGGTGAGGGGAAATAATGACTTAAAACTTTAATGAAAGAGCCCCGTTTCCTAAATGGCACAACTACTTTTTTTCCTTGCTTCCTCTTAGATTTCAGTAGGAGAAAAACGTCCTAAAAGGCAAGCCGAGTTACAGAGACAACATTCCTGGCCACAAGAACTCTTGCTGGGATCTATAACTTCAACGCGCTCCAAGTTTCCTCGATAGAAGTTTCTGGCTGACAGTTCCAACATGTTAACTGAGGCACAGTGAGAAGTTATTGTTCCGAGTGTGTACTCTTGGGAAGCTCTCTTCCAGAGAAGATTAAAATCTTTCTTTTGGTGTATTAAAAGATAGACTTCACATCTGCCACTTCCCCAAACAGCAAAGATTCTGACTTTTAATTGAATCTCAAGAAAAAGGAAAAGGATTTTTTTTTAAAGCACTGGCACGTCGCCCTGTTCTTTTTTTTTTTAAATGGGGAAAAGTAATTTAATGCTGATATTTCTACTTTAAAAACTTCTTTTGTTGCAGCAGTGGATGTGCCCGCGATTTCCAGCTTTCTGCGGTTAGCAATATTATCTTAAGTAACTTTTGGCGCCCTTCGTAAGACTTTTGGATATGGGACGATTGTTTGCGCCCTCTAGGCAAGGGCTGGATCCAAGTTCAGCACCAAAGCCCTTCACATCCGCTCCTGCTTTCTCTCCTATCTCTGCCAGCTCCCGCTCCCTCCCCCGCAGGAGGGGGGTGGGGTGAAGAGGCGGGGGAAACTCTACAAAGCACAGCTCCAACTACAGCCTTTGGAAACCGGACTGAGAAAAATACAGTAGAAGAGTTACAGTTACAGAGAGGCTTCTGGTAACTTTCTCTCCAACAGGCATAAATTTAAACACACACACAAAGAAACAGATGTTCCTCAGAAGGCAGTCGGGGGGTAAAAAACATTTCCAACTCTCTCCCCTGGTCCCAAGTTACAAAAGTAAATCCTTGTCCAGAGTTAACAAAGATACTGAGACCCTTGAAAGAGAACAGGGATGAAGGGTGAAGAGAAGAAAGGATAGTGGAGAGAACAGTATAGGAAACTCAGGTGACATACAAAAACTAGTTTACTGCAATCATATAAATGACCCATTGTTAGGAAGGATAAACCCCTTATTGGAAATAACCACTCCAATCATTTATTTTGCAAGTGCTAGGAGACTGCCTTGAAATGGGATTGTCTCTGTGCAAGGAGGATCCTGTCATGCTCTCTGCTATCCATATTCTTCCTGGCACAGAGCCCAGCCTTGCATTTGCTGTGTTTTATTTGCAGAAATGTTACCTTGCCAGTTTTAGTGAAATCCTCTTAGATATATAAATTACGTCAATAAGGATTCACTTATATGTACATCTCGAATACCTCTCATTTCAGAGGTTACTTAATAAGAAGATCTTGTTAATATGATTTAGATTTTAATGTACAAAGCAGTGAAGATAAAATTGGGGTTCACAAGTGACAATGCCATTTACTATAGTTCTTACAAAGACTAACTTTATTAGTTGCATTTCCCAAGGTTTTCCTTCTCTAGTTTTTTGACCTGCAGTCACTTGTGTGCAGATTTTTCTTATATGCATATATTCCTAAATTGAATCATGTTGCTTAGCTGAGCATCTAAGCAGATTCTTACATCAGATTTCCAGGCCAGATTTGATTAGAAGGCCTAAAGCCTTGGGAAATAGCTGGATGGGAATTTAAGCCAAAGATGGGAAAGAGCCTCTATTATTTTCCATTCACTTCCCAACAGAATTAGGTGTCTACACTGCTCAAAGGGAAGGAAAAGATGGACATATTTCAGAGGCTGCCAGTTACTGTCTCCAAGACAAGCTGCTGCCATTGGTTTCCACAGGATTGGTGTCAAAGACTTGTTCAAGAGGCCAGACTCCAGCCGAGAGTTAGCAAGTCAGCAATCTTCCACACACACCCTCCACAGGGGTTATTGTGGTAACAAGAAGAAATGTGCAGTTGGCCAGTCTCAATATCCTATTCGCTACTGACCATATATTAAACAGAATTCAAGAAAAGTCAAGAAAAACACTCTCCCTTCTTCCTTTCAAATGTATAAAACAGCTGTCAGTCCACCTGTGAAACAGTCTTTCCTTTAAAACTGTTGTTTAGAGTTCCAGAAGAGAGGCTTGCCTATTCCTTCAAAGTACCTCAAAAGCCAAAACTTCCAAGATAAACAGAGAAAGACGTTTTGCACTGCTAAGCATGCAATACATTACTTTCCAAAGCTCACTACAATCCCATAGTTTATCAGCCACACATTTTTAAAAGTTGAACCTCATCTTCCACACCATTAACAACTTCCCTGAATTTAGAAATCATCATTCATGCAAAGTTAAAGATTTCTCTAACATAATTTTTTTAACTTTTTCTAAAAGGCAATGAAGGCTTATGATTCATGCAAAACAAAACAAACAACCCCACGTTAATTAGGTTCTTTTTTTCTTGTAAAATTCAAAAACTCTTTCCTATTGTGCTTGCTAAATCCGGAAGAGCTTGTAGCTTTGACAGCTTGAACCACACCATCCCCTTCAGAGCCGCAGAGAACTTCAGATCTTCTCTGTCCCGCCCCCTCTCGCTACTGAGAACTATTGTACACCCAAGCTTGGATATGATTGGGTAAAGCTTTTGTCAATCTTCCCTTTGGTCCCATTGATTAGAGGATCGAATCGTCAATTATTCTCCCGGTCCAGACATTTCTTTTCGGGTTAGGTTGACTGCTGAGGCCAGACGTCTTTTTACAGAACAGAGCACGTACAGGATTTTTCCCCCCCTTTCTGGAACCGAGCAAGCGCTAGGAGGAAAAAAAAAATCTGTCAAGCTCAGCAATTTTTTCAAATCTCAGGGAAAAAAAAAAAAAGGAAACCCGGTCCTTGATGTACATAACAAAAAAAGAAAAAAAGCCATCCACAAAGCTACATCTTTAAAACAAAACCATCACAATAGACATTTACCCAGCAATCACTCCAATGCATATGCAAGCTAGAGAAATTTTAAAGTCTTAGCTATTAAACAAAATCATTCTACCATTATTGTTGTTTATAAAACGCGTACCGTATAAACGCAAAATAGAAAGTTTAAAGCTGAACCACGTACCATTGCAATGTAAAAAGAGTACGTGAGAAACTGAGAAACTTTAAAATGTTCAGACGAATTGCTTCATTAGTTGTCCCCCTTTTTTTGCATTAAAAAAGACATCTAAATAAACTTGGAACCGTTGAAAACCCGGAAGAGATTTTTTTTTTAAGCTGTTGGCCAATTGCAGGCTTCTTGGAGATTTTTTTTTTTAACTCCAAATCAGGAGGCTTTTGCAATTGCAATGCGCGCTCTCTGCCTCTCTCACAGTCTCTTCTCTTTTGAAAGCGATCCAACCCCGGCTGGCTGGTTCTCAGATTCTCTCTGGTTTTGCCTTGTGTGCTTTGGATTGTACGAGACTTTGCAGAAGTTGCAATCGATTCTCAGTCCCTCTCTCCTCTCCCTACCCCCTTGTTTATTTCCGCAATCGCTGCAATTTGCATAGTAACCACGCACGAGGCGGCGGTGGGGGCCGGGAGGGGGCAGGGAAAAGGCCTTGCCCCCTTCTCCCCTCCTCCTGTCTCTCTCCCCTCCAGTCTCCTCCTCCCCCACGGCGTATGGCCAATAGGAGGCCCGGCATTCAGCGCAAGCTCCGGTCGGGACACCGTTCGGAAGAAAGCCCCTGTGTTACTAGGCCCGGCTCTCTGGATGGTGTTTTTGGCGCAGTAGGAGTTCCCCCGCTTGAGGACCTCGCAGCCGGTACTAGGGAGATGTGACGATATAGTACCTTTGCCTGCGGTTGTGCGGGTTTCGCACATTTTAATCAAGTCTGCACACCTGCTTTCTCGGTTTCTTTTTCTATAGTCTCTCGTGAGTTATTAGGCTAGTTCAGGATGGTTAGTGAGAGATTTAACCTTTATTTGCACTGGTGTAGACCAAGAGCTAAAGATCCTCCTTGGTTCATTAAATCAAGAGAGTGCAAAATGTCACAGAGAATTCGCAATGAAATAAAGCTTCTACTCCAGATTCAGAAAGAAAAAGGCATTGGCTCTGCCCTGCAGATGGCTGAACATAAAATTGTTAGGTGGGCTCCCTCAAGAATAAAGCTGTTCCTTTAAAGCAAGAGATCCAGTGAACTTCTAACTTAATTGCAAGGCTCTAATTTGTCAATATCCTTAAAAAAAAAAAAAGCCTGGGTTCCACAAAGTTTAATACACCCCTCCACCTCCCATCCCCCGAAAAGAAGAGCTGAAAGACATTCCACATATAAAGTGGAGAGGCGTTACAACACAGTTATTGAATTATTAAGTCCTCCATCTCACTGATTCATCTTATATAATTAAACCAGACTCTTTAAAATCATGTAATCAGGTTATTTCAATGTCAATCTTTTATGTGTTTGTTTCAAGCAACAAACAAGCCATTGGTTCAGTGGTGGTTGGTGTATGGGGTAGGGTGTCCCTATAAGTGGAAAGCTTCACAACTGGCCTATTATTTTGTTTTGTTTTTTTAAATGTATTTGCTTTGCATCAGTTAAATAGCTTAATACATTTTTACTGAATAACTGAGTTACAGGAAAATGTGTGCTTAGCTCACTTGATAAAATTTATCCAATAAGAGGTCAAGAGGAATAGGATGCAACCTGGCAGTTGTCTGATTTTCTTAACTGTCCTTGGTGGTTACCTAATTAATTAATAACAGGACCTTGCACAGTTAAATTAGAGGTTAGAGAAACTTATTTTATTTTGAACCACATTTTTGGCTTTGGACTTAAACACTTTACAACTAGCTAACTAATGAAGCATTGCTGGAAGGTAAAGTACTGTGGCTACCCTTGGTATTACACACACAGGATTTGCTGTTCTGGTCTGACTCTGATAGATTCAAATATTGTCTACCTCTGGAAAGTCTGTGACATTTAATCCACTGAGCATTTCCACTTGGCATACCACTTTCACCTTAGAAACACACTTGATGAGATATAGTGACTTAAGTAAAAAGAAAAAATGATTTTTTAAGTAATCAAAAATTTTCTAGGCTTAGTTTGGCTGGTGCTAGGCTATATAATCTTGAGATGGTTAATAACACCTATAAAACAGGACATGGACTTATTGTGAGAATGGAGGTCTGTTTTATCAAGAGCTAAGAGCCTTTGAGATGCACAAGAGGTATCAACTTGTATTGCACTGCTCTGTAGATGCTGTGGCCTAAGTAATTACTAATGCTAAGCAAACCAAGCCTTGTCAGTAGGTGGTAACAGTGAGTTTTGTGTATAATGTCTGTACTTAATTAACTTGGTCTAATGTGGTAGGTTAGCACCAGTTCCAAAGTAACCTTTTATATCTTTGTCTAGTCAACACAACACAGTATGGGCTTTGGAATCCAATTTAGGTGTTAATGTTGGTCCTACTATGTGTGGTGGTGGTGGTGGTTCAGTTGCTAAGTCATGTCTGACTCTGTGACCCCATGAACTGCAGCCCACCAAGCTCCTTGGTCCATGGGATTTCTCAGGCTAGAATACTGAAGTGGGTTGCCATTTTCTCTTCTAGGGGATCTTCCTGACCGAGGGATTGAACCTGCATCTCCTGAGTTGCAGGCAGTCTTCTGAAATGCAAGTGGATTCTTTACCACTGAGCCACCAGGTAAGTGCCTACTATGTGAATCCAGGCAAATTATTTAACCTCGGTGAGCTTTAGATCCCTCCTTTGAAAAATGGTACATATTCAGATACCATATGTAAATTACTGAGTACAATATGTGTGGTCAATAAAGGTAGCTATAATAATACTATTACTGTTTAATATTTATAATGGTCTAGGTGAGCTTTCCAGGTGGCTCAATGGTAAAGAGTCTGGCTGCCAATGCAGGAGATGCAGGAGACACAAGTTCGATCCCTGGAACAGGAAGATTTCCTGGAGGAGGAAATGGAAACCTACTCTAGTATTTTTGTCTGGGAAATCCCATGGACAGAGGAGCCCGATGGGCTACAGTTCATAGGGTTGCAAAGAGTCAAACATGAGTGACTGAGCATGCACTGTGAACACACACACCCCCCCATATTCTAGGTACATTGAATGTGCTGAGTTAAGGAAAGAGAGAACAAGATATTATCCCTGCCTTCAAGAAGCTTTCAGTCCAATGGCAGAGACAAGACATAAAGGTAAATAACAATATAGTAAGTGCTACCTCTAACTTAGATATACATAAAGGGCAGTAGGAATACAGATGACTGATCTTGCTTGGGTGTACAGATAAAAAGAAAAAAAAGTGACATTAGTGTTGGGCTAAAAGTATGCATTTGTCCGGTGAACAGTTGAGGGGCAGAGTACTCCTGTCTAGGAAAGCAGGGTGATATCAGCACCGTATGCAATGGGCCAGAGAATGGGGTGGGGTTCAATTGTGGCTTATTACACTAGCTAGTGTTAGCTTGTGTTACGGTAACTAGAGATGTAGTTGGTAAAGCAGACTGAGGCAAGATGGTGGAGAACCTTATGAGTTTTGCTTGAGGGACTGCAGAGGCCTCAAAGTTATTTAACCAAAAGATAAGCAAGATAAGATATGCAAGTTAGAAAGATCATGATAGCAGTGGAGGCAAAGAGACCAGTTAGAAGAAGGCGAGAGAAGATGAAGTCTTGAACTGTAGCACAGCAGAAATGAATGAGCAAGAGAACAAAGGAGGGAAGAGTAGAGGGTAGGAGAGGGGTGTGGAAGCAAGGGAGAGACACATCATTCACATTCACTTCAGGGACTTTGATCAATAGGGACAACGTAAGAGTGCAGTGTTTCCACATTCTTCCCAACGTCCAAATATCTACATGACGTTTAAGATCTGTTAGTGAAAGAAGCTCTTCTTACCTCCCCCACCCCGCAAATTGCTACTTCTATATCCTTAAACCTACAATATTAAATAATTTAAAAATAATAACAGCAACCATAACAGCAGCTCACATAGATTGACTGTTTACTCTCTATTAGCTCTTTCCACTCCCTGAATTTGTGTTCTAGTAACTTCAGCCCCATTGAAAAATAGCTGTACATTAAATAGGGTGGTTTTGAGTTGTCAACCCATTTGAGAGCCTCATGTTTCCACATAGTCTGGCTTTATGCCTTGAAAATAGTAGGCTCTTCCAGGAATTTTGCTTTGTTGACCCAAATAAAAACCTAATCCTCTTGCAGGGCATTGATATGGAGACTAGAACATCAGAGTCTTACAGAATAGAAACATAATTCAGAATCACTATATTTTTCTAATACTAACTTTAAATTTCTGTACTAAATTGAATGTTGAACACAAAGGTACACTTCACATTTTTTTGATTTGCTTGGGTAAATCCTAGATCATCCAAAAAACATTTTAGGGTAAGTAATGAACACTGGCATTTAGAGGTCTAACATGGCAATATAAAGGGTAATATATAACATGGCAATATAAAGGATAAATACTAGAAGCAAATTTAAATCTAGGATTTGAAAAGGCTTCCAAATAAGCAAGTTGTGGCAGTCTACCATCCCCCGCTAAAACTGTTTTCTACTTTTGGATACATAGATGAACAATTAGAGTCTATATTTTCCAGCCTCCATTTCCGATAGGCATGACACATGATTAAGGTCTTCTCAATAGGATGGAAGCAGGATAGCTGAGTGCAAGTTCCATGTTACTTGCATAAAAGAAATTTGTTGTAAATTTTTGCCTTCTCTAAGGGCTTCCATGAGGCCATGTTGGAGACCAAACTTCAGTGACAAAGCCCAGGAATGCACCCTCGGAGACAAGAGAGCAGCGAGATGGAAGGACCTTGGTCCCTAAGTGATCTCAGGGAGCAAAGTTGCTGCTGCAGCCTAGATCATATTTAAACTTCTGGTTCTGAGGTCTCTGATAATGCAACCTAGCATTTACTACAACTAATAATAACGATTACAAAATAATCTCATGAGATCTTTGGATACTTTTCTCTATAACTATGTTATGGTTTTTCCCCAACTTGGTAGAGATTACATCTGCTTTTATTATCAGCCTCCTTTTCCAGACCTCCTGCCTCAAATCTGTGACCTGCTCATCCCATACACACTAAACAACTCATCTCTTCTCATCATTTTCTGAACACAGCACACATGTTCATTCTTCTCTTCCTTTGTCTGTATGATTTATTTTCTGTCCAGAAATCCCTTAAAAAATGAGTTCCACTCATTTTTTCAAGAACCAAATACTGCTTCCTAACTCCCCTGGTAGAGGCCATCCATCCCTCCAGCATGATCTGTAGTGTCTTATACTCATTTTTAGGACACCTCTCTTCACATTGTATATAAATTTGTATGAAAGTGTTAGTCACTCAGTTGTGTCTGACTCTTTGCACTCCAAGGACTGTAGCTCACCAGATTCATCTAACCATGGAATTCTCCAGGCAACAGTACTGGAGTGGGTACCCATTCCCTTCTCTGGGGAATCTTACAGACCCTGGGGTTGAACCTGGGTCTCCCAAATTGCAGGCAGATTGTTTACCGTCTGAGCCACCAGGGAAGACCCATCAGTTTGTATATCAATTATTTATTTGTCCATTTGTCTGCTTTGGAAGTGCAATGACTTCATTCCTTCCTGGATTCCTATAAGCAAAGTGCGATAGTAGATCCTCAATGAATGTTGTGCAAATTCACATGTGAATGAATAGATGAACAAATGGTTAGCATTCCAACCTTTCAGTCTGATAAAGCACAAGGTCAGGAGTATGGCTGTTGTAAGATATGGCATTATCACTGGATGGAAATTTTAAGTAATAAAACAGTAGGACAATGAGTTTGCTTATTACAGACCTTCCACACACATTCTCACCTTTATGTTTCCTTCTAGGTGGGTCTGCTATTGTCATTCTAACCACACAATTGAGGAAACTAAGGCTCAGGAAACTGATTCAGTTCAGTCAGTTCAATTGCTCAGTCCTGTTGGACTCTTTGCGACCCCATGAATCACAGCACACCAGTCCTCCCTGTCCATCACCATCTCCTGGAGTTCACTCAGACTAATGTCCATCGAGTCTGTGATGCCATCCAGCCATCTTATCTTCGGTTGTCCCCTTCTCCTCGTGTCCCCAATCTCTCCCAGCATCAGAGTCTTTTCCAATGAGTCAACTCTTCGCATGAGGTGGCCAAAGTAATGGAGTTTAAGCTTTAGCATCATTCCTTCCAAAGAAATCCCAGGGTTGATCTCCTTCAGAATGGACTGGGGACTCTGCAGTCCAAGGGACTCTCAAGAGTCTTCTCCAAAACCACACTTCAATATCATCAATTCTTCGGCGCTCAACCTTCTTCACAGTCCAACTCTCACATCCCTACATGACCACAGGAAAAACCATAGCCTTGACTAGATGGACCTTAGTCACCAAAATAACGACTCTGCTTTTGAATATACTATCTAGGTTGGTCATAACTTTTCTTCCAAGGAGTAAGCGTCTTTTAATTTCATGGCAGCAGTCACCATCTGCAGTGATTTTCGAGCCCCCAAAAATAAAGTCTGACACTGTTTCCACTGTTTCCTCATCTATTTCCCATGAAGTGATGGGACCAGATGCCAAGATCTTCGTTTTCTGAATGTTGAGCTTNTCCGGAAGGTGGCCCTGCGCCGCCCGCCGCGGAGCCTTTGTTGGTTGGTTCCGTCTGAATCGCCGCGGGGCCCAGCCGTCCCGCAGAGGCGCGCGGGCAGCTCGCCGAGGCTGGCCCCGCGCTGCCATTGAAACGTGACACTGACGAACGAGCCGGGCCCGCGGCTTTCTTTGGGAGAGTCAGGAGTCGCCCGTCGCGGAGAATGTGGCTCTCTGGTTCCCCGGGAAACGTTCTGCCTCCTCGGCTGCTGCCATCTTCCGTCTCCCCGCGAACACCGCCGCAGCACGCACACGTGTTTCCTCTTTCCCAGTCCGCGTGCCAGGAGGAGAGCCCAAGCTCAGCTCCGAGAGTTGAGCAGGGAAGGACCCTGCTGAACACGGGGAAGCGGGGTTTGAGGGGCCCAGGCAAGAAGGTAGTTCCTTGAGCCTTTTGTTTTCGGGCACCGACTGCATGCGTGCTCAGTCGTGTCCGACTCTGTGCGGCCCCATGGACTGTAGCCCACCAGGCTCCTCTGTCCATGGGATTTACAGGCAAGGATACTGGAGCGGCGGAGGAGACTTTAGCCTTTTGGGCGAGGGGGGCTGAGGATGATGGCAAGGGGACTGAGGGAGAAGACCCTGGCTGAACCTGTCTCCCCCATCCCTTTGTCACGTTTCTGCGCCAGCCTTTTGGGAGAGGGGTGGGGGGAGTGAGGAGTTCGTTATTTAGTTGTCCGTTTCCAGATAGACAACAATGCGTGAAGCACTGAGCCAGGGACTAGCAGTTATTAAGAATCAAATAGGAATTTGCAAGCTGATTAAAGAGAATAAAATTCAAAAAGGGGGATAAAATGGTCTCATTAAAAATTCAAATGGTGCAGCCAGGCTGTAGGTAAGTAGGGTAGGTAAAATTAGAATTGGCTGTTGGAGTCCCAAAACTTATGTACCTGGGCGACCCTGCAAGTAAACTGAGGAGATTCTGTGTTCTCACAGCACAGGAAACAGACAATAGAGATTGAGGTGATGGTGGCAAGAAAAAGAGCCGATCATTCGCGCAGGGGAAAGTTGGACAAGTAAATCAAGGCCAGATTGGAGAAGGCTGAGGGGCCTGGGATTGAGTGGATAGAGTAGGAAAACCTTTTGCTTTGGGGCCAGTCGAGACTAAGTCTGAATCTCCTTTATGCCTCTTAGAAGTTGTAATTAGGAACCTCTGTTCACCTCTGTGAGGCATTAATTATGCCTCAATGCTATGAGGATTATACAGGGTTATATGAGACGATGTTCTTGGCCCTAATACATTTAGTCTCGATATAACTCTTTCTTTCAACTATTTCAAATGTCGCCATGCATGATCTCTAGGCTTCTTCAAGGCATCTATAAGGTTATTTAAATAACCATATGTCTATGCTCTTCTTGCTTAAATCCAGCCAGCTCTGTTGCCTCCAGACACTAAGGAGTCCATGCTATACCGCTATGTTTTATAGCATCTAAATTATTTGAAAATGTTTAGTTTCTACCATAAGCTTCTAGTATAATCAACTTTCTGAGCAACTATCCCATCAGATTAGTCCATGTGATGCTAGTCACACATAACATGAGTTTATTAGACCCTCACCAGTGGCTTTGGCTGAAAATTCATCTTCATGAACAGGAGCAGCAGTTAAGTTTCTCAAACAACCCTCACACCTGTGGCCTGCAGCCCACATTCAGAAGTTCTGAGACTGCAACTTAGGAAGGTCAGGCTGTGATTCACCATAGGTGATATGAAGAATACAAATGAGTTTCAAAGTGACATATAGACTGGATCCCCACTCTGTCCTTTCATTACTAAAAAGAGCCCTGGATTTCTCACTGTTGCTGTTGGGGAAAGGTACCAAAAAGTAGCTAAGATTTCCAGATACATGCCCAACACATCCCAATCAATATGTGTTTCCATGACACAGAAGCACAATTACACATCCGAGAATAAAACAAATGTCTCCAAAGTACAATGCTGTCTATTGTAAAATCTCATAAAATGAGACCATAAGCTATAGTTCCCACTTGTCTAAAGTATTCAACATTCATTCTTTTATCTAACCATACCTGAAGATGATGAAATTTGTAACTGAAATTCTAGGATGAAGGTAGTAATTTCAGAAGAGAAACATGTCAGCTTAATGTAAGAGGTGGAGTCTGTGTTCTCCCAACATTAACCCCACCACTTTATTATGACAGAACTAAGACATGGACCTAGGGAGTGGGAGAGAGCAAGAAGTTTCTATGTT
This sequence comes from Neotragus pygmaeus, assembly GCA_006410875.1. Classification (NCBI taxonomy): domain Eukaryota; kingdom Metazoa; phylum Chordata; class Mammalia; order Artiodactyla; family Bovidae; genus Neotragus; species Neotragus pygmaeus. Next base: position 424,797 of record SJYV01032207.1, on the reverse strand, counting down.
GAAGTTTAGAATGTAAATCTCAAGAGAATTGCTCCTGCATTTCTTCATACTTCTGCAGGGCACTCAGAACAGGGTGGAACACACAAAATAAATTCCATGAGTAGGTACTGGTTTCAGATGGTCTTTCTTCACAAACCCCTCTTACCTAATTACCAAACTGGTCCCCAAAAGCTGACCATCCAAAGCCATCTGACCTTAAATTTGATAACTTTATGGTGTTAGTTACACAGTGTGGTTTTTTTCCCTGCTAATGAATCTCCTGTGGCATCTGTTTTTAAAAATGAAAATCTATTACATTATTAGAAATACTCTCAGGGTACAGAATCTGCATAGCAGTGAAATGCAGTTAAGGTCTGAGCTTTTGACATTTCATTGGCAAGCAGAAGCACCAAGACTGGACCCAGTTTAACAAAAAAAATAGAAGAAGAAAGTAGGATGCACACATTTCCATCCAATACCCCAACCCAAAGCCTCTTTAACTTCACTTTTGCTATATTTGTGTGAGTGCAAAGTCGCTTCAGTCATGGTGGACTCTTTGTGACCCTATGGACTCTAGCCGACCAGGCTCCTCTGTCTTTGGGGATTCTCCAGGCAATAAATATTTGTTATGTTTAGTTATTCTGAAAAGTGAAAAGAAGGTATTCTGGGTAGGAATGCACCATTTTCTACCACACCTTCAACATGGTTTGATTTGGTGCCTAGGTAGATAAGAAGAAGGAGAGCTAGTGAGTAATTGTTACGCAATTTGGAAAAACAGAAGTACTGAAAGGAGTATAATTTTCCTGCCAAATAATCCAATCCTTTCATCATGAACTGTTACTATTCCATGGATGCAGGTATCAGCAAAAATATTTACTATTCAAAATTATTTATTGTAAATCATTTTTGTAACCAAATCAACGAAGGACCATCACTATGGATCAGGTGCCAGGATTTTGCCATAGCTACATTATACAAAAATTTTCAGTGTGATAGTATGCTATAAAGAGATTTGGTTGGTTTGGCCAATAAATATGTTACTCATATTTGTTAATGAGTAACTAGATCAACTCATTGTTTGGCTTCTCCCATGGCACACATGCCACCTTCCTCCACCATCAATATTTCCTTATGAAATGTAATACTCGACCATTGCTAAAGGCCATAAACACCATCTTCTACCACACCTTCAACATGGCAAAACCACCAAGGTGCCACTTCTCCAAGTGACCTTTCCCAATAACTTGTAGCAGTGTCCCAAAGCTAGTTGGAACCATACTAATTTATGGTGCAACAGAGGCACCTGGATGTATAATCAGAAGAGCTGGTCTCTTCATGACCTGGCTCCACCACTTCTCTGAAGGATTTTAAGTGACCCCCCTATTCACCCACCCTCCAGATGTGTATAANCCCGCGCACTGCGCGTGCGCAGGGTTGCAAGCCCCTTCGGAGAGCCGGGCTTTCCTCGTGCAAAACGCGTGTGAAGCTAAGCCGACCACTCCAAGCCTCTCTTCTTACCCGGCGGCCGTGAGCCGACGGCAGAGGGCGCCCTTCCAATGCGCGTCGGTTGGGACCCGAGGGCCCCGCGGGAGCTGCGGACTGAAAGCCGCCGCGCCGTCCCCAGTCCAGCGCGCCCCGCCTTGGGTGGAAAGCCGGCTTAAGGCTGGGGACCCCGCCACCAGCCACCCCCACCCCCATTCCCAGGTCCCGAGAGGCCGTCTTCTGCGGTCGTTCACGCCCTGGCTTTTTTCACCCAACGCGGGTTCCTCGCACCGGTCTGGGTGAGGAGGAGCGGCCCCTAGCTGAAGCCGTGCCCCCATCTGACTGCTAAGGAACACGTCTGCAGGCGTCGTTCAATGGCAAACGACTAATTAATTTTCCAGCACTTGTGCAGAATACTTTAAAATGGAAAAATGAAGGTCTTCGATGAAAATGAAGCTTGATAGTGTGCACCTGCCACTAATGTACGGTGCACGGTAACTTCCCCTCATTAGAGAGATGACTTGGGTTGAGAACAAGTCATATAGTGAAAATCACTTCAACACGTGCCTGTTCATATGCATAAACTCCTGTGTACCAGATGGCAAAATATAATGACATCTTAAACAGCTAATTGCATAAACCTTGTAATGCAGATAATTGCTGTACCAAAGTAGGAGTTAATAATTTCCCACTGTATCGCCTGGCTTCAGAGTAATCCTTAAGGAAAGTTGTGACAATTCTAACACACTAAAGTTCACCAAGCGGTAATTAAAACTAGCATTTAAATCATTTGACTTTCAAACCCTTAATTACGATTTGGAAGAACTGCTTTGTGAAAATCCAGAAATTTTGAATAGTTACTGGATAACATTTACTGTTTGTATTTTATCGAGTTTTCTTTCATGGACTTCCTGTAGCATAATATTATAGAGAGTCAATGGGGATATGTTCCATTCGCTAAAATTACTTCCAGAAGCATGAACTTTGCGTTTTGGGGCAGGAGTAGGTAACAACCCCGCCTCCCCGCTATAGATCTGTTGATTATTTTCAACTTAACATTTCTTTACAGAGTCCCTGCTGTAATAACTAATTCTAAGCCTTACCATGTGCCTGGCATTTTTCTAAGCACTTTACAGTTATTATCTCATTTAATCCTCAAAACAGCCATCTGAAATGTGTCTATCTACATCCCCATTTTCGAGATGAAAAAGCTCATGCAGAGATGCTAAGTAATTTGCTCAAAGTTAGTTAGAAGTCACTAATCCAAACTCAGTTTGGCTCCAGAGTCTGTGCTGGTAACCACCATGTTATACTGCCCCATGGGCTAAGCCAGGGCTTAGTAACAATGTTTCTTACTATTTTATGTTCTAATTAGGAATAAAACTAAAATAGCATAATTGATTTTAGCTTATCAGTTTAAGTCATAATGCATTTCAGAAATAGATATCTGCTATTTTCCAAAAGGTGGTATCAGAACAGTAAATAAGTCAAGCAAAATAAACCTTTGAAACTTGGTTTTGACTACATCAAGACTTTAATTGAAAAAACATGAGTGGCTTCATGTTTCTATTTCTTCATCTTCAGAAGATTTTACAACATCTTAAAGAGGATGTACAATAATGCACATAAAACAAAATCCTCCTTATTAAGTATATAGTTTTTTTCTCCATGTTAATATTGTGGAATTCCCCTTTCCTCGCTTTGGGTAGAGGTAGGTGGCATAAGGTGAGACACCAAGAGTTGAGTTTCCTTCCTATGGAACCCATAGCATCTGAAATCTCACAAGTATAGATTCTTTTCTGTGAATTAAGGACCATCTCCTCTGAGATGCTGCTCTTACGCTCCTTGATTTAGTGGGAAACATATTGGTTTAGAAATCAAAAGACTGCCATTGGCATTGTAGTTTGACCATGAACTTGCAATATAATCTTGGACAGGTCACTCTGTCTTCTTGAAATTCAGTTCCTTTGCCATAAAAATAGGGAACATGGCTTATGATTACCTACATCCCTCCCTGTTTTAACATTCTAGAATGTTATGCAACTACATCCTACTATTACCTTACTGGGAATGAGATGTTTAGGTGGTATTATCTTTAATAGAAACAAAGTCCTGGATTTGGGGAGTAAGTGAAAGAATATCTGTAGGTGAAGGAAAGACTTAATTTAAGGAGCATTTTCCAAGTGTAGTGCTGAGAGTGTAAAGAGAAATAAGAAATAGTCCCTGACATCACAAGTTCTAAAGATAGCAGACGACACTGACAAGTAAACAGAGGAGTGCAGAGCAGACTGATAGGTTCTGTGACAGAGATTAATGCAAAATACTATAAGATAGAGTTATTCCTAGCCAGGATGTGGGAGTCATGGGAAATTTCCTTGAGATGAATTTTGAAGGATAAATTGGACTTGATAGAGAATAGAAGAGAATTCCATGCTAACAACACTGTATCCATGGTAAAGGGGAGAAGAAGAGAGAAAGCATGACTCTGTCTGGGGACCTAGGGGAAGTCAGCATTGTTAGCTATTAAGGTGTAAGGTCAGGAAGGAGAAAGAATACACAAGAGAGTTGGGGAACAGATCAGACCTCAAAAAGTCTGCTAAAGATTTTGGACTTCTTCAGTACAGGGGGATTCAAAACAAAGCTTATATATGTTAGTATTGCTTAGTTTCTGGATTAACAGAAAGAAGTTTTATACTCATTTACTTTGGTTTTTAATAGAAGGTGTGAGGGTATCAACCAGAAGGAAGAGCCCTACTTTGGCCACCCAGCTAAATGTCAGTGGTCATCCATGGTGATCCTCAGTGAACCGGCTTTTATACAGACCTCTCTCTTCTCCCCTCTGCAGAGGAAATGTTTGATCTCCGGTGCTAAGCCCCTAAATCCTCCAATCCCCAAGCTAGTGGCTTATTTTATGAAGGAAGGAAGAAATCAAAGTCACAATGATGGCAAAAGCAGGATAGAAAGCATTTAAAATGCTTTTTACTTGTTTTAAAATGATACATCTCACCTATGTTGGTAAGGAAATAATTACTCAGAAGTTCTAATCTGATTTTAGGAGTTGAGCACTATCATTCTCCCACACTGCTGGTGGATGTGTACACCCGTAATACTCTTCTGGAGGACAACTTGGATATATATACAATGCCTTATATATTCTGACCAGCAACTCCATTTTTAGGAATTTATCCTAAGAAAAATATCATGAACTTTTAGAATATTTGATGAAATAATGTTTGTGATAGTGATTTAATAATTGGAAACATTTTATATCCAATTCTAAAGAATTGTTTAAATGAATTATGGTAAATACATATACTAGAAAGTATAAAGCTGTCAAGATGTTATATATTCAATGTTCATATATTAAATGAATACATTCAATTCTAAAATAACTACAGTGTGATCTCATTTTTGTTAAAAATGTCTATATATATGAGAAAAAATAAATAGGAAATAGTGAAATTTTAAGTGATTTTTAATTTTTCTTCTTTCTTGTGCTTGTATTTTCTAAATTTTTGACAGTGGAAATGTACAACTTTCGGAATAAAAAAGCAACCATAATAAGAAAGCATAATAAGGAAATTCTCTGGCAGTCCAGTGGTTAGGACTCTGCTCAATGCATTCCTGCAGAGGGAAAGGATTCAGTCCCCAATCTGGGAGCTAAGATCCCACAAAGCATGTGGCAAAAAAATAAAAAGAAAGCATAACAAGAAAATAATGTAAATCATAAACATTAAAAAACAAATGGAGAGCAGACATGTACATTTATCTAATTATGGTGGATTGGCTAATTTGGACTACTTATCTCTCTCAGGACAATAAGAAAAACTGGTGAAAATATAAAAATATCAGCTTTAAGGCACTAGATAACTAACAAAGTAATGAAGAATGACCTAGCTAGGATCAAGAAGAGAGTGAGGCCCAGTAGGTAAGCTCAGCATTTGGGCCCAGTTTTCTACTAGGTCTATCAGGTCTAGAGATGGTAGCAAGGGAGGGAGAGGTTGGACATCAGGATTTACCCAGGTTGGGAGTGCTGGCTATGACCCTAGAAAGGTGTGAGCCCTGGGAATGGGTGAACCAGAAACAGAGAGGCCCAGAAAGGACTAAGGCCAGTTTTGAATCATCTTTAAATTGAATTGAAGTGATGATGGCTTGAGGGCCAAGACAAACGTAAATCCTCTCTGGGGAAGATAACCTCATCTTAGGCCTCAAATTAATTCTATAAACACATTGTTGAATGTGTTTATAGACCACAATGACCATCATATAATAAGCAAAGAAATAAGAATATGAGGTGACCAGATAATAGGAATGAAAACCAACAAAACCAATAGGCAAAAGAAACAGACCTATGGGAATTCCAAACAGAGGAGTCGTGAGACACAAACTTTAAATTACAGTGCTTAACATATTTTCAAAAGGCATGCCTAAGCATAAAAATACAGAAATTGGAAGGAGAGTAAAAATGTGCATCAAACAAGTACTAGCCAAACTTAACTGTTATATAGTTTAAATGCTTGTAAAACACTATTAATGGAGAGAGACACTTTATACTGATAATTCACAGGAAATGTGTATATTCCTAATAGGAGACACAAAAATATATAAAGCAAATATTGACAAAACTAAAATGTGAAATAGACTAACAAAACAAAATTTTAAGTCACTTTTAGTATCTAATAAAGCCTGCAGACCAAAAATCGGTAAGAATATAAAAAAAATGTACTTGGCCATTATTGGTTGTCTTCCTCTACATATGTCTATTAAATCATATGTGACCATAGCATTGCTCAAATTCTCTCAGTTCAGTTCAGTTCCGGGAGGTGGTGATGGACGGGGAGGCCTGGCATGCTGTGGTTCATGGGGTCTCAAAGAGTCGGACACGACTGAGCCACTAAACTGAACTGAACCCATAGAGAATTTGAGTAACGTTATGGTCACATTTGATTTAATAGACATATGTAGAGTAAGACAACCAGTAATGGCCAAGTACATATTTTTTTGTTAAGCACGTGTAGAACTTCTATACCATAGAGGATCAAAAACTTTTCAAAAAACTTCCCTCTATACAATTAAACTAGAAGTCAATAACAGAAAGATAACTGGAAAACCCTAAAAACCTAGAAACCTAGGAAATATAGTTATATATACTCATAGTTCAAAGAAGGAATGACAATGAAACTCAGAAAATAATTTAACTGAAAAATGATGAGAAATATGTATCAAGACTTAATAAGATACAATGGAAGCCATGTATATAGGGAGATCTGTAGCTTCAGATGCATATATTATAAAAGAAGAAAGGCTGAAAATCAGTGAGCTAATCACCTGTTCTAATAATTTAAAGACAGAGCTGAAAATAAGGTTGAATGAAATATAAGGTATGAAGCAGTAAAAAATAAGGGTAGAAACAAATGAAGTAGAAAATAAACAATAGAGTACAAAGGATGAGTAAATCCAAAAATTAATTTGAAAAAGTTAATAAAGTCAATAAATCCCTCATGAGGTTGATCAAAGGAAAAAAAGAATATAGTGAACCCAAATTACCCATGTTACAAGTGGAAAAGGGACATGATTACAGATACTATGCACATTAAAAACATTTGATGAAAAGATAGTATGAGTAACTTTATGCAAATATATTTGACAATGTGGATGAAATACACAAATTCTCTAAAAAAAAAAACCAACAACTTTCAAAATGGATAAAAGTAGAAAGGGAAAGTATGAATAATTTGGTAACTATTAGAGAAATTGAATTTATACTTAAAAAAAAAACCTCTTCATAAAGAAAATCTTGAACTAGATGGCTTTCACAGTAAATTCTACCTATCTTTCAAAGAAGAAATGCTGTCAATCTTCCAAAAACTCTTCCAGAGAATAGAAAAAGGAGGAGTATTACATATTTGATTTATAAGATCAGCACAACCTTAATACTAAAGCTTGATGAAGACAGTTTATAGAAGTATATCCTTTTCTCTGTTGTGAACATAGATGTAAAAATTCTAAACAAAAATTGGACATGTATAAAAGGATAATAAATCATGACCAATTTGGCTTTATTCCAGGAATTCAAAGTTGGCTTGATATTCGGAACCCAACAATATGCTACATCAACTGAGTAAAGGAGACAAAATNGTTAGGACTCTGCTCAATGCATTCCTGCAGAGGGAAAGGATTCAGTCCCCAATCTGGGAGCTAAGATCCCACAAAGCATGTGGCAAAAAAATAAAAAGAAAGCATAACAAGAAAATAATGTAAATCATAAACATTAAAAAACAAATGGAGAGCAGACATGTACATTTATCTAATTATGGTGGATTGGCTAATTTGGACTACTTATCTCTCTCAGGACAATAAGAAAAACTGGTGAAAATATAAAAATATCAGCTTTAAGGCACTAGATAACTAACAAAGTAATGAAGAATGACCTAGCTAGGATCAAGAAGAGAGTGAGGCCCAGTAGGTAAGCTCAGCATTTGGGCCCAGTTTTCTACTAGGTCTATCAGGTCTAGAGATGGTAGCAAGGGAGGGAGAGGTTGGACATCAGGATTTACCCAGGTTGGGAGTGCTGGCTATGACCCTAGAAAGGTGTGAGCCCTGGGAATGGGTGAACCAGAAACAGAGAGGCCCAGAAAGGACTAAGGCCAGTTTTGAATCATCTTTAAATTGAATTGAAGTGATGATGGCTTGAGGGCCAAGACAAACGTAAATCCTCTCTGGGGAAGATAACCTCATCTTAGGCCTCAAATTAATTCTATAAACACATTGTTGAATGTGTTTATAGACCACAATGACCATCATATAATAAGCAAAGAAATAAGAATATGAGGTGACCAGATAATAGGAATGAAAACCAACAAAACCAATAGGCAAAAGAAACAGACCTATGGGAATTCCAAACAGAGGAGTCGTGAGACACAAACTTTAAATTACAGTGCTTAACATATTTTCAAAAGGCATGCCTAAGCATAAAAATACAGAAATTGGAAGGAGAGTAAAAATGTGCATCAAACAAGTACTAGCCAAACTTAACTGTTATATAGTTTAAATGCTTGTAAAACACTATTAATGGAGAGAGACACTTTATACTGATAATTCACAGGAAATGTGTATATTCCTAATAGGAGACACAAAAATATATAAAGCAAATATTGACAAAACTAAAATGTGAAATAGACTAACAAAACAAAATTTTAAGTCACTTTTAGTATCTAATAAAGCCTGCAGACCAAAAATCGGTAAGAATATAAAAAAAATGTACTTGGCCATTATTGGTTGTCTTCCTCTACATATGTCTATTAAATCATATGTGACCATAGCATTGCTCAAATTCTCTCAGTTCAGTTCAGTTCCGGGAGGTGGTGATGGACGGGGAGGCCTGGCATGCTGTGGTTCATGGGGTCTCAAAGAGTCGGACACGACTGAGCCACTAAACTGAACTGAACCCATAGAGAATTTGAGTAACGTTATGGTCACATTTGATTTAATAGACATATGTAGAGTAAGACAACCAGTAATGGCCAAGTACATATTTTTTTGTTAAGCACGTGTAGAACTTCTATACCATAGAGGATCAAAAACTTTTCAAAAAACTTCCCTCTATACAATTAAACTAGAAGTCAATAACAGAAAGATAACTGGAAAACCCTAAAAACCTAGAAACCTAGGAAATATAGTTATATATACTCATAGTTCAAAGAAGGAATGACAATGAAACTCAGAAAATAATTTAACTGAAAAATGATGAGAAATATGTATCAAGACTTAATAAGATACAATGGAAGCCATGTATATAGGGAGATCTGTAGCTTCAGATGCATATATTATAAAAGAAGAAAGGCTGAAAATCAGTGAGCTAATCACCTGTTCTAATAATTTAAAGACAGAGCTGAAAATAAGGTTGAATGAAATATAAGGTATGAAGCAGTAAAAAATAAGGGTAGAAACAAATGAAGTAGAAAATAAACAATAGAGTACAAAGGATGAGTAAATCCAAAAATTAATTTGAAAAAGTTAATAAAGTCAATAAATCCCTCATGAGGTTGATCAAAGGAAAAAAAGAATATAGTGAACCCAAATTACCCATGTTACAAGTGGAAAAGGGACATGATTACAGATACTATGCACATTAAAAACATTTGATGAAAAGATAGTATGAGTAACTTTATGCAAATATATTTGACAATGTGGATGAAATACACAAATTCTCTAAAAAAAAAAACCAACAACTTTCAAAATGGATAAAAGTAGAAAGGGAAAGTATGAATAATTTGGTAACTATTAGAGAAATTGAATTTATACTTAAAAAAAAAACCTCTTCATAAAGAAAATCTTGAACTAGATGGCTTTCACAGTAAATTCTACCTATCTTTCAAAGAAGAAATGCTGTCAATCTTCCAAAAACTCTTCCAGAGAATAGAAAAAGGAGGAGTATTACATATTTGATTTATAAGATCAGCACAACCTTAATACTAAAGCTTGATGAAGACAGTTTATAGAAGTATATCCTTTTCTCTGTTGTGAACATAGATGTAAAAATTCTAAACAAAAATTGGACATGTATAAAAGGATAATAAATCATGACCAATTTGGCTTTATTCCAGGAATTCAAAGTTGGCTTGATATTCGGAACCCAACAATATGCTACATCAACTGAGTAAAGGAGACAAAATCATATGCTTATCTAAATACATGCAGAGAAAACATCTGATGAAATTCAATTATCCATTGGTGATTTAAAAAACTCTACACGATTAAGAATACAAAATAACTTCCTTAATCAGGAATAGAGTAGCTACCGAGAACCAGCAGTAAGCACCATACTTAATGCCAAAATATTAAAAGCTTTGAGATTGGGAGCAACATGCAGGATGACTTCTATCACTATTTCTATTCAGTATTGTATTGATCCCAGTTAGTATATACTGCTACTGCTACTGCTAAGTCACTCAGTCGTGTCGGTCTCTGTGCGACCCCATAGACAGCAGCCCACCAGGCTGCCCCGTCCCTGGGATTCTCCAGGCAAGAACACTGGAGTGGGCTGCCATTTCCTTCTCCAATGCATGAGAGTGAAAAGTGAAAGTGAAGTCGCTCAGTCGTATCCGACTCTTACCGACCCCATGGACTGCAGCCCACCAGGCTCCTCCATCCATGGGATTTTCCAGGCAAGAGTACTGGAGTGGGGTGCCATTGCCTTCTCCTGTTAGTATATAGCAAGGCAACAAAAGAAACAAAATCTATCAGGATTGGAAGGGGAGTAATTATCTCTGATTATTTGTATATGCTATGGTTGGGTATGTAGAGAATCCAAAATACATATGAATTGTTGGAATTAATAAGTGAGCTTAGCAGATCGCTGGATACAAGATCAATACACAAAAACATTACATTTCTATATTGTAGTCTCAAATGATTATAAAATAAAATTCAAAAAGCATGTTTTAAAAATAATATCAAAACTGTCAAATACTCAGGAATAAACTTTAAGAAAACAAAAATATTTTACAAAACTGCCTAGATAAAAGTAGGGACATACCATGTTCCCATGGGACAATACAATATTATAGATATGTTATTTCTCTCCAAAATGATCTATAGATTCATGTATTCCCAATTAAAATTCCAGTGAGATTTTTAAAATGAAACCTGAAGAGATTATCTTAAATGCATATGTTAATGCAAGTGGCCAAGAATAGGCAAGACACTTGATGAAGAAGAATAGTGGGAGGATTTGCTCCACTGGATGTGACGGCTGCAGAAATTGGTTTGGTATTGCTACCTGAATAAGGATAATATAGGGATTTTGGAAAGAGACCCATGCATAGGTGAACATAATTCAAAACAAAGATATTGATTTAGAGCAGTCTTTTAAAAGGCTGCATCAGTTGGTGATCATTCTGGAAAAAATGAAATGACTTACTTCTCAGCACCAGACGAAACAAAAAGATGGTTTCAGGGTGATTCAAGTACACTACATTTATTGTGTACTTTATTTCTATTGTTACTACATTAGCTACACCTCAGATCATGAGCATTAGATCCTAGAGATTGGGGACCCTTGCTCTAGAAGATAATATATCGTCACAATCTTGAACTAGGTAAAATTTTCATAAATTGAACAAAATAATGCACAGGCTATAAAGAAAAATGTTGAATATGAACTATATAATATTTATAACTATTTTTCCTCCAAAGAAACCATTAGGAGAGTGGAAAGAAAGCCACCAAATAGAATATATTTGTAATAGGTATAACTGATAATGGCTTGTGTCCAGAGTAGACAAAAATAACTCCTATAAAAGAAAATGGCAAATCTTGTACATGGGCCTGAACAGGCAAATCACCAAAGAGAATTTCAAATGGTAAAGTTATGTATAAAAGATGCCCATTAGTCATCAGGGAATAACAATTAAAATCACAATAAAATATCTCACACATAGCAGAAGGGCTAAAATTCTCATGCATCTCTGGTGGAAGTGAAACTGATGCAATGACCATGAAAACCAGTTTCCATTATCTATTAACACTGAACATATGAACACCTTATGACCCAACAATTACTCTCTAGGCATAAATCCAAAAGAAATACGTGATCCAAGAAATGTGTATAAGAAAGTTCATACCAACATTATTCAGACTAGTTAAAAACTGGTAACAATCTAAATACCCTTCACCTATAGATTGAATTAAAAAAAAAACATCATACAGTCACACTTTTTAATACTACAATAAAAATAAAAATAAACGAGCCACAGCTACCTGCAGCAAAATCAATCAAGCTCACATCCCTAATATCAATTTAAAAAACACCAAAGAAAGTAGAGTGTACAATTTGATACTACCCACCACTGTCCTGATTTTTAAGATACTATCTCCTTGCTCCACTGTCCATGGGATTCTCTAGGCAAGAATACTGGAGTGGGTTGCCATGCTCTCCTCCAGGGGATCTTCTTGACCCAGGGATCAAACCTGTGTCTCTTATGTCTGCAGAGGACAGAGGAGCCTGGCAGGCTGCAGTCCATAGTGTTGCACATAGTAGGATATGACTGAAGTGACTTAGCATGCATGCACCAAAAAGAAAAAGAAACAGCAAAACCAAACTATGGTGCCTAGGGAAATATACTTGGGTGATAAAACTATAAGAGTGCAAGAACGTCATGTCCTTAAAAATCAGGACAATGGGGGGTAGTGTCTGGGAGAGAGCAAGAGTGGGGGTTTGTAAGAGACTGAACATGTTCTATTTCTTGTCCTAGGTGGTGGTATCACATGTTTACACTTGACAAATTTTTGAACTGTTTAGGTGTATCTTATATATATTTTTGTTTAGTAATGTGTTTTGGATTGATACATTATTTGAGTTCAGTTCTGTCACTCAGTCAGTCGTGTCCGACTCTTTGTGACCCCATGAATTGCAGCACGCCAGGCCTCCCTGTCCATCACCAACCNAAGCTACTTGAGTTAAGTCTTCAGAGAGCAGGGAGCCTGTTTCCTGGGTTTGTCACAAAGATTCATGATGCTGAGGAGCAGAGGTATCCTGGTGGCACCCACGTCCATGGTGCTCCCTGATATCCTTCAGTGGCCTCATTGTGGCAGAAAGAGTGCTGAAGGATGAACATCTGTCTACCATTACCAGAGGGACTCCAGGATAGGAATGTAATTTGTTTCCACTCAGTTTTTAGTGTAATAGACCTCTCTCCCTAGTTCCTTAGTTTGCTAAAAATAAGAATAATAAATAGATCTACATTTATGGGTTTTTCCATTGCTCCATTTCTGATATAATTTCAACGTGCCTAAAAAAGCATAAAATATATAAAATTACCAAAGAAGCATACTACAGTAAAGTAACATGAAATTTACCTTGATTATATTCCTTTTATTTTTATGTCTAAAAGAACTGGGCATTTGAAATTCATTGATTAAAGAGAGACAAGACTCCTCAGTGGTAGAAAAATGAGAGTTGTTTTGTTAATGAACTGAAATAATGGATAGGTCTTTTTAAAAGAAATTTTAGTGCTAAACTCTTTAATGTAGATCTCTTGATTTAATGCCACTGACCTAGTCTTATTTCTTTTACCTTGAGAGGTGGCCTTCTCCACTGGTGGTGGTTGTCGTTCAGTTGCTAAGTCATTTCTGACTCTTTGCAACCCCGTGGACTACAGCACACCAGGCTTCCCTGCTCCACTGGCCTACATGCCAAACCAGAAAGCTTTTTTGAAGCTTAGAGAGAGTAACCAAAAATAAATCACACACACACACAAATACAAATACATAATATAGATTAACCATATTTCAAATACCTATTTGCCATCAAATGTAGTATACTGTGATAAGGGCAATGCAGATTGAGCCTTTGCTTCCTGAGTCCCGTTATAATCACTTTCTTGAAATTATTTGAGACTCTCAAACTGGAAGCCATAACTGAATAATCTATTTGAGCTGTAAATAAATTTGTGAACAAAAGGAAATCAATAGATATCACTTATTTAAACTTTTAAAAAGTTATTGTAACAATGATTACCATAATTATTTTTTGAATTTTATAGTAGACTTGGAACAGATATCCTACAATAAATGGTGAAGATAAATAGGTATTCCTTAGGTATTGACTCTGATGGGACTGGTCACATTTGAAAGTGAAAGTGATGTCACTCAGTCCTGTCTGACTCTTCACGACTCCTTGGACTGTAGCCTACTAGGCTCCTCTTTCGGTGGGATACTCCAGGGAAGAGTACTAGAGTGGGTTGCCATTTCCTTCTCCAGGGGATCTTCCCAACCCAGGGATTGAACCTGGGTCTACTGCACTGCAGAGATATGCTTTACCATCTGAGCCATTTAATATGTTTAATTAAACATCATCTTAAAACCAGTAGATGGGCTTCAGTAGGGGTAAGTTCTACTGGAGTGAGTACATTTGGGATAAGATAATGAAAATTATAATTTTAAAATAATTGGCTCTAAGCAATCAAAGGCAGTGAAGGCTTATATAAGGACTTTGTAGCTAGTAATGTTCTCAGTGGAGATTACAAAAAGATCAAAAAAGACTGGATTTAATTAGGAAGTTTTAAGAAGAAACATGCTCTTGCCTTTGTAGGAAATCATGGGGCATCTGAACTTAAAATACTGTATGCATTTCTGTTTAGCGAACAGAATGTATTTTATTAGATGTGGATGGGGTCTAGACATTGACTAAAAGGGTGATAGAGTTGCCACATGTGAATAAATGGTCCAGGGGTAGGGGGAAGGTGGGATTCCATCTGGGTGATCAGGAGTATAAGTGACAACCCTGAGACTAGTGACTGGCATCTGAAGTGAGGGGGCCAGTCTTGTGGGATTGAGCCCTTACCCTGTGAGATCTGAGCTCTCCAGGCAATTAGTGTCAGAGCTGAATTAAATGTAGGACACCCAGTTGGTACCCACTGAGAACTGAGTAATCATTTTGTGTGGAAAAATCCACACATCTGGTATTAAAAGTGTTGCTGTACATAGAGAGAAGCGGGAGAGCCAGCTTTTAGTGGAGACTTGATGTGTTCTAAGAAGAACTCATGATTTCCCCCCCCAAATTTGTTCCTTCCTAATATTCTCTATCTCAGAAGAAGGTAGTGCCATTGGCTCAGTTCCTCGGATAAAAAACTTTTGACTCTTAATTTCACACCTGCTATCGTAATTTGTCAGTGAATTTTGTCAGCTCAACCTTCAAAACATATCCTGCATCTCACTATAAGTCATCATATCCAAACCACCATCTTCACTTGGACTGTACACAGCATGTTAAAGGTGTCTGTTGCAACTCTTGCTCCCCTTTTCCCAATAGCTCATTTCGAAGTAGAGCTGCCATTGTGATCTTACAGAAACAAAATCTGATCATGTTACTTCCTTGCCTCAGCTTGCTCACAATTAAATCCAAAATCCTCATCATAGCCCAACATTAAATGGCCCCAATCATCTCTCTGATCTGGTGTCCTACTGCTCCTTTGCCTGCTCAAACTCTTTTAGTTATATTGGCCTCCTTGTTGGTCCTTAAACATACCAAGTATGCCCCCTTTTCTGGGTCCTTGTTTTCTTTTTCTCTTTCTGGAAAATTCTTTCCCCAGTAATCAGGGTGTGTTGCACCTTCATTCAGATCTCTGCTCAAACGTCACCATGGTAGAGTACCTTCTTTGCTCAGTCTAAATTGAAAACCTCTTCACTGCATCTCTCTACACAGATAACTGCTTCATATTATAGCTTAATTTATATTTTACTTGTTTGCTATCTGCTTTCCCCATTCAAATGTAAGTTCCACGAGGACAGGTACTTTATTTCATGTGCTGCTCTATTTCTAGTATGTAGAAAATGTCTAGGCATAATAGGGGTCTGTTTAGTGAATTAATAAATGCATTTTCCAACCAATCTTGGGAGATATAACTCAAGAGTTCAAATTAAGGTAACTGAAAGATTATCATTACTGTAGTGTGATTATCTGCACATCTGAATTTGTAAACTGAATCCTACAAGTACAGTTTAATTCTATGTAGCCATTCTTTTACAAGGCTCTTCCTAGCTCAAATTTTTCTATCATTTCTAATTCATTTTCTTGAAAAATCTCCCTTTTATAATGTCATCTCCCTTCTCTCGAACCTCACAGTGGCTACTTAGCGTCAACACTGAAACCAAAAATTTCTACTTCTGTTTCAAAGTGTTCTCCAAACCTCATTAGTCACTTTTGCCTGGGGAGTCAATAGAAGTTTCTTTTGTCTGGTTCAAACATGTGCTTTGTTTGTTTTCACTTCTAAAGCTTGGCTTATTCCATTCCTATCAAATACAGTGGCTCTTACTTATAACACCAGAGAAAACTCTACACATGGACATCACCAGATGGTCAATATCCAAAATCAGATTGATTATATTCTTTGTAGCCAAAGATGGAGACGCTCAATACAGTCAACAAAAACAAGACCAGAAGCTGACTGTGGCTCAAATCAAGAATTCCTTATTGCAAAATTCGGACTTAAATTGAAGAAAGTAGGGAAAACCACTAGACTACTCAGGTATGACCTAAGTCAAATTCCTTGCAATTATACAGTGGAAATGACCAAGAGATTCAAGGGATTAGATCTGATAGACAGAGTGCCTGAAGAACTATGGATGGAGGTTCATGACATTGTACAGGAGATGGGTCAAGACCATCCCCAAGAAAAAGAAACCCAAAAAAGGAAAAATGGTTGTCTGAGGAGGCCTTACAAATAGCTGAGAAAAGAAGAGAAGCTAAAGGCAAAGGAGAAAAGGAAAGATATAAGCATCTGAATGCAGAGTTCCAAAGAGTAGCAAGGAGAGATAAGAAAGCCTTCCTCAGTGATAAGTGCAAAGATATAGAGGAAAACAATAGAATGAGAAAGACTAGAGATCTCTTCAAGAAAATTAGACATACTAAGAGAATATTTCACACAAAGATGGATAGAAATGATATGGACCTGACAGAAGCAGAAGATATTAAGAAGAGGTGGCAAGAATACACAGAAAAACCATACAAAAAGATCTTCATGACCTAGATAACCATGATGCTATGATCACTCACCTAGAGCCAGACATCCTGGAATGTGAAGTCAAGTGGGCCTTAGGAAGCATCACAATGANATTATGGGGTGAGGAGAGGAATATAACTCTGGTTTCCAAACGTAGTGGTTAAGAAACAAAATCTCTTGCATGCTGAGTCATACCCAACTCTTTGTGATCCTATGGATTGCGGTCCCCCCGACCCCAGGCTCCTCTGTCCATGGCATTCTCCAGGCAAGAATACTGAGTGGGTTGCCATTTCCTCCTCCAAGGGATTTTCCTGACCCAGGGATTGAACCTGAGTTTCCTGCATTGGCAGGTGGATTCTTTACCATGGAGTCACCTGGGAAGCCCCCCAGATCCCTTGAAGGACTTACTGCTAACCTGGATCCCTAGGTTCCACAACCACAGCCTTTGTTCAAGCAGGTCTGGGGTGGAACCTGGAAAAATGTATTTTTAATAAGCACCTCAGTTAATCCTAATGCCACTGTTTAGCCGACTTTTTTTGAGAAATACTTGGCCAAATGTTCTTTCAAGGTCTCTTTTAGCTTTCAACATGTAACATTCCAGAATGAAAAGAAAGACTGGAAAAGATGAGAAAATAACTTGGAGCAAAGTTCTACTTCTTTGAAGTGCTTCCCAGGTCAATAGCTGCCTGACAAAACCACACCAGACATGCTTTTGTTAGGTTTTAACTAGATTTTCATCTAAACGAGGTGCTGGACATCTCTAGCTTACAGCCACCAAAGAACTGGGAGTGACCATGTCAGAGAATGGAATCACAGAGTAAGTTATCATCGTTCAGTTTGGAAACAGTCATTCTTAAAGTTCTAGGAAGGGTCAGTGGAATGGTGGTCTCTTTTATTTTACTATAATTACCTTCTGGGNCCACCAAAGAACTGGGAGTGACCATGTCAGAGAATGGAATCACAGAGTAAGTTATCATCGTTCAGTTTGGAAACAGTCATTCTTAAAGTTCTAGGAAGGGTCAGTGGAATGGTGGTCTCTTTTATTTTACTATAATTACCTTCTGGGCCAAATAAATAGCTTACACCTGTGGCAATGTTTATTTGTGAGAACAAATTATCTGTGGTGGCTAAACTCCTTCTTGTACTAACTAGACTTTCAGAGTATCTGGAATAAGAATCATCCTTTTAGGGAAGACAAATCTTAAAAACGACTACCTTGGAAATAAAATACCATCTTCATGGATGCAGTGAAGACAGTCTGGGATTTGTTGAGAAAGCTAGCTGGTGTCAAGAAGGCTGCAGGCATTGCACATTAAAAGGTATCTCCCTTTTGATGAGGGTTTAATTTGCTCTTGTTAGTGTATGAAGTACAGACATTTAATGTGTTTGACAGAATCAAGCCCCAAGCTCCTCCTGTAATACTGTGCCACAGGATTTCAAGAGCCCTCCCACAGGTTAGGCAAAATCTGGGAGTCTGTATGAAATAAGCTTCCGGTCAGAACACTAGTTTGACAGTAAGAACACTAGTTTGACAAAGATGCACTTTAATTAAAAGACACACATCTCTCTCTTCTGAACCAGGTGGAGGGACATAAAGGAGTCCCCTCTCAGCCATCTTGTTCTAAGGAAGACTTCCTTAAGAGATTCCTTCCTGTAAGAGGTCAATGGTGCCTTGGGGTAGGCAAGTAGAAATCTATCCATGGGTCCTAGAATGTCTGGTGTTGCTGGCCTCCTGAAACATCTCTTTCCTTCAACAATGCTGACTATATGCCACAATATCAATTATCTCTAGCTGAGATAGTAATGATCTAGGATACCACTTTTTTAATATTATGTTCTAACGAAGCAGAATTAGGAAACTCTACAAAATTCACACGCTTTGACATCCCATGCATTAATATCCAGCTGCTCATAAATCAACCACATCCATCAAGATTTTCTGCCTCATGCATGTTAAATGACCATATTTTAACCATCTATTAATTATTTTCCCAATCTGAGCATTCTTTGTTATTGTTCACGCCAACTGCTTAAGCTTGGTCATTTTTGTGTGAAGAGCATGTAGTTCCCTACTCCTCTGAGAGAATTCTAAGAGGTGACAAAGTAGGCTAGAGCTTACTTGAAATACACGTATGGCTCCTTTTCTTTGGTGAGGGGGAATCATTCACTTTGAATTTCCCTTTTCTCACAACATGGTCTAATTTTCCCTCTCCATCTCATTTTCTGCCACTCTCTTTCTTGCTCAACGTGCCTGATGGCCTTTTGGAGTTCCTTCAAAATCAATATGGAGACTTCCCTCACAGTCCAGTGATTAAGACTCTGAGCTTCCACTGCTGGGGTCACGGGTTCAGTCCCTGGTCAGGAAACTAAGATTTCCACTTGCCGTGTGGTATGGCCAAAAAATAAAAATTGATACACCCTCCTACCCCAGGTCCTTTGAGAGAGTTCTACTAAGAAATGTTCTATCTATCTACTGAGAAATGTTCCCCCTTTATTGTTTGTTATGACATCTCCAAGCCCCTTTCACTAGTTCCTTTGTTATATTTATTGAGGTCCCACGTTTGCCAGAGACTTGAGTGAATGAAACTGGTTCACCATCCCCAGAGAACTCATATTCTTGTTGGGGGTGAGGTGGTACTCAGACCAAAAAGAGACATAATAAATAAGTAAATTGTTTGTTAGAAGATGATAATTGATAGGGAAGATTAGAGAGGAGTAAGGTCTATGAAAAATGCTTGCTATTTTGAATAGAGAGGAAGTCTTTACTCACAGGGTAAAATTTAAATTAATTCTCAATTGTTCTTAGAATTTAGCTCAAATTAATTTCCTTAGGGATGTCTTCCAGCCTAGATCTATCAGCGAGTCTTTGAATACCTAGGTCATCTTCTATTATATGCTCTCGTAATCTCCAATACTTTTCATGCAAAGTTCTTAGCACCATTTGTAATTACCGACTCACATGATTATTTATTAAAGAATATCCTGTCTACTGTATTGAAAACTCTATAAAGGCAAAGATGAGATTCTTTTTGAGTACTTCTTTATCTCCAAAGCTTGTTCAAGACAAGTGTTCACTTTATATAACTTTGTTGAATGAATGAAAGGATCAGTACTGTGTGGACAAAAAATATATTTTCAGTCTCTTTTTTAAGAGAATCAATTGAAATAATAGTGAATGAATGATAATGAATAAGTTGCTTTTATAAATCACAAAGTTTATAAACATGCATCCATCATTACTTCTGTGGCTAAGTATCAGTGTGATTCTGTTTTCATTGATATTATATAACTTGGAATCTCCTTTATGGAGGCAGTGAAGTTTAGGGGATAAGACAGTGGGTGCTGAAACCAGACTTGCCTGGTTGATTCTTATCTGTCACTTACCTTGTGGTCTTGTTGTGCTCCTACTTCCTCATAAATAAAATGGAATGACAGTGGCACCAACCTCACAGAGATGTGGTAAGATTAAAAGAGTTTGTATCTCTAAGGTGTTAGAAGAACGCCTGGCATATAATAGGTATAAACGGATGTAGGTAATCATAAATATGATTATAGCTGTTATTATCTGCCTTGCTTTCAACTGCCATCCAGGGATGATTTATTGACTGAAATCTTTCTTGGTTTCTTCTTAGGGACAGATTAGTAATTCCTAGTTAAGTGAGGTCTTCTTTAACATAAGTCAAAGCATGAGGGTGATTCTTTTTCAGGCCTCTTCCTATAGGTTTCAGCATCTGTTCTGGTTCATCAGTGACTTTTGCTTTAACTTTCCAGTTGTCTTGGCAGCTGGAAGTAAAGCTGGCTGAGAAACCTGGGTCTAAATCCTAGTTCTGCCACTTACTGGTGGAAAGACCTTTGGCAAGATATTCAGCTCTGAGGTTCACCCTCTCATCTATAAAATGGGACTCATAATTGCTCACCAGAGGGTCGCTGTGGGGACTAAGTGAGCTCATGGCCATGAAAAAGCTTCAAGAGGAGTTCTACAAATATTAGTTCTGCTTCACTTGCCTTGCGTGCATGCTGCATGCTGTCACTTCAGTCATGTCCGACTCTTTGTGACGCCATGGACTATAGCCTGCCAGCCTCCTCTGTCCAAGGGATTCTCTAGGCAAGAATACTGGATTGGATTGCCTCCAGGGGATCGATCTTTCCAACCTAGGGATCAAAACCACTTCTTTTGAGTCTCCTGCGTTGGCAGATTTTGTTTGTTTGTTTTGTTTTTTACCACTAGTGCCCGTGAACAAATCTATATTTTAAAAGGAAACTTCTGGAGACATGGTGACATTGGTCTACGATGAATGCTCTGACAAGTATTCTAAACCAGGAAGCTAAAGTTGACACATTTGGAACTCACTACACATGCCCTAAAATGATTCATATTATTGGCAGAGATCAGTGCGGTAAGCACAGTGTTCATTTGTTAGCCCATAATCAAGAGGAAAACAGTCATTCAAAAATATTATTTTTATTATCAGGAGTAAAGCAGTTTATGTAGAACTACCTGACTAGCTGATCAACTAGAAAAGCCATACGAAGTATACTGTCGATTGCAGAAAAATTTTACAAAACAGATTCTTATTGCTAATTAACAAATGTTAGTTAGGGATAGCTGGTGGCATAATAGTCATAGGAACTTAGAAGAATCTTCCTGAGTGTTCAAAGTTACTGCTTGATGATGCAATTAGGCATTGCTCTGGGTTGTGAGTGTGTGTTTGCATATGATTTGGACAAAAAGGAAAATAAGTCCAAAATGTTCCCTTCACGTGCACAGATATTCTAGATTCTCTTTTTTCTCTCTTGTGATGTTTTTGCTGACCTTAGATGATAATTTTCCCCAAGAGTTCACTTTCAAAATATGTTTTTCAATATGTCACAGTTCAAACTTTTCAAATTCTGTTCCACTTCAGAAGACCTGGTTTTGGTTTCCAAATATTCTTTCTCCTATGTTAGCAGTTTTTTATCAACAAATATTTATTGAGGCACCACTGTCTAAACGGTGGGCTCCCAGAGTGGCCTTTCCAGTGTCCTTGGAGTTCCAGATGTTGGGTAAATTGGAAATCTATGAATCTGAGGTTAAAGCAGACTTGAAATTATGTGTGGACATGAACTGAGCACTTAGAGGGCAACACGCTGTTCACCATGGGCAGCAGCAGAATGGGGGATTTCTTGTCTGCTTATTGGCTTAGGATATGCTATCTAGCTCTGCGGGAGCCTAGCCTACCTGTCCTGAGGGACTCTTCATGCCAAAGCTACTCATTCTAATTCATCTGACACTCTTGTTTGCTTGGTGAATATTCTGGCCATTCATTGTTGTTCTAGTCAGCGTCTTTGATAGCATTTCATAGTCAAATTCTGGCATTCGGGCTCTTTATGGGATGGATTCTGCTTACTTGTCCAGCCCTGTCTTCTTTTTACTCCTCTGCTAGATCCTTAATAGTTTAGCTGGAACCAATTTTTTACTCTTCCTCCTCATTTTCTGAGTGCTTACTCTTGGCCAAGCACTGCTTCCTTAATTGTAAAGAAAATTTGATTTCCTCAGTTTTCCTGGGAGGCAGTTATGTTTATCCTCACTTGATAGACAAAGGTATTGAGACTCAGAAATATCAACTGAATTGTTCTAATTCATGGGTGAGCATGTGGATGAGTTATTGATGTAACATAGGTCTCTGACTTCAAAGCCACAGTGGAAAGGGCTCCTTCCACCACACTAGGTGCTTTCCTCCTCACAAATGTTGCAAACCTGTCTCATTCTGTCTGCTTCCTCCTTGTAATGGCAAAATAATGGCCCCTTGAAAATGCCCATGTCACAGTCCTTGAAACTTGTGAATAGGTTACCTGACATGGCAAAGGGGATTTAAGGCTGATAATCAGCTGACTTTAAGATGGGGAGATGATCCTAGATTATCCAGGTAGAGCCAATAAATGAAAGCCCTTAAAAGTGGAAGTGGGAGGCTGAAGAGTAGGGTCAGAGAAGATATGAGGATGAAAGTACAATCAGACACAAGCAACGCTGCTGGACTTGAAGATGGAGGAAGGGACCAGGAACCAAGGGCCATAGGTAGCCTACCAGAAAAGGCAAGGAATGGATTCTCACTGCTGGTCCATAGAAAGTTGGGGAAGGAGGTGCTGGACAGGGTGACTTCAGCTAGAAGCATGAAACCTACTGTTCTGTGGTTTATTTTCTATGCAACTGCTTAGGACCATCTTTCTGCAGTGTCAAGCTGATCATGCCCCTAGTCTTCAGAAAAACTTTTCATCCTGACCCTCAGCTCCTTCTCTAGGGTGACCTGCTGCTCCTCCACCTCAGGCATTCAGCGGTTTAGTTGTTCCTTACTTCCTCTTGTGGATGTATCTGCTCTAGTGGTGACATTGCCTGGAATGTCCTTACCCACTTGACTTGTCTAAAGTACTATTCCCTTTATTATATAACGTTTAATGAAACCCAGCTCACACATGATTCTGTGAAGCCTTCCCTGACCTCTTCCTCATGAGTCACCCCATCCTTCTCTGGGGTACCTGGTGCCTTATACAGATCTCTTAGTCTACTGTGCATATTATAGTAAATTATTTATTTATCAACCTCCTCCATCAAACTGGGTGTTCCTGGAGAGCAGTTTTGTGCATCAGTCATCTCTGTATTTCTAGCACATAACTGAGATTTAATCAATGTTTGTCGAATGACTGATTGACTGATTAAATGAATGAAAGACAGATCTTCAGAATTTTCTAGTAACTAAGACTTGTAAAAAGGTGGATTGGGAGTCCTATAAGTAATTACACTATCACATTCTGTAACAGATTGGTGCTAGCCAGGGAATGACAGTATGTCCAAAAGGTAATGAATTAAAACCTCACTTCATTGTATCCTCTTTCAAAAATGGGAGTAGTCTTTCAAGTGACTTGAAAAATAGGCTTCAGTAAAAGTATAAGAAAATATATGCAATTATACTCAATCAATAAAGTTGTCCTTGACTAATGTCTACATTTAAGGGAGTTTAATTAAATTATGAAACAGCCTTTCTGATTTAACTGTCAGTCTGGTTTATCGTGTATGAACATGAGCTCTGTATAGGGTTTTCTTTCAAGATTTCAAGACCCTCAACCAATGCAATGATATAAATTATCAACACACGGCTTAAGAGGGAGAGTCTAGTATGTGACTTCAAGAAAGCAAGGAAGAAAAGCGATTCTCCCAGGAAGGCTGATGGAAATAGAAATTGTGCAAAATGGCTTTTCTCCTTTCATTCATTCATTCATTTGGACAGTATTAATTCAGCACATACTATATGTCAGGGGTTGCCCTAGGTGCTGGCAACGCCATGGAGTGGAAAAGGCAGACATTCTGAAGAAATACAAATAATGATAGATTATGTTTGTTATGTTTATGCTCCCCCAAGCCCAGAATGCCCTATCTTCTTTATTTTGTTTCTATAAATTCAACATCCTTGCAATAAATAAGAAGTAAGGAATAATATTAAAAAATGTGTGGAATCTATTGTATGTCAGAGACTATGCTAGAAACCGGGAACACAAAAATACCTTTAAGGACCTTACAGATTTAGCGGGAGAAACAGACATGTGAATTATATAAAAAAGTAATACAGCAGAAAAGTGAAGTGACAGAGGTAAGCACAGGGGCAGCCAGAGGAGCGTGGAGCAAGGAGCATGGAGCAACTCCGTCTCCCCTCCACACAGGCACGGCGGCTCCACAGGGGATGGGGAGAAAGTGAGTAACATCACCAACAATTTTCCCTCAGGACAGCTAGCTTTGCGTGGAACTCTGCCCCTCAGCCTACCTCCTGTCCTACATGAGAAGAGAAAGCGGGAGCTGCAGGCAGGGTCGTTTCTCCTGGACAGATGGGGCAGAGAGGAGTGCTGCAGTTAGGAGCTCGTGGACAGAGCAGAAGAGCTGCCCAGAGTAGCAGTGGTCCTAAAGGTCGCTTTTAGGGGCTAGACCCTGCCGGGGACTTTGGAGCCCGCCTGGACTGACTCCATCCCCCACAGTTGCTCTAAGTTGCCCCAGGCAGAAGGGACTAATGTCACAGACAGCAACAGAACCAGTAATGGCCAACGAAGATTCAGCTAAAATGTCTTAATTTTTAAAGTTTTCTTTCCAACGTGGACCATTTAAAAAGTCTTTGTTGAATTTGTTACAACACTGCTTCTGTTTTATGTTTTGGTTGTTTGGCCTCAAAGCATGTGGGATGTTGGTTGCCTGACCATGGATTGAACCTCCACCTCCTGCGTTGAAGACGAAGTCTTAACCACTGGATCACCAGGGAAGTCCCTAAAATTTCATATTTGAAGTCTATTTAATTTCACTGATTCTATTGAAAACATCTTAAATGCTTCTGAGATCCACTAAATACAACAAGTTCTGAAATACCAATAGTATCATTTTGTTTTGGCTGTGGGCAACAGCCCACGCTCACAACTTGCAGTCATAGGACGAATTTCGAATGCAGACATATTTTGCTGTTCAAGTGCATTTAACAATTTTAGAAAAGAAAAAAATGCCTTTATAGGTGGGGCAGGCTTTCTCTGCTCACCATGGCTCTGAACACCACCTGTTGGCAGCTAGGCCTTCTTGGTCCTAGAGGGTGGTCGAGGTTGCAACCTCTCATTTAGGCTGAGTCCTTACTTTTGCTGACGAGGAAGTGAAGACTAGAAGAGAAAAGTGACTATAATACAGTGGAGCTAGGATTAGTATCTTGGGGTCCCCCCCTCGCCAGGCTCTTCCTGTGACAGGGGCTGCCTCTCCGAGAAGCGCTTTGTGAACATAGTGTACCCAGGCTGCACGAAGCAGCCATCTCCAGCTACCCGGTGCAAAGGGAAAGATTCCCTTAGGAGCAATAAATGCAGGTGATGGGATTCAGAAGGAAAGGTCTCTGCGAGCTATGTAGGTCTCTGCGAGCTATGTGATAGCTTGGTCTTGTGCCCCAAGATGAGTGACAGGCTACTCCCACGGGATGGCCATGTGACCCGTCTCCCTTTAGCGTGCCCATGCATGTGAGAGATGGGTGTCTGTGAATGGAGCTCAGGGCAGGGTTTGGCTGGCGAGAACAGAGCATGGTGAAACCCTGGGAGCCAGGGTCACTTCTGAATGTCTATTTGCAAACTCAGATGTGGATGGGTGGGGAAGATTATGCATTAGGGCTTCTCTCTCCCTCTCAGCTGGGTTTCTGTCATCCCAGGGCTCTGTAGTGGAGGCTGGCAGAGGGGCTGACCTATTCGCTTGGCAGATTTGATCAACACGTGCTCATCTTCACTGCCAGCAAGAAGAGAGTCTAGCGTGTGGGTGGGGTAGGGGAGATGGATTCAATCAGAATACAGATAGGAAAAAGAAATCAAATCTACTTGTCCAAACATAAACTTACAAAAATATGGGATAACTGCCTGGCCCTCACTATTCGAGCAAGTCAGGCCAACATGTTTAGGGAGAATGTGCTTCTGGGATGAAGGCTGAGAGTCTTTTTCCCAGGCAAAGCATGCCCTTGCCCAACCAGCACACAATTCTTGTAATTCATTGCCACTACTTACAGGATGGAGTGAGGCAGGGGGTGAGAGTGGGGATGGAGGTGGTCCCTGAATGGGCTTTATAAGGCTGTGACTCCCTACAATTAGGTGCACGACCTAGAGATTTCTCACCCACACGGGCACCCTGGAAGGAGATAGTGAATCAGGCCATCTGTTGCAGAGAAGCTTGTCACTTTCTCAGAGGGTCCCTGGCAGACAGTCACTTACTTTACAGAGGACTTGTAAGTCACTGCTGGTCAGCTACCTTAGTCCCTCCACTCGCATCCAAGGACATCTGGAGGGGATCTTCAACTCTTGTGAAAAGGTCTGGATATATGGTTCAGTGTCTTCTACCTTGTGCTGACAGACGGCTTCTGAGGCAGCCTCTGTTATAAAAGCCCTGGCCCTATTTGAGTGACATCTTGCTTTCTCTACAGACAGATCCCGAAGTGTTTACTTCCGCAGATTAACGAAGGATCTTACAACTTCAAAGAAAGGTAAAGGACTCTTGTCCCAGACTATGACATTCTTAAGAGAAGAAATGATGACTTATCTAGGACCTGTACTGCTTTACAGGGCCTATACTCTGCTTGACACAGGGTTTGGTGCCTGACAAAGGAGCCTCAGATAAATTTACAGGGTGTTAATTACAGAGTATAGTACTTTCCCACTGGGCTAATCAGGACACAAATAAGGTGCATGCTTAATCCACAAAGCACTTAAATTTTATGGGGAGAAGATGCAAATAAGGAGGTTCGTTCACAGAAAGGAAGAAAGGGTGATCATCCACTGTGGAATGGAGGAGCACAAGCAAGTGTGTGGAAATGGACAGTTTCTCCCGACATTGCCCTCCTGCATGGGTGCCTCTTGGATTTATGAAGAAATGGCGCAAGCCTTGTACCTTGGGTTTCCCATTTCCCTGCAGAACTGTGCTGGGTTGGGTTATAGGTGTCATATCTTTTGTGTGTGGGCTCTGACCCACTTACTACGTTTCCTACAGGTAGTCACTCTGGCACTGGAACCACTGCTGGCAATCAGGTTCACTTTAAGAACAAGTTTTCTGGACGTCTTTTAGAGCTCATTTTTGAAAGATGGTCCACCTGGTGCCTGCTCCCCAGCTCTGGATCGAGGCCAGGGGATGACAGCAGCATGAACTCGCTGTGGATAACAAGTCCTCTGTTATGACTGGGAGCGTTTGCAATGCTATAAATAACTCTATCAATATTGTGATAATGGCACTTTAAAGAGGTCTATTTTACAAGTGCTGAATGTAAGAGAGACCGCAGCTGCGCTCATTAATTCTGAAGTATGCCTCCCTCCATGTACGACTTGCAGGTGTAACAATAGGCATGTTGACTCAATGAAAGTCTAGATAATGTTTAGATTAAGAAAAAGGTTAGAGTAACACTGTTAGTTTTTCCATTGTGTTTGGCATAATGAAAACAAATTATAATAGCTTAATTGGAAATGGAAAAGAAAAAGGGCAAAACATAACTTGCTTACAGATTTCAGAGGCTCATAAATAGCTCCTCCCCCCTCAAGAGCAAGTATCATAATTGACAGCAGTAGATCTTTTGATAATTAATTGCAGTAAATTATCACTTGGCACAAAGAAGGCATAATTGTAATTAATTTGCAACCTTCCCAGCATAACACTGAATTAGAAATGGCACTGCCGTCATTTTTCCAAGGGAGGAAATCGGAGTGGGGTGGGGGAACAGTGTGCTTTTCCTCTGATGCACGTTTGGAATTTTGAGGCAAGCCTCGGTTGTAATTTTTCCGGTATGATCGTGACATCTCTGCGACTCTCTTGGGCTTAGGGGTGTTTAATTTAGATTGTGACTATTGGCTCTGGTCTATGATGGTTAGCAGGAGGGGTCCCCTGCTGAGTTCTGCCATGGTTTTCCATCCTGTCAGCCACCAGCTAGTCACTTAAACTCAGCATTTTCCCATTATCTTTCTGTATCTGTCTCAATCACCAGGGTGCTGAAAGACCTCGTTAGTTCAGGCAATAGATATTCTTTTAGGTTAAAATATTATTATATTTTTAATTGAATTAATTAAGGCCTTCAAAATATTTTTCCTCTTTTTTTTTTTTTTTTACCTCCAGAACATCTTACTTTTGTGGTGATGTCTATGATTATTAAGACTCTCTGCAGTGGTACAATTTTATAGTGACTGCTACAGATCAAGGTTCAATCTAATTGCTCAACAATTAATTAGAAACAGGAATGAGGAATAGAAACTATTTTCATTGGATACTAGGGAACTGTTTATATTTCATCAGAGTGCCTGGGAGAAAAAAAATCATTGAGCTATAAAAGATTACATCTGGGTTTCAATTAAAGTCAAGAGGATTCAGTAAGCCAAATGGTGGCCCAGAGATTACTGCCATGGTGTGCTCCACTGCTGACCAAAGCCTTTCAGGGGTCATGGAATTCCTTCCCTTGCTCCATGAATGTCCACTTGGGAGAATGAGGAGGATCTTACTTCTGAGAGTAAAAGCAAGGAATTGTTCTGTGTAGTGGTCAGTCGTAAAAAAGAAGATAAAGATCATGGCCCTATTTCAAGTAGACCCATATAACAAAAATAAGCTTTATTAAATTATTCTGGACACTCTTCGAAGTTCTTAAACCCATTGTTATAAATGCTGAAATAAGGTGAATTTATAGCCAGAGCCCTTTAGCACAGCTGCCCTAGCAATGAACTCAGATTTGACCTATATGTAACACCTTCTCTGGGGGTTAACAAATCATTCAGTCTTCATTCACGCAAGTTTCCTTTCTCAAAAAGCAATGCCTTAAGTCACTCCAGCTACCCTGCATCCCGCCAATAACTTCCTCCAGTTGGGCTGAATTAGTCATGATAGTTTTACTGTGTGAGCTAATACTCACAAGTGTCAGAGTTCAAGCCACCAACATATTTCACAGGAGACTTCAAATTGAGCTCAAACCTTAGCCCTAGTTGCCAAAGGCCCTGATGTTTATCTTCCTGAATTCCCCATATGAAGAACCAAAGCACGTAACAGGGACATGGGGACACCACCTACAAGTGCTGTGTTTTGTGCCCACGACCCTGTTAGGTTAGAATCTTCACTGGGCACAGAACTTTGCTTTTCTGATCTAAAACGGAAACATGATTTCTATGGAACAGATGAAGGAAAGACATTTATGAGAGGCTCTTATTTGAAAAAGGAGGTAGCTTTAATCTGTATATCCTCAAAGAGCAGAAGAAATAAAATCATGAATGAATGCTTCAGGGAGATAGGTTTTGGCTTTCAGAAGAATCATTTTCACATTAACAGTTGTTTGAGGGGCAAAAAGATGCCCACAGCAGGAGGAGCTGTTAGAAGAGAACAGAGATCTGTAGGTAGGGAGAATAAAGAGATTCAGGTACGGGATCTGAGAGGGGAGGCTGAAGGCTTTAGACGACGTGCTTTTAGAAAGCCTCTTATGATTTAGGAAGATTTTATGGGTGTTTGCATGAAGGAAATTATGGCAGGAAGTTAACACAAAAATTAAAGTCTAGGAATCTAGTTTCTGCTGTGGAGAATGGGATGGGGTGGGTAGTTATTAGTGGGTGAAGATCTAGGCCCCAGCTGAGGATCTAATGAATTAGTTTCCAGTTCTTTGAGCAGAATTGTTGATAAATGAATGGTTAAACTGAAGGTCATTTGTTTATTCTCTCAGTCATTCATTCATGTAACTAGGGTTTCAGCCACTTCCTGGGGTGTTGAGTCCTCGTCATGTCCTGAGGCTCTGCATTATTCAGCTATAATCCCTGCTCTGTGACCGTTCTTAGTCAGGCTGACCAGTGTGCTTCAGTATCTTGATATTTTTATTTCTTATCCTGATGAGTGTCCACATGAAAATACATTTGGTAATGAGGGAAAAAAAAAAAGAGCAAAATTTTCTGAATCCTGCCTTCCCTGGTGGCTTAGTGGTAAAGGATCTGCCTGCCAATGCAGGAGNTGCAAAAAGTCGGACACTACTGAGCGACTGAACTGAACTGACAGTTAGATGGAGGTCTTGTGCCTCAGAAGGTAAAGAATCCGCTTGCAATGTGGGAAACCCAGGTTTGGTTCCTGGGTCAGGAAGATCCCCTGGAGAAGGGAATGGCAACCCACTCCAGGATTCTTGC
Organism: Neotragus pygmaeus; assembly: GCA_006410875.1. NCBI lineage: Eukaryota > Metazoa > Chordata > Mammalia > Artiodactyla > Bovidae > Neotragus > Neotragus pygmaeus. Next base: position 394,180 of record SJYV01032207.1, on the reverse strand, counting down.
CTAGAGAATTCCATGCAGGCTCCTCTGTCCATGGGGTCACTAAGAGTCGAACATAGCTGAGCGATTTCACTTTCACTTTTCATATACACCTATGCTTAAGTGGGCACTGTTTTTTTTTCTCTCCACTTTGGTCCTTTCTCCTCCTTTATCATCTCTAATTCCCCAGCCTCCAGTGTCCTGGGATACAAGCAGGCTGAGCTGGGAGAAAGACAAAGAACAGGGGTTAGCCCTGTGACTGGTCTGTTTTGGAGAAAGTGTATCCCCATAGTCTGTGGGAACTGGAAGGGGATTAGGTTGTCCTGTGATTGCCTGTACTGTGTTCTGTGGAGCTTTAAAGTTAGTACTGCTCCACTGCACAATCCAGGGGCACCTTCCACGTGGTCTGCTAGGTGAAGTGTATGTTCACAGCACTGTGTGTCTGAGGACCCTTAGGGAGGGCCACAGTCACCTTCACTCTCTTCTAGACGACTCTGCTTTGATCTCTCTTGTATATTGAGCTACTGAATAAGATTTTATTTGAAGAAAGTGTTCTGCTCCTTGAAATAGAAAGCACTTGACACCTCATGATTTAATAATGCCCCAGCTGATGCTTGGGTAGCTGACTTAAAATCCAAGAAGGCCAGAGTTGAGGCTGAAATCCAAACCTCTGGGGTCTAAGCTAGTACTCTAGTCTTGGCCCTGGGCTACTCATGGCAAGTCAGGGATGTGGTTTAGTGGGAAGGGAAACTGGATTCCTATTGGAGAAACCTTGTAATACAAAGGGTTAAAGTTGGGGATGCTCCAAACTAGCCACACTTTGAGAACCTATCTGCTTGGTTAAACATGCTCATTCCTTTGATCTTCCTAGAGAAAATATCCCTCCCTGACCCTCATCCCAGCCATTTGCTTAGCCTCTCTCCACCTCTATCCTGAGGTTTTCTCCCCATAGGAGACTTTTCCCTCCCAACCTGAGGGACATTGGAAATGAATACCAAGGTCCTTTCTCTGTTTCCCCAATTTCCTGGGTGTCCTCAAATTCTCCCTTTCCTTTCAGATCCGATATAATTTATTCACACTCAGCAGTGATCTGTGTCTGTCTCTAGGACTTTCCAGCACCTCAGATGACCGTTTTTGAAGAGTCAGAATGCTTGTCTTATTGTTCTCGATCACTAGTAAGAGCAAAGGCTAAATAGTCTGTGAACCTCTCTTATGCTTTTTGCTTTGGAATGAAGCATTCATTCTCCCTCAACCTCATGACTGCACTAATCTCATGTGGCTCTGCGAGAGCTTGTGGAGGTGGGACTGAAGGATTTCTGGGGCCTAAGCTAGTATTCAAACCCAGGCAAGGACAAATACACCAAGCAGAAGGAAATAAAGTTACTCTCAACTAGAGTCAGCAAATGTTACCGGTTTGAATTAACAACTGTTACTATCTCTTAACTCACCAGGTGCCCCGACAGCACAGGCAGAATCTGTGTTTCTACAGTGTTAGATGTGCTGGCTGCCTGACATATAAATTGAACATCAGATGATATCTTCCCATGAATTAAAATGAAAACAAGACAGATTCAGACGCCCATTTCATGGAGTGTGTAAGTAGTAAACTCTCCCCAAGATGATGAAGCATGGCCCAGAGCCTTCTGTTTTTGTGATCAGCTCTGTGTTTGAGCTCCAGTTTTAATTCAATCACTGCCTTTAGGGATTTTCTCACTGTTCCACTCACATGTCTGTTTCTCCGGCTCACCAACTGAGATATGAACTCAGTTCACTCTCCTGACTTCCTCCAGGAAAGCCACATACAACAAGACATTTGAGTTTAGAGAAGGCTTTCCGAAAGCAGAGGAAGGGGAGGGATTTTTGACTGCAGCAGCACAGATAACTTAAAATTTCATGTTAGAGATTTTTGCTTTTAAAATCCCTTTAGTCCACGTGGCAAACTGGACTCCAGCTTCTTGCCAGGTGGCAGAGCCTGCCAGGCCCACTCCATCTCTCTCCTGTGCACTCCAGCATCTCTAGCAAACAAAATGAACTTGTCCCTTTCTTTATGCAGTGAAGTTAAACTCCCTTAAGCCTTTACCTGCTAATTTCACACCTATACTCACCAAGGTCCTTAGCAGAACAAAAGACCTTTTATGCAGCAAGATGCTTTTCTCCTTAGAAATAAAAAGCAGAAAGGCAAACAAAAATTGCCCTGTTCATACAGAATCTGTGTTGGGTATGAGACTGAGATGAGGTCCTTGGTGGGTGTTGGCTGGCACAGGGTGCCTCAGATGCCAGGAAAAAGGTCTGGGTTTCCAGGTATAAGGAAAAGGGGCAAAGGGTGTTGGGTCGCTATGGGGCCTTTGCAGGCAAAGCGGCTCCCCTTCTGCTGACTCTGCATTCCCGGCTGCTGTCACTATGTGCTCTTTGGAAAGGGGACCGCAGAAAAACGTGCCCTGCTTAGAAATGATGAGCCACCAAGCCTTGCTGGAGGCAGAGGACGGCTGCTGAGTGCACACATCAGGAGGATGTGGCCTGGGACCACCGTTACGACTGCTGCTAACATGCATGAGTGTGATTCTGTGCTGTGTTCCTGTGCTGAGTTGCTTCTTATCACTCCCACCAAGAGATGGGAATTTGAAAGATGGTTGATAGATCTATGTGCAAAGCCTAGTGCAGGAGGCAGCTGGATCTGATGGGATGCACATGAGCTGGATCAGGAGCCAGTAAGCAGGTGTTAGTTGCTCAGTCGTATCTGACTCTTTGCGACCCCACGGTCTGTCCATGGGATTCTCTAGGCAAGGATACTAGAGTGGATTGCCATTTGCTTCTCCAGGGGGTCTTTCCCACTCTGGGGTGGAAGCTGGGTCTCCTGCATTGCAGGCAGATTCTTTACCATCTGAGCTACCAGGAAACGGGAGACACTGTTTTAATTCTGATTCTGCCTTGTCCTTGCTGAGTGACCTTGGATAAGTCATTCCCTACCCTCTGGCCTCTGTTCTCTTACTGTGAAATGAGTGGTCTTGGTTTTCAAGGTGTGTTCCCAGGAGTTCTGTGAGTCTTGGCATGAAGAGGGACTGGTCAGCTGAGAAGGATGATTCCCACTCCCAAGCCCTGCCAGAGCAGCTCTGGTTTTCCCTGTTTTATTGCTAGAGGGGCTAAAATTTTTCTTTGCATAAAGGATTTGGCCATAAAAGAAGTCTGAAACCTACTCCTCTAAAAGATGGCCATCTACTATCTCCTTTATCGCTGACATTACATGATTCTAGATGGAGGCAGGAGAGAAGAATGGGTGCTGGGAAAGACGCAAACATAAGAAAAAGAAATTCCTGCTACAAATAAATCCCCTGGCCAATCTCTCTTAATCTCTGGAAGTTTAAAGATTTAAAATCTACTTAAAAAAAAACAAAACAAAACTGCAGTTCTCAGCAAATAAAGACTACTTTAAATTATTCAGGTTTGTTACACCCACAAATCACCCATACAGTACATTCTAAATAAAAAACTAATAACTCTCTTTGCAAGAAGTGTCCCTTCCAGAGGCCACGGATAAGGCATTAACCTGTACTGGGAGAAAATAATACGAGTGATTTCCAAATTACACTCATTTTAGGAAATAACTTAAATAAATGAATTCAGCCAAATGCAGCCTGCTGCTTATTTCCTCTGCATTGAAATGCAGGGGTAATATTTTTCTGCCAGGAAGTATTGGAAACAAAATCATTTAGAGCCATACTTAAAGAACATTTTAGAATCTTTCACAAAATTAGTTTAGTTACATTTCCTAAGCCTTGGCTTTTTACAGTGTTTGGGAGAGTTGGGGAGGGACTGGGGTTGAGAGGGACCCCAGGCCTATGGGCCCAGGGTTCCACATTCAGAGATTATGGGAGTCACGTCAGATCCCTCCCACCCACAGCAAATGCTTCTGTCTCTGCTTGTAACATTGCTGCCAAGAGTTCATTCTGCCTCTGGGGGACCCCTCCAGCCATGGTCTATAGTCTCTCCTGGTTTCTGACAGATGTAGTTACTGAGAAATGCTTGACCCAGAGTGTGCACTCCAAGTTTGTGAACTCACGTGAACATTCTACCCTCTGAGTTTCACCCATGGGTCCTGGTCAGCCCTCTGTAGAAGCCCACAGCACAACACTCCTTCCAACATGACCCCTGAGGGTCTTTTCTCAAGGGATAGTGGAGCCATGCTGACTGGAGAAGGGAGAAGCCAGGACACATGCTTTCTTGATAGCACTGAATGGCAGGGCTTGTTCTGTGTACTAACTTTGGATGGAAAAGCAGAAATCAATTGAAGCGGGACATCACTGGTGGTCCAGTGGCTAAGACTCTTCACTCCCAACACATGGGTCCTGGGTTTGATCCCAGGTCAGGGAACTAGATCCCACATCCTGCCACTAAGACTTCACATGCCACAACTAAAAAAAAAAATTAAAGATCCTGTATGCTGCAACAAAGACCAAGGATCCTGTGTGCCACAGCTAGGACCCTGTGTGCCACAGCTAGCCACATAAATAAATATTAAAAAAGAGAAGTCAGTTGAACCATCTAAGGCTGAGTAAGGCAGGGAGGGGAAGGGGACGAGGGCATGGGTGAGTTTTAGGTCCAGCCGGGGACCCTCCCAAAGGCTGATGCCGAACAGCCGTGCAGTGTCTGAATGTCTATTTTTTCACTTGTCAAATGAAGATAACTATGTACACTGGGCGGGATGGTAGTGAGGATTCGGTCCAGGAACACCGATTGTGCACCCACCCTCTCACCTGGAACTATGCAATCTCTTTGCCTTGAAGGAGTTCAGAATCTGAGGAAGAGTCAGAAATAAACAGAGCCTGGTGAAGGAATGTGGAAAGCGCTGCTGTGAGAGCAAGCGCAGGTGCTGGAGGACTGTGGAGGAAGAGCCCCAGTCCAGCCAGGGCGCGGGGGTGGGCCAGGCCAGATCTGACTTCCTGGAGGACAGAAAGACAAAGTGAAGGCAGTGTCCTGTGCTTTGGGGGCATAAACCAAAACCATGGGCACCTTTGGCTATTATGCTAAGAACCAGGGCTGCATTCTGGGTGATGGGAAGCCACAGAAAGGTCTGGTATAGTGATAAGGTTTGCTGATGTGTTGGAAAGTACCTGGCACATAGCTGACTCTCAATCAACGTTCATTTACAATTTTGAACTGACATCATTTTCTTTTTTCCCCAGGAGAGTCTCTGCACATCTGTGCTTTATGCATGTGAAGTGATTCATGATGAGACATTTAACGCTGTAGAAGGAGCACTGAACCAGGAGTTGGGAGACGTGAGTTAGCCCAGGCTCCTCTGCTCACTAGGTTTCCCAGGTGGCGCTAGTGGTAAAGAACCTTCCTGCCAACTCAGGGTATATAAGAGATGCGGGTTTGATCCCTGGGTTTGTGAGATCCCCTGGAGGAGAGCATGACAACCAAATCCAGCATTCTTGCCTAGAGAATCCCATGGACAGAGTAACCTGACAGGCTACATACAGTCCATGGGATCGCAAAGAGTTGGACATGACTGAAGGTTTAGTACATGCGTATGCTTCTATTCACTATGCGATTGCAAGAGATTCACTTGCGCTATCTACCCAGAGTGCTGGGAGAGTAACCTGCATCAATATCCAGGGGGTGGTTCTATGTTTTTTGTGACTCTCCAGAGGATGCTGGGCAGAGAAGGCAATGGCACCCCACTCCAGTACTCTTGCCTGGAAAATCCCACGGACGGAGGAGCCTGGTAGGCTGCAATCCATGGGGTCGCTAAGAGTCGGACCACACATTTGAGAAGGAAATGGCAACCCACTCCAGTGTTCTTGTCTGGAAAATCTTAGGGATGGGGGAGCCTGATGGGTTGCCGTCTATGGGGTTGCACAGAGTCGGACACGACTGAAGCGACTTAGCAGCAGCAGCAGCAGAGGACGCTGGGAGTCTAAGCTCCTACGGTGGGGAAGGAGCAATAGGTAGGGTCGTGAGACAGAGTTTTGGGAGGGTATAAATACATATCTTCCTTTACTTTCTCAACCTGCACCTCCCAAGTGAGAGAAATGTATGCTGTGTGCATCTTGAGATGGCTGAGCAGAGTGGCTGAGGACGGAAATAGCTCTGCTGATTTATGAGCAGGAGGCAGATTTGCTTTAATATCGCAACACAAGAAAGTCAGGTCTCTTAAATAATATGGCTTGCAGATTTACGGCTGTGCTGCGTGTTCGCCTCGGCGCTGTCTCTGACCATGGACGGTGCTTTACTCTGGAAAGGCTGAAGTCAGCAACTTTCGAGACGCTGGGAAATAGATCCAGTGGCAGCAGCCAGTTCACTGGGTCAGCTGTTTTCTGCAGGCACTCCACTCCCTCCCACCACTTTGTCATATGCTGTCAGGACTCGGGGGACCTTCCCAGCTGGTCTGGGACTGGTTTGGGCCTTGTGAAGCCAGATGTATAGCAGAGAGAAGAGGCTGGCACTCACAGGACACTTGGGAGACGCCAGGAAGCTCCACTATTACCTTTGCCCATAGTCACTGGTCTCGGCCGCTGGCACGCAGGGTTTCTTTCCCCTAAGATTGTTTGAAAAATTGCAAGTACAGTCATCCCTCGGTATCCATGGGGGACTGGTTCCAAGAGCCAATCCAGGGATGTTCAAGTCCTTTATATAAAATGCTGTACACAAAAGCCACTAGGTTCTCTCTCCACTTCTCATCTCTCTTACTTTTTGCCTGTCTCCTTCACTTCTGTCCCTTGCCCTGATCCAGCATTGTCATGCCCCCCCCCCCCCNACACAAAAGCCACTAGGTTCTCTCTCCACTTCTCATCTCTCTTACTTTTTGCCTGTCTCCTTCACTTCTGTCCCTTGCCCTGATCCAGCATTGTCATGCCCCCCACCCCCCGCACACCCCCAGACTGAATTCCAGTGGTCTTCTGGTCCATGTGGTGAAAAATAAGACTTCTGACAACCCCAAAGCTTTAAACAATGCTGTAGTTCAATGAATACAGTTGGTCCTCCATATCTGCGGGTTTCATATCCTCAGATACGAGGCCCCACTGCATCTCAGGAGAGGGGAAACAGTAAGTCACTGATTCCTAAAAAGAATAAGGTACTTATTCTACCGAGTTTTAGAAAGCACTTGTTATATAACCCCGGCACTGTTCTAAATGCTTTATAGCTATTGACTACTTCACAGCCCCCGGAGGTAAGTCTGCTATTATCTCCATGGTACAGACGAAGAAATTGAAGTAAGTGCCTGAAGTAAGTAACTTGTCCAAGGTCCCAGGGCTAGTGAGAGGTGGAGTCGGAATTTGAACCCAAAGGTCTGGGTTCTGTAGTTCGTGTTCATAGTCACTACGCTATCAATAACAGCACAAAATGAATTACAGTAGTTATGCATGGGGACTTCCCTGATGGTCCAGTGGCAGGGGATGTGGGTTCAATCCCTGAAAGGGGAGGGCACTGAGATCCTACATTCCTGAAGGCCAAAAAACCAGAACATAAACAACAGAAGCAATGTTGTAACAGATTCAATAAAGACTTTAAAAAATACTGAGGCACCGTCACTGAGTACTGGACACCAGGCACTACGACGAATGCTTTTCATGCACCTCATTTCCTGCTCTCCTAACCCTGTAAGGTATGTGCTCTGATGACATCCCCATCTCATAGAAGAAAAAGCTAAGCACACAGCTTCCTGAAGACCACAGAGGGAACAAATGGCACAGCTGGGATTTAAACTCCAGCAATCTGACTCAAAACTGCTAAATGTGAATGTGGTGATTGAATTTTTTCTCCTGTACTTTGGGGAAGGAAGTGATGAAAAGAGGGAGAGAGCTGTTAAGGTGAAATGTGGAAATACTATGGTACCTATTCTACTATGTGCCAAGGGATGCCCCAGTCGGTTGTGCCACTGGGTTTGGAGGATGAAGGGTGATCAAGACACCATGGAAGCTGCCATGTGTGGAGCAACCAGTCTCCCTGCGCCCTTTGTTCTCATTAACAGGAACATTTGACTTTGCTGTCTCCTACTTCTGTCTTCAGTCTGGTAGCTCAGCAGCTCCGTCAGCTATCAGAAATATTCCCCATCTTGGGGTCTTTTGTCCTGCCCTTGCAAGAAGATCTCTTTGCTTCCAGTTTTGCCACTCGAGTCCCTGACTTCTTCCTGGACTCAAAGGTCCACTTTGATGATCTATGTTCTACTTCCTGTAAGACTAACCCCTGCTTTGCTTTCTCCAGCCTCCCAAATGCTGGGGGCTTGACTCAGACCTCCAGAGCTGTGAATGGGTCTTGTTCTTTCCTGCTGTCAAACCTCTCTGCGTTGATGGGACACCAGCTTTCATTCCTCCGTTCACTGAGTGCTGNTTCCTGTAAGACTAACCCCTGCTTTGCTTTCTCCAGCCTCCCAAATGCTGGGGGCTTGACTCAGACCTCCAGACCTGTGAATGGGTCTTGTTCTTTCCTGCTGTCAAACCTCTCTGCGTTGATGGGACACCAGCTTTCATTCCTCCGTTCACTGAGTGCTGGTATGTGGAGCTGAGAGGGCGCTACCATGTGCCTGGCTCTGTGTTAGATGCTGGGGATACAGAAACGCACGGCGATTGGTCCCTCCCAACAAAGAACTCACCATCCGGCAGGCATGAGACAAACGTGCTCTTACAGTACAGAGAATGAAGTGGTGTGGTAGTGTGAGCACGTGGCATTGTAGGAGCAGAGAAGACTCCTGAGGTCACATGTGTGTGTGCAGGCTAATGTGTGTGGACCGGGGCTGAGGGAGACATGCAGAGAGGGAGGAAAGTTTGGGGAAATCGCAAAGGTGAATGTTCTCCAGTGTGGAACAGCATGACAGTCTTCGTAACTCTTAGCAGCCTGGTACGGAGTCAGGGGGCATGGGAGGGACCTAGGAGGGCATGGCAGCCTAAACTAGAAGGTAGGGGAGAGAACAGGAGGGGCCTTGTGCGCTGAGCTAGGGGATTAAAAGTTAGATGCCGAAAGGATGCCCAGTAGGAGAAGGGCACGCTCACTGTCACCTGCCAGTGTGGCCCCTCGGGCTTGCTGAGACCCGAACTTGTGCTCAACCCCCTGCTCTCTAAAAATGTGCTGTCTTCTCATTCTGCATATACTCCAGTCAAATCGGGTCACACCCACTAGACTGACCTTCCTGCAGGTACATGAGATACTCTGCCCATTCGGAGCCCATTCTGGGCTCCTTTTCTGTGGCCCACTACTCCCGGGCTACCTGAGGAGCAGCAAGGAAACAAGGGAGTGGGTCCAGAGAGAGCGGGAGGAAGGGAGTTAAGATCCATGGTAGGGAAGGAAACAAAGGGTGTGCCATGAGGGGCGCCATGGGCCAGTGAAGGAACTTGACCTTGCACTTTCACTGAGATGGAGAGTCATTGGAGGGTTTAAACACAGACATGACATAATCTGATTAAGGTTTTAATAGGATCATGCCAACTGCAGTGTTGAGAAAAAACTGTAGAGTGGCGGGAATGAAAGCAGGGAGACCAGTTAGGAGGCTGTTGCCTGATTCAGGTGAGATGATGGCAGCTTGAATGCGGGTGAGAGTCAGGGAAGTGGTTGGATTTGGGGCGAATTTAGGCGCAGAGGCAACAGAATTTCCTGCTGTATTGGATGTGGGTTGTGAGAAAAGAGAGGAGGCAAGGATGACTCCCGGGTTTATGGCCCGTGCAGGAGAATGGCAGGGTTGCCACTGACTGATATGAGCAAGACTTCTGCGTCTATAACCTGTTTGTCAGTGTCCCTGGCAGACTTTGCATTAAATGTGGTGTGACAAGGGGATGAATGAAGAGACCCAGGAGATTCAGGGGATGCTTGGGGAGTGGCGTCATGGCCCTGTGGCTCCCACCGCAGGGTTGAAGATTTGCAATTTCATTACAGGAAGCCTTCATTTCTGGAAAATACAAGTCAAAATACGAGTAACTAAGTCACTTCAGTCTATTTTCCATATTTAGATATTTCCGGGCACCTGCCTGCCCCATCCATAGCCCCACTATATTTCTCAGAAGGTGCTGTCTTCTCTTGCCTTTTGCTAAGTGACAGGATTTACCGTGGCCCCTTGCATTGGGTTTAAATCAGGCTCTGTGATGACGACATTTTGCTAAGCAGGAGCTCTGGTGCAGGGACTCAGTAATGAATGGGTCTTTCCACAAGCCTGGTGCATTTAATAACTGCTAGGTTATCCCCAAGTGATTTCCATGGGAGTGGACCCAAAATTGCCTATCAGTCCAAATGAAGTATGCCACAATTTTCCCTGCATTCCAGTTACTCTCTTATTTCAGCACCACCTGCTCCTAGTATATTCCACCAGGGCTGACTATGCCAGCATCGTCATTAAGGGCTTTGTCTTTCTGTGATGTGTAACTCATCATTGCATTGGCCTGTCCCTGCTCAGTGGCTAAAAGAAGTATTTGGCAGTGTGTCAGCAAACCTCTGGTCTGAGGGGCAAAAAATAAGCTGCCCTTTTAATATCAGAAGAGACTTTGAATCCATTGGTAAGTGTACCACATCATTATGTTGTGTGCGTAAATTGTTCTTGGCATCAGGGTAAGTTTTACCCAGGCATGGTATGTGGAAAGACCAGGGATTTTTGGTGTCAGAAAGGACTGGGCTCAAATCCTAGTTTTATGATTTACTAAGCTGGTGACTTTAGGCAAGTTAATTGTGTTAATTAAATGCTTTGCGTTTCCCCAGCAGTAACATGGGTGTGGTTCCTGCCTCATGGGGTTGCCATGAGTAGTAAGAGAACACATGGGAAGCCTGAGGACTGGCCTGGCACACGGTGCTCTCCTGCTACTTGTCACTTCCCTCCCGCTGTCTTATGTGTGTGGTCTCCTGAGTTTTCTCATCTACAAATGGGGATATGCTGAACACAGCTAGAGGTGGAAGACACCAGCTCTGGAGCCAGGGAAACTTGGGTCTGAGGCCTAGTTCTACCTCTTACCAGTCACATGATCTTGGGAAATTATTTAATCTCCTTGTACTCAGTTCTGAATTTGAAAAACAGAGATAATAATAATTCAGGTTTCAAAAGATTGTTGTAAGGATTAGGCAAGTTAGTTAATTCCTGGAAGAGCCCTGAAGCAGTGTTGGGCACAGAGCAGAGCTCTCCAACAGGTTAGCCATCATTCTGTAAGGTCCCTTTTCCATCAAGGTGATATTTCATTTGTAGTTAATAAGTTATATCAACCTTGCAAAGTCAACTCAGGTACTTGATGTCACTTGATGCTCACAATTTTAGGAGGTAGGTGAAAAGTTATTTATTTTATTGTTTGTATTCAGTTTATTTAATTAAAAAAACTTTTAATTTTGTATTGGGGTATAGCCAATCAATTTGGATGGTAAAGAATCTTCCTGCTATGCAGGAGACCTGGGTTTGATCCCCGAGTTGGGAACATACCTGGAGAAAGAAATGGCAACCCACTCCAGTATTCTTGCCTGAAGAATCCCATGGACAGAGGAGTCTGGTGGGCTACAGTCCATGGAGTCACAGAGAGTCAGACATGACTGAGTAACTAACAGTTTCACTTCCATAGCCCATCAACAATATTGTGATAGTTTCAGGAAAACAGTGAAGGGACTCAGCCAAACATACACATGTGGAGTTTTTTAAACTGTCATTTAACGTATGGGAAACTCTGAGACAGAGCAATGAGGTCACAGACTAAGGTCATAGACTAGGTTAGTGGCAAAGCCCAAATCAGGCCATGTACGCTCCTAGTTCTCCCTACAGTATGATTCTGACTCCCATCTCCAGCTGAGTGAAGCTTATGGGCCAAGTCCCTGGAATGGTATGGACCCTGGCGGCCCATGTGACTTGAGTCTATGACCCTGTCCTCATTCAGAATAATAGAATCACTACAGGTTTACTGAGCATTCTCCTTGTGTCAGGTGCTTTATATATATATATATATATATATATATATATATATATATGCAAAATCTTGTTAAATAACCCAGCAACCTTTATATCCTAGTTAATTACTGGCAATGCTTGGTGCTGAAAACAAAAATACTGGTTATTTCAAGCCAAATTCGATTCCTTCCCTTTCTCTTATGGGTGCTGCCAGCTTTGTTGGTATCTGCAGCAGAGTTACAGTGGTGGAAGCCAGGCTGGTTAGGAAGGCACCATGGTGCAAAGGTTCCTCTCCTTCACCACCAAGGCACTCACGCAGAATGAAGAACCACTGGAGGGTTTTGATCAGAAGAGTAACATGACATATTTCAAAGAATCATGACTAGATGATGGATAAAGAATGAATTTTGGAGAAGGGGAACTCATGGAGAGAAAGATTATTGAGGCCTTTTCTAATAATCCAGGGAAAAGAAGATGCTGGGTTGGATCCAGATGGGATCAGTGGAATGGGTAAAAAAATAGGTCAGTTCTAGACATTCTTGGAACGTAGAGTCAACAGGATTGTCTCCAAATCATTGTTGACTAAATGGTGTTAACTTGCCTTAAGAATATGGTCTCTATTAAGGGCTTTTAAACATGTTTCAGTGTGTTATCTCATGTGATCCTTATAACATTCTTGTGATGTAAGAGGGGCTAGAAGCCCCATTTCCAACACCGAGAGATCAAATGATTTTCCCTGGGTCACACAGCATGGATATTTGCTGAACTGGGACTTTCAGCTCCCTAGTTCCTTTTGCATCTTCTCTCTTACTGGCTACCTTTAGAGCCAGTAGTGATCTTATTGAGATTTTACTCTCTATTTTCTGAGCTTCCACTGGACCATCACCATCTTTAATGTCCTCACTCATACCCATCCAAGCCTCCAAATGCAGTGATTCAACAAAGACAAACAGGAGTCAACAGAGGCTTTCTGGCTCTCGGGTCTTGGACCCCCTCCTTCTGTCTTTCACCTCCACTCAGTCCTCTCCTCCCTCCAATCCTGCTCATCTGGACTGAATTCAATTATTTCTCACACTCTCATTACTGTCTGACCAAGATTTATGAGTTGATAATTGTCTGAAAGTAAGACCACAAAGTATCATTTGTGTTGGGGGCTAACTTTCTCGGTGACCTTTAGGATTAAAGGCAAAATGAAAAGTGTGATTTCTGCAGAGCCAAACAGGGTAACGTGATCCAACCTGGCTAATCATCCAAAGCCTCAGATTTCCCTGGTGGAGGACACATTAAAGCTGGCACAAAGGGGCACAACTAACCCAGCAGGTTCCTTTCACAAATTAAATTTCTGAAGGCGTTACAACCCCCCTCCTTGGCTCTGGGGTGTGTTCTGAGTGACGTTTTCCAAACAGGATGATGACAACAGCTCACACCTCTACGGCCTCTATCGGATTATTTTTACAGGCTATTTAAAAACACATTTTTGAGAAGCCCTAATTGAAAACAGACCTCTTCCTTCATCCGGGTTTGCCAATGGAGCATCATTGAGGGTGAGAGGAAAATGAATTCATGGAGACTTTCCCAGGTCAGTGGGTGAGACCCGATCGTGAACTTCCCTGAAGCCCTGCGTGTGGGATCCTGGCCCTTTCTGATAGCTCTTTCTCACGTGCCCCCATCAGTTAAAGACAAGAGCAGGGAAAACCCTGCTTGAGACTCAGTGTAATGGTTCAAGCCAGATTGAGATGTTGTGAGGCCTCTACGGTTCCCAGCGGGGAATGTGCAGCACTGTGTCGTTCTAGTTAGAAGGTCACTTCCTAAGGGAAGAGGGGCCACCGGCCCATGTGCCATGCAATAACTCATCAAATGAGAAGGCACTGTGGTAAGGTCTTCCCCCTGCTCCGGCAGCCTTGGGTTTAGCTCAGCACCTACTTACGGTCCCAGGCATTTTGCTAGGTCCTCTGGAAAAAGTCTGTACAGTCTCAAGATGCTCACAGACTGGAATTTCCCCTCTGGGACAAGGACCCAGGGTCTTCCCAGGCTGGGCTGCAAGGTGGGCCTGGGCTGCAAGGTGGGTTGACTTGTACGCACTGGGCCTTGGAGCAAGAGGAACCAAAGTTGTTGTGTTTGGAGAAAGGAGACTCAGGAAGTAAGGACTGCTGATGGTGTCAAATCCAAGGGGCTGAACGTGTGAATGAAGGAGTAAAGGGTGGAGCTTCAGGAGGGCATGAGCTATATTTGACCCTCCTCCCTGCAGAGTACTCACAGTGCATCTGGTTCACCAAAAGGCAAGATCAACTACTGCTTAATTTAACCCTCCTCCTCACCCATAGGCAATGTGTGGTGATACCTCCGAGCACAGATATTATATTGAACCAACTATTTGAACACAGGGGGCTTCCCTAGGGGCTCAGCAGTAAAGAATCTGTCTGCAATGCAGGAGATATGGGTTTGATCCCTGGATCGGGACGATCCCCTGGAGAAGGAAATGGCAACCTACTCCAGTATTCTTGCCTGGGAAATCTGATGGACAGAGGAGCCTGGTGGGCTACAGTCCATGGGGGCTGCAAATAGTTGGACTCGACTTAGCGACTAAACCACCACCATCCACTTGAACATAGGCTAGAAAACACATATTTGTTCCACTGTTAGTGTTTCTTCACGTACTGTTTGTTTCTCCGTAGAACGTTTTATAGAAGCTTAGCACACCCATGCAGCTGCAGAGCATTGGAGGGGCCACCACAGACTCTGGAGTTGGGCTGTCTGTCTCATCTGTGAAATGGAGCTATCAGAAATGAGATAAAACACGCAAAGCACTTACACCAGCACCTTGTCTATGTGAAGGGCCCCGTAATGATTATGAAGTGCTTGGGAATGACGATCAAGAGCATTCACTAATAAATATGAACTGCACCATCTCTCAGAGTTCCTTTTGCATTCCAAAAACCTCCTCACTTGTTCCCGAATCATTCTCTTTGTTCTCTGTCCGACACATTTTGGCCCCAAGTCAGCTCTGCTCTGCACCTTCTTTGTGGAGCTGGCCTCTGGCTCTTTTCGTCTGCTGTTAGTACTTCGTCTCCTCTGTGTCTGGCTTTCAGCTCTCTGTAAAATTTGGCTTGGACTGCACTCCAAGCTCTTGCACTTCAGATGGCTTCAGGTAAGATCTCTGCTCACATCTGGCCTCTTGAATCCCTGCCCCGGCCCTGAGGCGCCCTGGTCAACCCTCTGTCCAAGTGAGGTCCATCCAGCAATGGGCTGGAGTAGAGTGCCACCACCCATAAAAGCCAATTGTTAAAGGTTGCAGGAATTTTGTGTGCTCGTTGTTAAACATAACCACCTTGAAAACTTAAATCATCTCAATTTGCAATCAAATATACGACACTTAGAGTTAATAAGTACTCAAAATTCATTGCTTCCAAATTATTTTATTACATTTTACCATGTGCCACAGAAATCTGAGAAAACTGCACTGCTCACATTTATTAAGATCTATAGTCTTGAGGTTACTGTACCTGTATGGTGGAGGTACCATGTACTGGGGTGCCACTGGGCATCTTTGCCCAACTCTCTGTCCTGCGATGTCATGTTGGCAGCTTGAAATTGGTCATAGTGGGAGTATTTACATGATGGAAATTGGCAAGAGCTACAAATCCTAAAGGAAATCAACTTCTGAATATTCATTAAAAGGAATGATGCTGAAACTGAAGCTCCAATACTTTGGCCACCTGATGTGGAAAAGACCCTGATGCTGGGAAAGACTGAGGGCAGGAGGAGAAGGGGGTGACAGAGGATGAGATAGTTGGATGGCATCACTGACTCAATGGACATGAGTTTGAACAAACTGTGGGAGACAGTGAAAGACAGGAAAGCTTGGCACACTGCAGTCCCTGGGGTCTCAAAGAGTCGGACATGACTTAGTGACTAAACAACACACAAAANGATAGTTGGATGGCATCACTGACTCAATGGACATGAGTTTGAACAAACTGTGGGAGACAGTGAAAGACAGGAAAGCTTGGCACACTGCAGTCCCTGGGGTCTCAAAGAGTCGGACATGACTTAGTGACTAAACAACACACAAAACAACAACAACAAATTAGGGCTTCTCCCCTGGAGGAGCCTTAATTTGCCCCTTATTGCTTGGTGACCAGGTTGAGGGTCGGGACCAACATCTACTCATCTTTGATGCCCACACTCTCCTCCCAACTCCCCACCCTCCCCGTCCCCACTGTGCTACCCTGCCCCCAGACTATTTGTGGGATGAAAATTCAAATGTGGGTTTACAGAAAGGTGGGCTCTGGTACCATCTGCCAACGTTTCCTGGCCCTTTTCCTTGATCTCACAGGGTGGCAGGTGGTGAGAGGGTGAGTGACAGCAAGGGCTGTAATCCCATCCTCACTATTGTGACTGGAGGGAGTTGGTTTTCGGTTGGGGTGGAGTTTTTTGGGACACTTGGTGGCTAATCTTCTGCACCAATGCATCTTGGGCCAGGCAGTTGCTATCAGCAAAAATTATCTTTTCAAACTGGAATTGTGTTTGTGTGTGTGTGCTGGGTAGATAGGAAGAAAGTTCACATTGTTGGTCTGGTAAGAAGGTGGCTGTAAATATTATTTAAGGATGCTAAGCACTGTCCAAAGTTAGAGGAGTTTTTTGGTGATCAGACTATTGATATAAATGTTTGCATTCAGGGTCTTTGCCTTGAATTTGATGCCGGCATTGGAATGTCTAAATAGTGAATACCAGCTCCTTGTTACTGCAAATTTTTGAAGGGCCTAGGAAATAACACACAGCCCTGGGGTGTGTACATTCATAAATTTCACGTAACGATAACTAGTTAACACTTTTCAAAGAGTCCTAGGAAACAGCCCATATGAACCTTCACGTTTAAAACTCAGCTTCACACATTTTATAATTAAACTGCCTTCCAAGTGACTTGTAACCTGGGATTTTTCTTTTTTCCTAATAGTCTGCTTTGGCACCTTTTGCAACTTGGCTGTTAACCTGGGTGTCTGCCTTTGGGGAATAAACCCAAATTCTGGAGAATAAAAAGCCCTTGCTTGTGCTGCTGCAGAAGCATGTCTCACACGGGAGACCCATGTTACGCGTGCCTCGCTCCCCAGGACCCTGAAACACGTCATTAGGTGAGTCTGTTAGGATTATCACTGGCTTAGATTTCTGACTCTAGGCACAGTGAGACACTGCCAGAGAAGAAACTGCTCTTCAGTTGAGAAGTCATCTTCCAATAAGCTGTTGGGGACCATTGAGATCTGTAGGGCAATCTATCTGAATCTGTTTCAAAAATGGCCTCAAACAACACAATGGTGGCTTTTGTTCTAAAACAGTCATTTTGATCATGTGGCTCCAAGACTGGACACATAGCCTGTGTCTGAGGCCTCTTTGCTAAATCAGAGTGAGGCACTAAAGTAAATTCCTGAAAATTAATGCACATTTATGGTTGTGTCTACTCAAAATAATTATAGCCCTTGCTAACATTTCTCTGAGTGTGGCTATATTCCGGCATACTCTAAGAATTTATGTGCCTTTTCATTTTGTCTTCTATGCTGGGTGTTATTATCATCATCCCCATTTTTTTTTTTTTTAAACCAGGGGAGTAAACCAAGGGTTAGAGAGGTTACGTAACTTGCCCAAGGTCACTGCCACTAAGTTGTTGAGATAGGCTTTTGAAGCCAGAGCAGGGCAGGGTGGAGAGGGCAGAGGGGGCTCTGAAAGAGAAAATGTAAATACCCAGCCAAAGATACACAGCCAAAAGAGGGCCAGGTACTGTTTAGAGAAGCTTTTATTTCATTTGTATGTTGGGGTAGGGCTGGGTTAGGGTTTCCCAGGTGGCACTAGGGGTAAAGAATTCTCCTGCCAATGCAGGAGACATAAGAGATGCCAGTTTGATCCCTGGGTTTGGAAGATCCCTTGGAGAAGGAAGTGACAATCTACTGTTCCTCTCTGGAGAATCCCATGGACAGAGGAGCCTGGTGGCCTATACTCCATGTTGTCACAAAGAGCCATGGCTGAGCGCCTGAGCACGCAGCACATGTACTGAGTGACCACGCGAAATGTGTTTCTTACTGTGGATAAAGGTAAGAAAATGTCTAGGGACTTCTCTGGTGGTCCAGAGGCCAAGACGCCAAGTTCCCAATGCAGGGGGTCTGGCTTAGATGCCTGGTTCGGGAGCTAGGTCCCACATCCCACAACTAAGAGTCTGCATGCTGCAACTAAAGACCTCAAGTCCTACAACTAAGACCTGGCACAGCCAAAACAAACAAACAAACAAATATTTTTAATAAAAGGTCTGAAAAACACTTTAAAGATAACGAAGACTCACGGGGAAGGAGGTGGTGATGGGTGTTCAAGCACGGGTGCGACCAGGTGACTAGGTCAGCTCTGTCACTTCGGGTGGTCGTCTGGCTGCTTTGTGCAGGTGGGGTAGGACCAAGGCCAGGCAGGTGAGTTCAGTGGCTACAGTTGCCAAGTGCTGGCTGGTTTCCTCCTAGTCACAGGAAGAGTGTCTGCTGTGCTTTTAAGAAGCCTGGCCTGTTCTGTCCTACTGAGGAGCAGGCTGGCCTGAGCAGATGAGTGTGAGCTCTGGCTAGGTGGTCGTGAGCAACGTTTCCAGTTTATGTCTGTCTCAGCTTTCTCATCTGCATAAGAGGGATAATAGTACTCCTGGCCTTGTAGGTTTGCTGAGGCCTGAGTCCTCAGTTAGTTTAAATCCCTTGACCAAGGCTCGGTACTTGTTGCCTAATATAATTTTGAAACTGATACAACTATGGCAATATTCTAATTATGGATTCATCTAGTCATTGTCTATTTGAGAACTGGTTACTGAATAACCACTGTGTGCCTGGGACTTTGCCAGGTTTGGAGATACAGGCCAGTAGGGGAAACAAAGGGTGATGCTATAGAAATAATCATAAAAAACTAATTGTGAGGGTCACTGATATTGCTTTAGGGTGATGTCCTCAATAGACTGTTAGCTTCATGAGGACATGGATTTTTTTGTCTGTTGTTTTTATTCCTTGCTGTATTTTGAGCAATTAGAACAGTGCCTGGCATATGGTAGATATTTATTGTCAGGTTATGTCAGCCACTATTCATATATATATATGAATACCCACATATTTATTTACAGATTTAAATGTAACAAGGCATCTGATTTCACATCGACCCTATGAGGTACAAACTCTTCATAACTCCATTTTAGCAATGAGATAGGTGAGCCCCAAGGTTACTCAATTGGTAGGAGGTGAAGCTGGAATTTGAACCCAAAGCACAGCCTGATGCCCATTATCCCTGCTCTTAACCACTCTGCTTTGCAAAAGAGATAGTGCATTAAAGACCCTCAGATGTTCCATGGCATTCTCAGGGGCATCACTGATGCAAGGGAAGGTCCACCGTGGGTCACCATGTTTGGATCTGAGCTACTGCGATGGGGGATTAGCTCATTGACACAACCCAAGTCTGGACTGTATGCTTTATAAGACTCTTCCAGACACAGTAAACATCCAAGGACCATCTTTTTGTTTGCACCTCATTTCCAAAGCACTTCAACCCGTCAAACAATTTACTAGGCATTTACCATGTGCTGGGAACTGTGATTGGAGCTGTGGGTATGATGGAAGAAAAGTTTGGGCTTTTAAATTCCATCAACCTCATCTGGGGAGGAAGGATCTCTGGAGAAGGAAAGGTCAGTAAGGACACAGGTGTTTGGAATGAGCTATAGGAATGCTGAAGTGGAGAGGCCACGGCCATCCCAGTGGTAGGTGAAGGCCTGATGGAGCTTGGGCTCACATCTCCCAAAGTGCCATGGGATGGATGGAGCCCCACTCCTCTACACAATTCCATTAAGTCAACTCTTGACAACTGTTCTTCTTGGCCTTTGGTTTCTACTGCTCAAGGGACCCTGTATCATTTCTGGACAGTGTGGCCTTCTCCACAGTACTCTCTTACTCCCTGGAATCTGTCTTCTTTTGGTAGGTTCAGGTAAAGGCTAAGAATTGGAAGAGAGGATGGGGAGCCTTGGGGGTGGGAGAAGGCTTGAAGAGCAGCAGCATGTGTTACCTGGCAGAGAGGGCACCTTGACAGAGAAGTGGATTTCCCGCAGGGTAGTAAACGTGAGCTAATGTCTGTGCTAAGCTGGGTGCCTTTGAAAGAGAATGATTATGGATGTTTTCTCTTCTTATTACGCATACTAATTTTCCCCCAAAATAACAAGTCCTGAAGGCTGATGTCTGCTGGGAAACTGGATCCTCAGGGACCATTTTCTGCATGTAAGTTCATTTGGAGTTTGCTCCCAGCTGCAGGGCATGCCAGGTAACCCTGCCCCTCCTGGTTCCCAGCGTTCCCCTGGGCACTGTGTGGGATCCTTTATAAGTTGTGAGAAGCCCCTCCTGCCTCAGGTCCCCAGGTTTGCACCTGGTTGGGTGGATGCAAGATGTCTTCTCTCCCTTGTGAACCCTGGAGAGCCCTGGCAGGATGAGTACAAGCTGCTGAGTGGCTTGTTTGGTTCGTGGAGTCGACCCACCAGTCATCGGCTCCATGATTGATGCAGGGTCTGTGCTCTGGGTTAAGAAAAGCCAGGGTGTTTTCAAGGGAAAATTTTGGTCATAAGGCAAAGCCTAGCCAGATTTGAGATAAGTGTGAAAAATACATTACAAAAGGAAACCGACTCGAAGTTTCCTGACAAGGAAAACATTTAACCCCCTGTAGAAGGAGTTTGAGAAGCACTCAGGCAGAGATGCCGGGTCTCTGTGTGTTCACGTCCTCATTGGAGAGGTGGACTGAGTGTGTCAGAGGCTGTGAGTATGCAGTGTGTCTGTATATGTGTGTTACAGGGAAAGAGTGAGCAAGAAGGAGCATCAGGGAAGGCAGGGGTATTAATCATGCTAAAAGCAATCTGGTCCCACGGGAATTTAAATATAAGGGTCCAACTAAAATCAATGGGAAGTTTTATGAGACAATTTTCTTCCCACTGGCTCTGGGGATTGTTTGAACTCTCATCGAGCTTAGGACGGCTCTGGCTCAGAGCTCCTCCAATTCTCACACCTGTGCATGAGACAATGTGCATTTTCCACTTTAGCAGCCCTGAGCTGACTCATCTCTAAAGGCTGCCACGGAGGGGGCCCCGCCGACTCCTGAGTGCCTGACTCTCTAGCTCTGACCGCAGCATCTCGCGAGAGATCAGAAGATGCGCGAGGAGCAGAGGGGCAGAGGGGTGGGTGGTGGGCGACCTTGGTGCTGTCCAGATAATGCCAGAGACCGGCTAGAAGCACGCAGGCTTACGGGTTGCAAATAGCTTCAGTGGTTCTCTATTGATTTCCGAACATGGTCCAGACACCTGGGAGTGGCTGAATCCCACTGACCTGTCACGTTCTCTTTCCCAGCGCAGCATCTTTCACGCTATTCACAGTGATGTTTGTGCTACACCTGGGACCACTCCTGGGACCGGCTGTGCTTACATTATTCTTTGCTCCTGAGGTTGTCATTTCCTCAGCCTAGAAAGCCTGCTGCTGCTGCTAAGTTGCTTCAGTTGTGTCCGACTCTGTGCGACCCCATAGTCGGCAGCCCACTAGGCTCCTCTGTCCCTGGGATTCTCCAGGCAAGAATACTGGTGTGGGCTGCCATTTCCTTCTCCAGTGCATGAATGTGAAAAGTGAAAGTGAAGTCGCTCAGTCGTGCCCAACTCTTAGCAACCCCATGGACTGCAGCCTACCANGGGATTCTCCAGGCAAGAATACTGGTGTGGGCTGCCATTTCCTTCTCCAGTGCATGAATGTGAAAAGTGAAAGTGAAGTCGCTCAGTCGTGCCCAACTCTTAGCAACCCCATGGACTGCAGCCTACCAGGCTCCTTGGTCCTACTACTCCCCATTTCTCACCTTGATGTGGGTCTTCTAATTTAAATAGGATTAGTTAAGAACTAGTTCATATTTCCGTCCAGAAAAGTACAGAAATTATTTACCAGAAACTCAGAGAGGCTGGCATTTGCAAAAGTCCTTTTCTTTTTCCTTGCCTTTACCCTGGAGGTAAGCACTGTGGTGAAGCTGGTATATAATCATTTCCAATGCAATTTTATTATATTTAAATGTATCCACAAATAATACATAACACTGTTTATGTGATTTTATATGTTGCATAATTGTATTAATCTGCCCATATCCACTGGGGAGCCATTTGGCAGTACTTGGTAAGTAACACATACCAGTCATTCCACTCGTAATTGTCTATGGTAGGGAAAGAGCTCCAATGTGGTTGAGGCATGGATCACGACAGTCAACCTAATAGTGCAAAATGGTAGCAGCTTAATTATCCTTTAGTAAATCAAAATATGCTGTGGTTTCATAAAATGAAATACTGTATGGCAGTTAAAATAGATAATCTCTAAATGCATTGTAATCATAAGGTGACATTAAAAAAATAGTCACATTGCAAAATGGTTTGCTCATCTTCCATGGCTAAATTAAAAATGTAATCCTTCTCTTTAATGAACTGTTCTCTAAAAAAAATCCCATCCAAATGAAATGAATTATACTTTCTATAGAAACTTATTTATAACTTTATTTGTTTCAGGGTTACTTCACACTCTTCCATCTCTATCACATGTACATTGTGAACATCTTAAATATAGAAATCTGGTCTCAGTCATGTTTATGTCCCCAACGTCCCAGCCTGAGAGCTTGCTTACAAATGGTACGCAGGCAATGTTGTGCAGAGAGACAAACGCACGTATGTGTGTTTCTAAACACTTCCACATAGTTCATGGCTTCCTTCTGTCTTGACATCTTTGTCTCTGCTTTCTGTGAGGAAACTGACTGTAGTACATTGTATCACATGAATTGCCTGTGGCCAATGAGGGCAGCGGTTGACAAGACTCTAGCTATCCTGCCTCTTGCATTAAACCAGCCTGTATTAGATTTGAAAAAAGTGGAATGATTTAAATTTTGTCACTTGCCTAATGTATTTGGGAGAGATGGTGGAAGACTTTCTTGGAGTCTTAGAGACAGAGTGAGAAAACAGCCCAGAGAAGGGGAATGATTTCAACTCAGCATAATTGAATAAATATGTTTGACGATTTGTAATGTGCCAAGTAATTGCTTGAGCTCACCCAGGTGGAACAGCTGGAGAAGTTACTGGGGAAGTGCCTAGTAGAACACTGACAAAGAGTAGATTTTAATAAAGGTCAATTCCCTTTCCTTCTTTAAGGACAGATTTGGGACTAGAAACCAGATGAATAGAACCCAAGTTCAGCTTCTTTTCAACCCTATCATGGTCTTCCAGAGGTGCAACCAGGAAAAACGAATCTGTCAAGAGATCACCTCTGTAATACTCTTGCTGGAGAAAACGATGCCACGGAATTTCTGACAGCTATTTCGCTCCATCACTGCAGCCCCCATCTCATTTTATGCTCACATGGCCATTATTCTCTATTAGCATACTAATAAATGTTTATGAGATTAAACTGTATAAACTATAAGCTTTTACATATTATTAATTAACCTCGTATGTTGGATGGAGAGCTCCTGAACATTTATAGGCTTGTCAAACGGGAGAGTGGTGTAGAGGGAACCATGCCTGCAAAACTGGTCCTGTCTGCTCTGCCTGGAGGAAGGCTTGCGCTTTCACTTGTGTGTCTCTTAAGCGCCAGCCACAGACAGCACTGTACTGATATTTAAGAACAGCAGAGCCCATCTTGTCTCTCCCCAGATATGACCTTGAGCAAGTTTTCTAAGCTCGCAAAGGCCCAGTTTCTTTGTTTGCAAAATGAATGTAACAGTAGTGCCTATCTATGAGGTGCTCGGCATCTATCAGGTACCCAGGAAAACAGAATAAAATCGAACCAATGTAGAACCAGTGAGTGGACGTACCAGGGAATCATAGTTCTGCTTGTTTATGACACAAAGACCAATAGTAGGTAATACTGAATGACCTGCATTTCAGTGCGGGAAGTGGTATGTTTTCATTGGAGGTGTATAAGGAAAAGCTATTTGCATGGGTGGAAATGTACACCATGTAAGGTTTTAAAGGATGCTATGACTGTCATTTTTTTTAGGGCCAGAGAGAAGGCAAAAGGGGGAGCGGTAACCAAGGAGTCTTAGATTCTAGCTGTAACTTTTAGTCACTGACTAATTTTACATTTGCCTAAACTTGAAACACTTAGAAGCTCTCTGTATTCTTTTATGTTTAAACTTGTCACACAAATTCAGTGTGGTGATTAGAAGAGAGAATGAGAAAGCACTTTTTTTTTTTAACCCATTTAGTCTGTTTTATCACCTATGGTGTTCAGAGTTGAACATGCTAGCAGCATTCATCCTGAAACACTGCAAAGATGTCATAGACAGAGCCCGGACCTGGGGTTCAGAGCCAGTCCAGGTTCTGTCACTAATAATTATGTAACTTAAATCTTTCTACCCTGTGCATCACAAGTAATTTTTATGTCTGATTTTATGTCTGTAAAGCAAAGTTAGCAAATCTGCTATGCCAATATCATTAGATGTCCTGAAAATCAAATAAAAGCTGGATTTGATTTAGTGCTTCACAAACAGGAAAGGTCCTTGCAAGGGTGCCTTATACTTAGTACATCTTGTCTTATTTCAAATCCATTATATTCTCATTTTTCACCCAACCAGGCTTTGAGACTTTTAAGGACTAACCTGTCTTTTTTATATCTTTGAATTTGCCAGTGCCTAGCAAAGTGAATTTTTTGTTTCTATGCACATTTATAAAACCCCTATTATGGCTCAAGTCTAGTGGTAACTGTTGGGTTAAGACGTGAAAAAAAGATGGCTGCTGCTCATGAGAAGCTGGCTTTTGAGCACAGAAACGCACTATAGACATCAGGGAATAAAGTTAAAGGATATGAGATTTACTCTTTGACCGGGAATCCTGTTTGTGAATGTTGCCTCTTCTAGGGCAGGAAAAGCTTCTTTCCCTCTGTGTTCTCCTAGAGTTAAGAAATGGTGGGATCCAACTTCCAAGCTGTTGATAGTTACCTTTTTTCCATTAAAATTTTTTAAATTAGAGGATAATTACTATACAATATTGTGATTTTTTTTACCATACGTCAACATGAATTGGCTATAAGTATACATATGTCTCCTAACCCTTGAAACCCACTCCCACCTCTTCCCCTTGCCACCGCTCTAGGTTGTCACAACACACCAGCTTTGGGTTCCCTACGTCTTCCCATCAAACTCCCATGGGCTATCTATTTCACATACGATAATGAGTATGTTTCAATGTTATTCTGTCAAATCAAACAATATATATGGAATGTAGAAAGACATGCAACAACTGACTGGTTCAAAATTGGGACAGGAGTGTGACAAGGCTGTATATTGTCACCTGGCTTATTTAACTTATATACAGAGTACATCAAGCAAAATGCTGGGCTGGATTAAGATAAGCTGGAATTATGATTGCTGGGAGAAATATCAATAACCTCAGATATGCAGATGATACCACCCTTATGGCAGAAAGTGAAGAAGAACTAAAAAGCCTCTTGAAGGTGAAAGAGGAGAGTGAAAAGGCTGGTTTAAAACTCAACATTCAAAAAACTAAGGTATTGGCATCCAGTACCATCACTTCATGGCAAATAGATGGGGAAGCAATGGAAACAGTGAGAGACTTTATTTTCTTGGGCTTCCAAATCACTGCAGATGGTAACTGCAGCCATGAAATTAAAAGATGCTTGCTCCTTGGAAGAAAAGCTATGACAAACCTAGACAGCATATTAAAAAGCAGAGACATTACCTTGCCAACAGAGGCCTGTCTAGTCAAAGCTATGGTTTTTCTAGTAGTCATGTATGGATTTGAGAGTTGGACCATAAAGAAAGCTGAGCGCCAAAGAATTGATGCTTTTGAACTGTGGTGCTGGAGAAGACCATTCAGAGTCCCTTGAGCTGCAAGGAGATCCAGCCAGTCAATCCTAAAGGAAATTAGTCCTGAATATTCATTGGAAGGACTGATGCTGAAGCTCCAATACTTCGGGCATGTGATAAGGGGAGCTGATTCATTGGGAAAGACCCTGATGCTGAGAAAGATTGAAGGCAGGATGAGAAGGGAATGACAGAGGATGATACAGTTGGATGACATCACCAACTCAATGGACACAAGTTTGAGTCAGCTCAGGGAGATGGTGAAGGACAGGGAAGCCCGGTGTGCTGCAGTTCATGGGCTTGCAGAGAGTCAGACATGACTGAGTGACTGAACTGAACTAAGAAAGATAGTACTGATGGTCACCTCTGATGACCAGGCAGTTGTTGGCTTTGTTTCTCTGCCGTTGAATGCTCTCGCATGGAGACACAATCTTGGGGTCCACTCACAAAGAGGCTGGATGAAAAAGATTGGTGAAATGATCTAAAGCTTATAGAGATGGGTAAGTCCCCACGGGCTAGAAGGTACTTTCCAAGGAGGAAGAGGATGCCTCTTATAAATACAACTACTGACTGTAATTGTATTATAAATATAAATATTGATTACTGTCAGATTCTTTTATCTGATTCCTGCCCATTAGTCTCTCTTGTTGCTAGAAGTGCTCTCTTGCCCTCTGCTTCCTATTACCAGTAGAAGTGCCTCTTAAATGAGTTGTGTGGAAACCTGGTGATCCCTGAATAGCTCGTAGGTGTTATGAGATCATTCGGAAGAATTCTTCAAAGCTTAACAATAAATAACCATTTTTCCGATTACGACATAACTGGAAAGAAGGGCCACATCTCTTTAGCACTCCATCTCTGAACGGTGGTGGCAACAGGAAGGTTGGTTCATCTCTATACAGCTGCTTAGCAACCAGAGGCCTTGAGTGGGGACACTTTTGTTTTGGAAGAACTTTCTCTCCCTTATTTTCAGTTCTGAACATTTGGATGCCTCCACGGGTAGAATCCCCGATGTGGGCATAAATCAATATATGAATTCCATCTTCTGGCTGCAGGGAAGGGCATATGATCCAGTTCAGGTCAATGAGAGAAGCTTATGAAGAACCTACCAGGAGAGACAGAGTCGGGGGGTAGGATGCGTGTCTGAAGCTGCTGGCAGTGGAGAAGGGGACCGCAATGTGAGCCTGAGC
This sequence comes from Neotragus pygmaeus, assembly GCA_006410875.1. NCBI lineage: Eukaryota > Metazoa > Chordata > Mammalia > Artiodactyla > Bovidae > Neotragus > Neotragus pygmaeus. Next base: position 367,300 of record SJYV01032207.1, on the reverse strand, counting down.
ATGGAGCCATCATGGGAGAAGCAGAGCCAAGATTTTTGGGTCTGGGTGACCTCATCTGAGCCTCAGTCAAACTGTGTCTGAAGCCAAATCTGCTCAAAGACTTTCCAGGACGTCCGTTTTTCTAGCTTGAGTCAATTTAGGTTAGCTTTTCTGCATCCAGAATATTCCTAATGCTGTACAGTATGTGATGATTTACTGTACTTTTGAGACTTATTTGGCTAAACAATAATATACTGAGTTATTATAGTTTAATTATCATGCAGGGTTAGGAGATAAGCTTTATGATCTTGTTTTATTATTAAAGAAACTGAGTCACAGAGAGAACAAGTAACTAACCTGTAGGAACACAGCTGGCAAGTGATAGGGATGGGATAAGAACATGGATTTCTGATCACAGTAATTGCAAAGACATATTTTTCCTAAACCAGATACTTATGGAAAGCAAATAGAAAATGAATGCAAAGGGAACCACAGGTAATGCCTGTTACCACAGTATATTATTTGCTAGGAAGTTTCATCCAAAAATAAAAGGGAAATTGGGGATGATATGTACGCACTGCTATATTTAAAACTGATAACCAACAGGGACCTACTGTATGGCACAGGGAACTCTGCTCAATATTCTGTAATACCCTAAATGGGAAAAGAACTTGAAAAAGGATAAATACATGTACATGTATAACTGAACCACTTTGCTGTCCATCTGAAACCGACACAACGTCGTTTATCTACTATGAAGTGAAGTAAAGTCGCTCAGTCGTGTCTGACTCTTTGCGACCCCATGGACTATAGCTCACCAGGCTCCTCGGTCCAAGGGATTTTCCAGGCATGAATACTGGAGTGACTTGCTATTTCCTTCTCCAGGGGATCTTCCCGACCCAGGGATCGAAACCGGGTCTCCCGGATTGTAGGCAGACGCTTTACCCTCTGAGCTACCAGGGAAGCCCACTTATCCACTATACTCCATTATAAAACAAAAGTAAAAGAACCCAAATGCAAGGTTCCATCCAAAATTAAAGGACCCTCAACCACCTTTCCTAGGTCCATTGCTTTGGCCCACCAGGGCTTAATCGTTTCTTACGCAGTTTACTCCAGTACTTCCTAGGTGGTCTTTCTGCCCTCAGTTTCATTCCCTTACTATCCATCCTCCATTCTATGATGGAGCCACTTTTCTAGATGGAAATCAGGTTATAGCCTTGCTGCTTACAACCCTTCGCTAGCTCTTCATTAGCTTTTAGAATAAAACACAAATTCATCTTTGCACATAAGATATTTCATGATCTGGCTCCTCTGTATATCTTCAGCTTCGTCTATCCCATTCCTATAGTCATAACGAAGTGACCGATACTTCTGCAAATGCCCATTCATTACTCTGCCTTCTCTGCCATTCTCGCTGCGTGAAACCTGCATCCTTTTTTTCTTTCTTTTTGCTTGGCATATCCCTCTTTATACTTAAAATCACCTTTATGCTCCAGAGTGGTTTCCTCTGGGAAGGCTTTTGTGATCCATTAGATGGATTTGCACGTTTCTTCTTGGCGACCCCTCTGCACCCTGCCCTTATGTCTCGCATCACACTCCTCACACTATATGGTGACTGTATTACATGCCCTATCTCCTCTAGACTGTGGGAAACAATTGTGCCCTTTTCATTTTACATCAGTAGGGCTAGCAGACTTCCTGGAACATGGCAATCCATAAATGTTGTGTGTGTGTATTTCAAGAAGGAAAGAAGAAAACAGAGGGAGGAAATATACAGGCATCATCTACTGATGATACACATTTTATTTTATTAAATTCAGATAGTGCTTCATGGCTTTCGCATTTGAATTAATTGCTTTGTTTTGTTTTGTTGTACAAATTTTTAAAGAGAAAAGCTTTATGGTTGTTGCAAGCTAGATAAACAATGTTTATGTTTCTCTAATCTTAAAACACTTAGAAAACTTTGTATGATGAGGTGGAAGAGAAAGATGCTGAGGCTTTTGTGGAGGGTGAGAGAGAAAGCAGAGATTAGGAAGCTGAGAGTTGGGGTCTCCTAGCTCCATGGCTTGCTGATGCCCTTGGCAAGATGAAAATGATTTCTGTTAGGGATCTCAGAATAACTAACTTCAGTCTCTTTGGATAGAAGCATTTCCCTCCCAAACATGTCAAGCTTGGGGTCTGGTTACTGAATCTGATGGTAAAGAATCTTATCTCCAATGACTTTGCCATAAGTTTGCCCCTGAAAACTTTCAGGGGGAATGGCTTGATGTTTTTCCCTTCAGTTTATGCATGTCCTTCTAATTATGGTGCTTACCTGCTGTTTCCTGTGAGTATTAAAGTGTGAACATGCTGAGCAGGAATTTTCCATGTTAGGTCTATTATTCTATGAGATTGAGCCTTAATCACTGACCCCTACCTCTTCATAGAAAGTTTAGCTTCTATCTCTGATTCAAGAAATTTATGCATCATAAGAGGCCCCATACGCCGGCTCAAAAACGTGAAAGGAGCTTTTGGCAGATTGATTTCTGTTTGGATTACCTCAGTGAATCATCCTTCTATTCAGTCATCCATCCAATAACCATTTTCTGAAATCCCATATTGTTCCATTTACTTCTATAGGAGCATGGGGAGAGATACCTAAACCAGAGTGGGAATGGGTGGGAAGTAGGGGCAGGAAAGACTTTCTGGAGGAGAAAGCAGATGCCTAAGAGGAAGGGAGTTAGCTCCTTGGCTAGGTTGGTGGCTGGGATGGGGGAATGCTATTTCAGAAAGATAAAGCAATGTGGGCAGGTTGCAGGGACCTAAGAGAGCATGACGAGATTCAGGAACTGCAAGCAAGAGGAACAGACATTTACTGAACACCTTTCTCTTGACAGGTGCTCTACTTGGGTCTTCTGGAATGAGTATTGCCGCACAACTACTATGCATGCACGCTAAGTAGCTTCAGTTGTGTCCAACTCTTTGTGATCCCATGGACTGTAGCCTGTCACACTCCTCTGTCTATTGAATTCTTCAGGTAAGAATGCTGGAGTGGGTTGCCATGCCCTCCTCCAGGGGATCTTCCTGACCCAGGGAATCGAACCTGCATTTCTTAAGTCTCCTGTCTCCACCTTATTGTCAGGTGGATTCTTTACCACTAGCACCACCTGGGAAGCCTGTACAACTACTATAGTGAAAACCGAGTGCCTTTGCTGTGATATTTATTATTACTCTTTATGGAACATTTAATAACTAAGTTAGATGTAATGGCAGAGGCAATGGAGAAGCATAGAGGGACTACATTTTATCTATTGTCTACTATGTACCAGAAACATTATATTCAAATACTCTGTGATGTTTCATGTACTGTGGTAGGAACAATTCCCATTAGAAATAAAAGATGAAGAAATGAAGTCTTTTGAGAAGACATGCAAATATACATTGCCAGCTTTTTGAACTAAAAAAATCCACAATCCTTCCACTGTGTCATCCTGTGGATCACCAATAAAGGTCTTTTATTTGACTAATGGCTCTGAGGATTAGGCTTTCTCCTTTTCCCCCTACAGAGCTGGAAATAGCTTCATCATGTAAGCAATGGATACAGAGAGTTCTTTCTGGGAAAGGGTCCTTAGGAAGGGAGCCTGGATAGAAAGCGAATGTCAGCAAGAGTCATGTCAGTTTGGTGCTTTGGGCCAACCTTAACCATCTTTCAAGACCCAGCTTAAATCCCCTGTCCTTTGATAAGCTCCCCAATGAGTCTACCCACTTCTATCTCTGTCTCATTCTCTATCCTCAACTATTGATCCCTCACAAACTGATATTTCACTCAGGTCTTGTAATTCCTCTTTGTATTAGGTTGGCCAAAAAGTTCCTTCTGATTTTTCCACAGCATCTTACAGAAAAATTCAAATGAGCTTTATGGCCAATCCAATATATGCATGTCATCCCTTGCCCCGAATTAGATTTATAAGCACCTTAAAGGCAGAGACCATCATAAACATATTTTAAATCCTCTCCAATATCTAGCACAATGCTGAATGGTAAAGGCTTAGTAAATATATTTTTAAAAGTTTCATGTAAAAGGCCACTGCAAGAATTTCTGAACCAAAAATATGCTAGAAATCTGTTAACGTGGTTTCAAGGCCAGGTGTTTTCTATTTATGACCTATGGTAGATTTCAATACTGCCACAATAATTTGAAGCAAGTCATGTCAAAAGGCAGCCTGTGTTCCTACTGTCTTGATCTGGGCTGGTCCTGTGATTTGTTTGGACTAGTTGAATGTGGTGGGAGGGATGATGTGTGAGTTCTGAGCCCAGCTCTCAAGAGCCCAGTGGAGCCCAGCAGGACTGTCCAGCTGAAACCAGCCCAAATTGCAAACCTGCAGACTTATGAGTTAAATGAGTACTTATTATTATAAAGCATGAAGCTTCTGGGAGATTTGTTAGACAGCAAAGGCTAACTGATACATAATCTTGAATTATTGTGGTAAGCTCATGAGGTACATGCTATCATCATCCCCACTTTGTGGAGTAGGAAGCAAGGGTTCAGGTCAAGAGATGCCTAAGGAACAGAAATCTCTCTGATTTGAAAATTTGTGATTTTTCTTTTACATGATGCTGTTTCTGTTCTTTAATCTGCTAGGGTTTTACCTTGGGCTGTGGCCTGACCTACTGAGTGCTCATGAGAAGACTTTTTAGGACTTTAGTAGTAACCAGAGAAAGCTTTCTGTTATAGAGGATTGGGAGCCGTAGCCATGTGATTAATAGTCATAATTGGAGTCTTTAAGACCTGTCATAGGGCCCGGTGGTTCTGTGGTTAAGACTTCCAGCTTCCACCACAGGGGGCACGAGTTAGTATCTTTTAGCAAATGTTACGTGAGTGGGGAACACATTAGGAGGCACACATCTTAGCAAGAACTGGTCTATCTGATGGGAGGGAGACAAAAGGGTGTTTATTGGCAGATCTCAAGAAAGGTTCAGACCATGGACCTTGGGTTATCTGCAATGGTTGAAGGAACAGGTAAGGCAGAACTGGAGGACTTTTGGATCCCTGCATTCAGACTGAAACAACTAAATAAAGAGGACTATGAAAGCAGCAACAACTACTAAATTCATAGACCCTCCCTTATGTGTCAGGGTCTCTGCGAGGTCCCTGTCTCTCTAATCCCCACTCCTGTCCTAGAGAGGCTGAAAGAGATTAAATAGGTCACATAGCTTGTAAGTGATTGAACTGGTAGTAAAACATAGATGTGTCTAACTTTATAAGGAAATAACAACAGAAATAAAGGCCTCCTTCAGAATATTGTCTGGTCAGTAATATGTTCTACCTAACTTCCAACAAACATGAGTGGGTATCTATATGTCATTGATGGCAAAATTCTTTGGATGTCTTAGAGAACACCTATACATGTCAGGAAACTCATGACTTGCCCCGTCTTGGACATAGAGACGTGGTTCCTTCAGTGTGACAAGATCAAGTCTCCATACCTCCTCTGCAGTATGCTTTATAATAAGGTTATCTGGCTTAGTAAAAGTTCTGAAAATGGCTCTTCCTGAGAGAATTCTTTCTTCTGCTTTTGCAACAGGGTGAGAAAGACCTTCAAGCAGAGGTCTTCAGAGGCCATCAGGAGGTGGTTTCTTTGGGACTAACCCACACTACATCCCTTTCATGTATCCAGTAGTCTGCCCTGTGTATGCATCGGTCTTGTTGAACTGAGCAGCACAGCAATTCTCAGTGATCCACAGGGCAGCCTGCAGGATTCCCATTTTATAAATGGAGAAAACTGAGACTCAGAAGAACCTACTTGATATGCTCAAGGTCACAGAGTTAATCTGTGGTTGAGCTGGGACTGGATCTAGTCTATTTGCCTCCTAATACCATGATTTTGAGCTATTCAGCTGAATCAACCGAATCACCACAAAAGCACTTACTATGCACAAGGCACAGGCGACGGGGACAGGCTCTGGACTAGGTCCCTGGACACAGTGACAGCAAATGCCTGACCAGCACTCACTGTGGACCAGACCCTGCTCTGAATGCTTGACTTAGAGTGACTCACACAGTTCTCATAGCAACCTTAGAAGGAAGTAGAGTTGTCCTCATACTGTGCATTGGGAAATGGAGGCATGAAGCAGTTAAATAGAGCTTGGGTTCAGATGCGGGCAGGCTTGGTCAGAGATCCTTTCCTAACCACTACACACACTGCCTCAGGGAGGCTCCTGGGGGTGGGAGAGAGATGCTAAACAACAAAGATAGCTATTATTGCCTCCAGACAGCAGGTCTTTACTGCTTGGGTTCAAATACTTGCCCCAGCATTTACTTGCCCCAAACTTGACTTTGGTCAAGTTACCTTTTTTGTATCAGTTTTTTATCTGCAAAACGGGTTATTACTTATCTCAGAGTTAGAGAACGGTGTGTGTATGTGTGTGTGTGTAGCGCTTCCCAGGTGGCGCCAGTGGTAAAGAACCTGCTTGCCAATGCAGCAGATATAAGGCATGCGGGTTCTATCCCTGGGTTGGGAAGATCCCCTAAAGGAGGGCATGGCAACCCACTCCAGTATTCTTGCTTGGAGAATCCCATGGACAGAGGAGCTTGTGTTTGTCAGAGTCAGACATGAACTGAAGCAACTTGTGTGTGTACCTTAGAACCATCTGTGGTCCTGCAGTTAGTCTGATCTGACTGTATCGTTGTTACAAGGGATCAGGACATGGACTAATTTCCAGATGCTCAGCACAGACAAATGTTACAAAGCCTCACAGGGAGAGAATTAATGTCCCGTGGGAAAGATCAGGAAGGTCTTTAGTGGAGAGTGAGAAGATGTCGATCAGGTAGAATTGTAGAATTTGGGATTGAAGCATCCATAGAACCCAGTGGCGTTTTTTTCATAGAAGACATCTGGGACCATAGGAGAGAGGTGACCTCTCCCTGTTTCTCAAGCTAGACTTTGATTAGAACCCAGTCTCCTCTCTTCTAGATCTTTCATTTCACTATTCTGCCTCCAAACAATGCCTGATTGAATCACAGTTAAATTAGAGACTGTGATTCCTCTGTCCATACTGATGCTGTCTCTCGTGGTACCAAGTCCAGTCTGAGTTTCATCAGGCCAAAGCCAGTGTGATGCCTTTTCTCTGTCATCACTTTGGGAGAGATGCAACTGAGCAATAAGTGTGACAGTGATGGAAAGGACCTTTCGCAGAAACAAGTGACACAATCCATAAACAGTCTCTGGATAAAAACAATGAACTTTTATTAAGCACCTACTATATCAGGTAAATTTTCTCATTAATCAACACGGTAAGTACTCTTTCAGTTCTTTATCTTCTTTTATGTAAATAGAAAAGCTAAAGGCTTAGTTTTGTGGTATCTTATATTCAGTAGCTTTATCCAGGTTGCAACAGTAAAAAAAAACTGATTGAATCAGGATTTAAACAATGGTCTGTTAGGCCCCAAAGCCCATGTTCTAACCGTGGGAAAGAAAATTGGTTGCATCTTGTTGGATGATAACGAGTACCTGCCTGGAGCACTGCTGGGGAAAATGTTGTGGAAAAGTCTTAAATCTGTTGGCAAGGACACGGTGGCCGGTTCGCGGTATCTGCTGTGGGTGAGCGGATTGGGCTTGGCAGCACTGCGAGTGCGCTGACGGCCCTGATAACACCAGCCTGCGCTGCCTCTCTGTAGGTCTAAAGTCCAGATTGAGGCTGTCACTGGGAGGACTCAGTTCTTTCAGAGAGGCAGAGCAGCATCTTCAGTGGCTTTATTCTTCTCTCCATCCATCTATCTATCCGTCCACACATCTGTTCATCCAATATTCACCCGTCATCCATTCAGCTGCCCATCCATCCATCCTCTATCCACGTCTTTGTCTGTCCATCCATCCCTCCATCCAGAAAAGCTTTAGGCAGAGTGTGCTCTGTGTAAGGCACTGTGCTCTATAATACGGATCTAGGGAGATACATAAGTCTCCTGGCCCCATAGAATTGAGTGGGACCTCCTTGAAGGGTACTCTTGGGAAAGTATCAGGGAGAAGAGTGATGAGATGGTTTATACAGAGACTGAACATTTCAGGAGACCACAAAAAAGGGAATCAGGTGGGTTGCTTTCCCACCCTTGCTTTCTGTGGCTGCAGAGAAGTGCCCAGCTGGCCAGCTGGCCGCTGGCACAAACTGCCTCTTTGTGTGAAAACCAGTGAAATCACATATGTGCTGCTCCCAGATGTGGCCCCGGCACCAGCACTTTCCAAGTGGGAGGTTCTGTCATGGTGTCACCTGCCAAATCTTGTCCAGAGAACTGAGGCCACTTGTCCAGCTGATCAGGGCTCTGTGCCTGTGAGCAGAACTGTCTCACCCTTTGCAGAGACGATCAGGCTGGGGGGAGTCCAGAAGAGCCAGAGCTTGGTGTGTGTGTGTTTAAACTGCACTGAAGCCCTCCCTCCCTGCACTCTTTACTTGTGATGTTTCACTAGGTGGGAGACAAAGGGGCTTTGTGTGTTCTTCAAGGTACTCCGTGCTGACCGTGATACACATCCAGGAAAAACCCAGCCCAAAGCCATGACATTGCCCCTGGTTCAAACCCCAAATGCAACTTAGAATAGTTAGAAATGACAAAGGATGGGTGGCAGGACCCAGAGGAAAAACAGTGAAACCCAAAGGACCTTAAACAGATTTGAGGGCAACGATTTGATTTTTCAGGTGAGATCTTTAAGCAAATCTTCATCATAGTCTTCCTATCTGCACGTACAGGAAAATCAGTAGAGTGTATATTTCATTGTCTGGCAAAGGTAAGGTTCCCTTTAAATTTTCTTTGAAGATTACTGTTGTTTTTAATATTTAGGATGTGTGTAGGGGAGAGGGACGGAGAGGCAGCATGTCAGATGTTTTTCTTTCTTTTTTTAAGGCTCACCTGCTCTTAAGAGTGAATTGCATTTTGTCAGTGGCAGAAGAATGCCTTGGCGTTCGGGCTACTGTTTTGGGTATAACTGAATTGCTGGGTGCTTTAAACATTGCAGGGTTTTAAGCTGAGAAATAATTTAATGATGTGGCCTTTAGGATTGTTAATTAGCACTGTCTGTATGAACATGTAACAATAACACCACCTACCGTAAAAGCAATGTTCTACACTTCAGAACACTCATTTCTTTCGGGCTTCCTGCAGAGAAGCAGTCATTAACTCTTTTTTTGACAAACACTTTTAGACATGCTCTGCAGGGCCATGAATTCACCCCTCTGGCCTATCTCTGCATTTATCCACGGGGCAAGCTGGCAAACGGGGAAGCTTGGAGAACGATGAGCCCAGCCCTCCACCATGGCACCGACTGAGGAGGAGGTTGTGGTGTTTTCTGTGCTAAACTCCTGAGACACTGCCACTCCAGAACCCAGAGAGAGATTCAGGTGAGAATGTGGGGAAATTGGAGCTCCTGTGCTCTGTTAGTAGAAACAAAAAATGGTGCAGTCGCTAGGGAAAAAAGTATAGAGGCTCCTTGAAAAAAATAAAAAAGGGAGCTACCATATGATCCAGCGATCCCACTTCTGGGTATTTATCCAAAAAAATTGAAATCAGGATTTGAAAGAGAGAGTAACACTCCCATGTTCACTGCAGCCTTATTCCCAACAGCCAAGATGTAGAAGCAACCCGAGTGTCCCCTGACACTCAGTGGATGCCTGACACATGGATGACACATGGATGCCTAATGAAGATGTGGCTTATACCCACAATGGAATACTATTCAGCTTTAAACAAGAAGGAAATTCTGCCAAATGTGACAACATAGAGGAAACCTGGGGGCATTATGCTAAAATGATATAAGGCACTCACAGAAAGATAAATATTACGGGATTCCACTTACACGAGGTATCGAAAACGGTCACATTCATAGAACCAAAGAGCAGCATGGTGGTTGCCAGGGACTGGGGGAAGAGGAGAAAATAAATGTACTAATCAGAGGGTATCAAGTTTCGGTTAAGAAAGATGAGTAAGTTCTAGAGACCTGCTGTACAACATTGTACTGTAGTCAATAATACTGTATTTTTATACTTAAAAATGTGTTACAAGGGTAGACCCTCAAGTTATGTTCTTGCCTCAAGTAGAAGAATGTCAGGAAATCAGGTCATGGGAGGAGAGGTTGTTGGCTTGCACCCTGCCCACTCTGCTGGAGGAAACCTTCAGTGGCTGATCCCTCCAGCTGAGTTCAGGGGGGTTGGAAGCGCCCCGAGTCTGGAGGGAGTCCATGTACGCAGCGAAGAGTGGCAGGCTGATGACTATGGGTGGAGGAGTGAGTGCTTCCCATGCTTTCTTCCAGCCAGCTGGTAATGGCCCAGTGCTTTTTCCATCTTCCTCCTTTTAAGTCACAAGTGTCTTTCTCCTCTGAAGACCTGTCTCTTCTTCAGCAAGACACTCAGCAGCACTTGGGCATCTAAACACTAGACTGTGCCTTGTCTTCTATTCAGTCAGATTGTCCCATGACCTTGTGTCAGGCCTGGCTATCTCCTGTGAGAATGCCACCTTGGAAACCTCAAGTTCTGGTAGCTTCTCTGCACACCGTCTCATTTTCTTTCAGCCCTCTCACTCCTTCACTCTCACAGACTCATCTGGCCGCTAGTCCAGAGACAGCCGCTACCTGGGTTGGCTGTTGCCAGTCTTTCTGTGCCCTTAGAGAACATTCCTGACTGATGGTGCCATCCTGTCCTGTGGAGCACAGAGGTGATTTTGGAACCCAGGATTCTATCATTTGAGGTTGACAGCTCAGATGAAACTATTTGATATCCAGCTCCCACAGCTTGACCCTTTTCTTTCAGTCTATGAGGCCAGGCCCCGTGATCGGTCATCTGAGCTTTACAGAGCATCCCTGGTTCCCTTGCACACGCACGTGCTGTGTCTGTCCAGTGAAGAGCTCCCTCCACTCTTACACTCAGACTGCTCAGTGCTGTTGGAATGTTCTGGGTTCCTATGTGGATTTATGCCACAAAGCACTTATGCCTCATCCTTCACCTTCAGAGCTGCCGTTTCTTTTTCTTTTTCCCCTCTTTTTTCTTTTCCCTCTTCTTCTTCTTTTTTTTTTTTTTTTTTTTTAANATGTTCTGGGTTCCTATGTGGATTTATGCCACAAAGCACTTATGCCTCATCCTTCACCTTCAGAGCTGCCGTTTCTTTTTCTTTTTCCCCTCTTTTTTCTTTTCCCTCTTCTTCTTCTTTTTTTTTTTTTTTTTGATGTGACTGACTTTGTTACAGTATTGCTTGTGTTTTCTGTTTTGATTTTTTGGCTATGAGGCATGAGGGATCTTACCTCCCCAATCGAACCGGTACCACCTGCATTGCAAGGCAAAGCCTTAACCACTGGACTGTCAGGGAAGTCCCTGGGGTTGCCTTTTTCTTATTCTTCTGTCTGGCTGTGCTGTGTCTTTGTTGCTGCCCGAGGACTTTCTCTAGTTGCAGCAAGCAGGCTTCTTGTTTTGGTGGCTTCTTTTGTTGGGGAGTGCGGGCTCTAGGCATGCTTCAGTAGTTGTGGCTGGCATGTAGCATGTGGAATCTTCTAGGTCCAGGAATCTAACCTGTGCCCTGAATTGACAGGTGAATTCTTAACCACTTGACCACCAGGTCAAGTGTAGTATCCTTTGTTAGTATCCTGCATTTTCACAGCAGACTCCCAGATCAGAACCTGCCGGCCCAGTCTCCTCAGCACTGGGACACCAGCAGAGGCCCCTCAGCCTCCGCCCTCAGCTTCCACCTTCAGCCTCCTTCCCTGCTTCCTGTGTGCAGCCTCCCCTCTCTCTGCAGCTCTCCCTTGAGAGACTGTGTCATCACCCTAGAGCCTAGAGTGCTGTGTCTTCCTTCTTCTTCCTCCTGAGATGTTTACTTTGCTTTCACACCCCATGAAAGCTCATCTACTTGGTAACACCTTCCTTTCCTAACTATCTCCCACCACAAGTCAGAGCAGAAGCTGCCTCATCTTTTCCACACCACATCTCCTCTGGACTGGGAAGTGTTTACCAAGGTATTTATGCCAGGGAAGCAGCATCTCTCTCCTTTCTCATTTGATCTTCATCCCAGGCCTTCATAACATCTAGAATGTGGCGAGAATTCAAGCTATGTTTGTTGAGTAAATGACCAAATGAATGAATTGGGAAATTGAAGCAGAGAATAGGTTTTATCCAGCTCCCAAAGCTGGTCATCCCCTCATCCTTCCTGTTAAAGTTCTTTATCTGCACTTCTCTTTTTCAATGACATTTATCATTTTTAAATGTCTATCTATGGACAGTTATCTATGTGCAAATTTTATCATGGCTCCCACACAGCAGGTTCCCTGAGGCAGTTATCTTATATCAAAATCAACTACATAGCCAGTAGTATATATTCTTCCTGAATAGCCAGTCTAGTATATCCAACTTGTTATTTTCTTAATATTCTTTGAGTTAATAATTCTTAGGTTGTCCTTATATTACTTTGCTCAGAATAAGAACTCAACACGTTTGTTGAATTAAATTGAATTTAACCCTCTGTCACATGTATGCCTAATATTTAGAAAGGCCTAAAAATGGATTGAAGTATAAAGTTCATGAGGGCAGAGATGATGTTCTGTCTTATTTAATGTTGTTCCTACTAGAAGGGTGAACAAATGGCAGGCACTAAATAAATATCTATTGATGAAATGGTGAACATCTCCTATTTTACCCTTAGGAGGAAAGCAAACCCAAGTAGCCAAGATTCACTCTAGGACCACTTTGTGTGAAGACTCCCAGAATGGATGGCATTTTTTCTCTGAATATAATTAACCAACCCAAAGTCAGGAATGGCAGTTGTCCTAAGCCCCTTACTCCCTGCCCTAGTTTGATGAATAAGCTTCCTTTTGATTTAGACTAGAGTTAGGCATGTACCTTTTTTTTGGGAAATTATTTGTTCATTTTTGGCTGTGCTGATCTGCTGCTGCGAACAGGCTTTCTCTCCGACTCTCCGGTCGCAGTGCACGGGCTTCTCATTGCGATGGCTTTTCTTGCTGTGATGCACGGGCTCTCGAGTGCAGGCCCAGGAGTCGTGTTACATGACTCAGTCGCCCTGTGGCACGTGAGATCTTCCTGGACCAGGGATCGAACCCTTGTCCCTCTGCATTGGCAGGTGGATTCTTAACCACTGGATAGGGAAGTCCAGGTATGTATGTTTTTAATCCTGACATGGTGCTTGGGTTTCCAAAATCACTGGCTCAGACAGACAGCCATGTTATCTTTCCTGCTTAAGCACTTTCCTTAATAGATGCAGTCTGGGGTGCTTAAATGCAAATGTGCTCCCCTGTAGGTCAGGGACAGTATTTCAGCTGCCATGATGGAGCGGGCAGTGCTCTGTCACATGAGTTAGGTACAACTCTTTAGGGTTCCCTTTAATTTTTTTTTTTCTCCTGACAGTTCACCTTGTGCCCAGGATTCTGGAGTCAGACCTGCAGACCCTTATATGCCACTGACTATCTCCCCTCCTGAGAACATGACCCAGGGCGCTGCCTGTCACATTCCTCATTATCCTTCAGATGAGTTTCCCCTGATTACCAGAGTGGGAACTTAAGCCTGAGGGTGGAACACAGCCCTTCCTCGTGTTTTCACCAACGTGCCGTGAGGAAAATCAGCATCCCCAGGTGCTTTCAAATAGATGAGGTGGCCCTCGAGGCGACCTCAGGTTTCTTCTGGCTCAGCTTGTTGTCTGTTTCTTCTGAGGTAACTGTCACCGTGACCACAGCAGACCGGACAAACCATCGCTGAGGTTTAGAAATGCAGGGTGTGCCCCACCAGTGGTTTTCCTCTGTGTCTGGGCCGCTGTGAGCAGCAGTCAGGGGAACTTCTTGTCTTCCTGGCAGGCATTGTGTTTTGGTGAGACTTCATAAAACCCTCTCCTGGGGTGAGCAGAGGCAATGATGGCATTCCATTCTGTTCTTTCAGTTTTCAAGTCTCACTTGGCAAAATCCAGTCCAATCAGAATGAGAGCAGTGGGCATGGGCCACCATCTGTGGTATCAAGAAAGTAGCAGTTCTTTTCCATGTAGGAAAAAGTGCAACGTGGCAAATGAGGCCTGCCCTTCCCTTAAAATGTATTCGAGAAGCCCTCCCCCTCTTTTTAAAATTCTTTGGCTACACTATGGGATCTCAGTTCCCTGATCAGGGATCAAACTCATGTCTCCAGCGTTAGAAGAACAGCCTTAACCCCTGGACCACCAGGGAAGTCCCAGCATGCACTCACTTTTGTACTTCTGTTTACACCAAATCTGAGCGACATTCCTGCTCCAGCAGGAGTCCCACTGTGGCTTCCCACTCGTCTCCCTGAATCCTCTTATGTCTCCATCAAATATCAGCCAAAATTGTGTTTTGAAGACGCAAGTCATTTTAATTTATTTATTTAAAATACTTTAGCTGCCTTACAATGCTATGTGAGTTTCTTCTGTATGGCAAAATGAATCAGCTGTGTGTATACATATATCCTCTTTTTTTTTGTATTCCCTTCCGATTTGGGTCACCACAGAGCAATGAGTAGAGTTCCCTGTGCTGTATAGTAGTAGGCTATCTATTGTAGCTATTTTATTTTAAAATTCTTCCATATCTTCAGCTCTTTTTTTTTTTTTCCAGCTTTTTTATTTTAATTGGAGGATAATTTCTTTACAACATTGTGGTGGTTTTTGCTGTACATCAACATGAATCGGCCACAGGTATACATGTGTCTCCCATCCTGAACCCCCACTCACCTCCCTCCCCACCCCATCCCTCTGGGTTGTCCCAGAGCATCGGCTTTGGGTGCCCTGCTTCATGCATCGAACTTGCACTGGTCATCGATTTTACACATGGTAATGTACATGTTTCAGTGCTATTCTCTCAAATTATCCCACAGTCGCCTTTTCCCACCGAGTCCAAAAGTCTGTTCTTTACGTCTTTGTCTCCTTTGCTGCCTTTCATTGTCGTTACTGTCTTTCTAAATTCCATATATATGCATTAATATACAACGTTTGTCTTTCTCTTTCTGACTTACTTCACTTTGTATAATAGGTTCCAGTTTCATCCACCTCATTAGAACTGACTCAAATGGATTTCTTTTTATATAGCTGAGTAATGTTCCATTGTTATGTGTACCGCAACTTCCTTATCCATTCATTTGCTGATGGACATCTAGGTTGCTTCTAGCTATTGTAAATAGTGCTGCAATGAACAGTGGGGTATGTGTCTCTTAATTCTGGTTTCTTTGGGGTGTATGCCCAGCAGTGGGATTGCTGGGTTGTATGGAAGTTCTGTTCCCAGTTTTTTAAAGAAATCTCCACACTTGCCTGGAGAATCCCAGGACTGGGGGAGCCTGGTGGGCTGCCATCTATGGAGTTGCACAGAGTCAGACACCACTGAAGTGACTTAGCAGCAGCAGCAGCAGCAGCCTCACTGTGGACTTTTTAAAGGAATCTCCACACTGTTTTCCATAGAGGCTGTATCAGTTTGGATTCCCACCAACAGTGTAAGAGGGTTCCCTTTTCCCCACACTCTCTCCAGCATTTATTGTTTGTAGACTTTTTGATGATGGCCATCCTGACTGGCATATGATACCTCACTGTGGTTTTGATTTGCATTTCTCTAATAATGAGTGATGTTGAGCATCTATCTGCATGCAATCCAGGAGACCTGGGTTCAATCCCCGGGTCAGGAAGATCCCCCGGAGGAGGGCATGGCAACACTTCTGCTCTTACTTAGAATAAAATCGAGTTCTCATGACAACCTAGTGGCCCTGAGGAGACCCAACTACTCCTGCAGCAGGCACCTGTTTCACTGCCTCCCTGTACATTCTGATCTGCAGTGGCCTCCTCCTCTTTTGTGGATGCACCAAGTTCCTGGGGTCTGAACTCACTGTTTTACCTCCTAGAATCATTTTCAATTAGATGTTTGCATGGTTAGAGCCTTCTTGGAAGCTGTAACTTACCACTTTTTTTGATCACCCAGTAAAGACTTTAAAAACGGTCCACATCAACACATGGGGGGAAGGGGAGGGTGGGACGAACTGAGAGAGCAGCACTGACATGTATCCATGACCACGTGTAAAATAGGTCGCTATTGGGAAGCTGCCCTTCACTGTCGTCACTGTCTTACCCTATGCACTGCAGCATAGGGAGCTAGCTTGGTGTTCTGTGATGACCAGAGGGCTGGGATGGGGGTAAGGGGTGGGAAGGAGGCCTGAGAGGGAGTGGATATATGTATACTCATAGCGGATTCATGCTGTTGTACAGCAGGAACACAGTTATACTCCAATAAAAGTAAAACAGTTATGCTCCAATTAAAAAAAAAATGGTCCACATAAAAAAATACTTTAAAAAAAGGTCTTTCTTTGCCATTTGCTGAGAACTCCCCCGGCCTCAGTTAACTCATCTCTATAATGGAGATAATAAAATAGAGTGACTCCTTAGGCTGGTTGTGAAGGCCAAAGGTCATAATATTTGATTGGTGTCTGACATACAGTAATTGGGCAATAAAAATTAAAATTTGGTTAGTTTCTGTGGGGTTGCCTGGTGGCTCAGATGGTAAAGAATCAGCTTGCAATGCAGGAGACCTGGGTTTGGGATGATCCCTTGGAGAAGGAAATGGCAACCCACTCCAGTATTCTTGCCTGGAGAATCCCATGGACAGAGAAGCCTGGTGGGCTACAGTTCATGAGGTCACAAAGAGTCAGACATGACTGAGTGACTAACACTTCACTTCTTTGGGGTAGAGTGGATTTAACTCAAAGCCTTGAAAGGAAAAATGGATGCTCGCCAAGTCTTATTTTCAAGGGAAAATTTTCAAGTGCAGGCCTTAGTGACAGNTTCATGAGGTCGCAAAGAGTCAGACATGACTGTGTGACTAACACTTCACTTCTTTGGGGTAGAGTGGATTTAACTCAAAGCCTTGAAAGGAAAAATGGATGCTCGCCAAGTCTTATTTTCAAGGGAAAATTTTCAAGTGCAGGCCTTAGTGACAGAGAGAACTGGGTTCTAATCCTAGCCCCACCATTTAGGAGTCCCTTCATTAGTTTTAGTTTCCTCCCTTCTAACGGGGAGGGAGAAAATGATACACCTCTCTCAGGGTTGACGTGAGGACTGTGGATAATGCCTAAAAAATGCCAAGTCAGTGCCTGGTTTTGGACTCAGTAAGTGGCAGCCGCTTTGCCTTGTCCCAGCTTCCTGGGTGGCGGGCTTTGCAGTGTGGAGCGGAAGAGAAGAGGGGAAACAGGCAATCTGGCAAACTGTGGAACTTCTTCTCTAACACTTCTGATAAGCATGGCCCAGGGGCTGTCTCATTTGACTTCCTCTTCTTTACTTTCCCGTCTGGTGGACAGTCATAAAGTTGGGAGCCGCACTGTGGCTCCTTGCTGATGGGTCAGCATCTTTGATTTCCCCTCTGTCTTCTGTAATGAAAAGCACTCATATCCAGTAAATCTTTCTTTTACTCTTATTAAAGCAATTGATGTTGGTTATTGAGGTCTGTTCCAGGCTAGGTGAGAATCAATAAGGTGATCCACTTAATCACTTCAGCAATCAACGAGCTCTTTTCTTAGTTTGCACACCAGCCAGTGCCTGCAGAACTCCAAAGGCTTATCAGGCCCTTATCACCCACAGAGCAGCTCAGGGATGTCACCCCTTCATTTCCTCTCCCCCGTGATCTCAGGGAGTCCTGAGTCCTCTGAGCCACCCCTGCTCTCTGCTTGTTCTCTGCTTGCCTATATTTGTCAGAATAATGACCAACCCCTGGCTTCTGGGAAGCACTCCTTGATATTAAGGGCTGTGGACATTCAATTCCTGATCACAGATGCTCTCGTTTGGGCCCTTGTGTATTTGTCCATGCTGAGCAAGGACTTGGAATGAAAGTTACCTTGTTTCAACAGAGCAAAACCTCTTCTACCTGAAGGTTCATATTCCATCTTTGCTCAAGTCCCTGAGGAAGACTCAGTTATTTGCTCCTTGTAACGTTTTGAACACAGGTCTATGCCGAGGCATGTTTCATGGTATTCGGTTCTTCCCTGTATTCTGGCCTGTCTGTGGTCTTAAGAGAGAGCTAGTGCCTTAGTCATCTCCCGGTCATCAGGACCCACCCTATTGCCTGGCACACAGTAAGAGCGCAGTTGTGTTTGTTGGAGAGAAGGCAGGAAGGAAGGAAGGAAGAGAGGAAGGCAAAGAGGAAAGAATTAGTCCCTTTCTAGAGTCCTGGATTTTAGCATAGGTTCAAGGCCTGGCATTGCCAATAATTGCTGGATAACCTTAAGTCGGATATATAATTTATTTCAGCCTAAATTTCCTTATCTGTCAATGAAGTAGATAATCCCCCAGATTCCTTCCAGATGAAACATTTTGTAATCTTATGCCTCTAAGCCTGTGGTTCTCAACTCTTTCATACCCAAAGTCACTTTTTGTAACAAACATTTTGAAACCACTTTTTACCAACACAAAATGAAATGCTCCCATAGTATAACCTACCTCCAAACAATTAGAAAAAAGTAATGTTCTAATTGTAGTATAAGTTCTAACTGTAGTAATAACATATATGATAAAATAACATGTTCCTTTAGGAGAAAGTTCCTAATGGTTTTGTGGTTATTTAGTCACTTAGTTTGAAAAAGGCACTGGCAACCCACTCCAGTACTCTTGCCTGGAAAATCCCATGGGCGGAGGAGCCTGGTGGGCTGCAGTCCATGGGGTCGCTAAGAGTCGGACACAGCTAAGCAACTTCACTTTTCACTTACATGCATTGGAGAAGGAAATGGCAACCCACTCCAGTGTTCTTGCCTGGAGAATCCCAGGGACAGGGGAGCCTGGTGGGCTGCCGTCTATGGGGTCGCACAGAGTTGGACACGACTGAAGTGATTTAGCAGCAGCAGTCACTTAGTTGTGTCTGACTCTTCGCGACCCTAGGGACTATAGCTTTCCAGGCTCCTCTGTCCACGGGATTTCCCAGGCCAGAATAATGCAATGGGTTGGGTGCGTTGCCATTTTCTTTTCCAGGAGATCTTCCTGACCCAGGGATTGAACCTGGGTCTCCTGCATTGTCAGGTGGATTCTTTACCATTGAATCACCAGGGAAGCCTGAAAGCATGGCTAGGCCTCAACTAGAAGGCACACTTGGAGGAGTGAGGTGCTTGTATTTCCCCAAGAATCACCCTGAATGACTGTTGTCAACACGGATTTGACTGTTTTAATGATAAAGTTCTAAACGAGCAGCTTGCACTCTTTCCAGAATTGACAGAGTAGTCATATCATGGAAAATTCAGGATATGTAAAACAAAGGTGTTTTTTAACCTCAGATACTTACAAACAGAATTTTTACCTATGGGACTAGCTGCTTGGACAGTTAAAGGCTCTCTGGGGAGCGGGAATGTTCTTGATAGTGCTGGGCCATCTCTGACATTGAAGAACTCTAGGATCTTTGTCCCATGCGCACTACCCACCAGCAGGGCCTCCAAACATTGCACTGTCCAAGAACTTCCCCACCTACCAACATCCAAAGTGCCTTTTACAGAATGTTATCATTCCCCACAAGGACCAGCACTCTAAGCTTTAAAATGTTATATGAAGGGCTGGCTTCATGGCTTGTGGTTTGCATACTAGCAGTGGATCCTTGTTCTTAGAAGGGCCCTATGCTTGCGTTTCCCAGGTGGCTCAGTGGCAAAGAATCTACCCCAATGCAGGAGACATGGGTTTTATCCCTGGGTGAGGAAGATCTCCTGGAATAGGAAATAGCAACCCATTCCAGTATTTTGCTTGGAAAATTCCATGGACTGAGAAGCCTGGCAGGCTACAGTCCACAGGGTTGCAAAGAGTCGGACACGACTGAGCAAAGCACACATGTGCTTGATTTAATGCTTTCTTGTTGTTGTCTTAAAATCCTTAATGGTTTTTGAACAAGGGTCCCTGAGTTTTCATTTTGCACCAGGCCCTGCCAATGATGGGACCAGACCTGGCTATGTATGCTGATGGGGTCCCGTAGATTTTCCAAAGTATATGAAGGATGTTTAGTCTTTGAATGATTGTCTTACTTTGCCTACCAATGCCTTCTTTTAATTATACAAATTATCCCTAATTATATGTATTGGTTGATTGATGAGCAATTTGTTCATTCGTTAAACTGCTGCATGCATGCTCAGTTGCCTCTGTAGTGTCCGACTCTTTGCGACCCTATGGACTGTGAAGCCCACTAGGCTCCTCTATCCATGGGATTCTCCAGGCAAGAACAACTGAAGTGGGTTGCCAAGCACTCCTCCAGAGGATCTTCCCAATCCAGGGATCAAACCTGCATCTTTGGCATCTCTTGCATTACAGGCAGATTTTTTACTGCTGAGCCACGGAGGAAGTCCAAACTGATGCATATGGAGCTTCTATTACATATCAAGTAGTCTCTGGACTCAGAAAACCTTAATTCTAATCCTGTAATGACTCACAGACCTTTGTGTTATTAATAATAGGGCTTCCCTCATAGTTCCCTCATAGCTCAGTTGGTAAAGAATCCGCCTGCAGTGCAGGAGACCCAGGTTCAATCCCTGGGTTGGGAAGATCTCCTAGAGAAGGAAATGGCAACCCACTCCAGTATCCTTCCCTGGAAAATTCCATGGACAAAGGAACTTGGTGGGCTGCAGTCCGTGGTGTCGCAAAGAGTTGGGCATGACCGAGTGACTAACACTTTCTAACAAGTCTCCTAATCTCTTGCCAAGAATAACTATGAAAGCAAAATGATACAGCATATTTGGAAGTAGATAGTACATTATGTCAATTGCTAATTTTATTACTGTTCTCTCCATCTCTGGAGAGCAGCTTTCTCCTATTTTTTTCCCCTTTTAGATGCCATGGAACATGATGCTTTAAAAATTTTTTTTAAACTTTTATTTAATTAATTTCTTTTAAAAAAATTGTATAGTTGACTTAGCTTCAGGTGTACAACATAGTGATTCAATATTTTAATACATTGAATATATAATATTTTTATTTATTTATTTTATATTTATACATTAAAAAATGATCATCATAAGTCTGGTTACCATCTGTCACCACACAAAGTTATTAGAGTATTTTTGATTACATTCTCTATGCTGTGCAGTACACCCCATGACTTCTGTTTTATAACTGAAAATGTGTACCTTTTGATCTCCCTCACCTATTTCACTCACTCCTCTCCTCAACCCCTCCCCTCTGCAGCCACTAGACTGTTCTCCATGTCTAGGAGTGTGTTCCTATTTTGTCATATTTGTTCATCTGTTTTGCTGTGTAGACTCCACCTATAAGTGAAATTATGCAGGATTTGTCTTTCTCTGTCTGACATTTCATATAGCATAATGCCCTCTAGTATTATGTTGTCATGAATGGCAAGATTTCATTCCTTTTTTTTAATGGCTGAGTGATATTCCATGTTATGTATATGCCATATCTTTGTCTATTTATCTATTGATACGCACTTAGGTTGCTTCCATATCTTGGCTATTGTAAATTATGCTGCAGGAAAATGACACTCAACATCAAATAGTAACTTTTTTGTGAAAATCAGGAAATGAATAGAGTAATTGGATTCAGCAAAATTTATCAGTTTGGGTTTCACTAGTTTAGAACTTATGATAATTCATAAAAGAATTTTACCAAATTAAAAAAAAGATGTTAAGTTTGGTTGATCACAGAATTATGGAAGTTTTGAAATGGACTTCAAAAAATTATCCAGTGCTTGAATCTGTTATAACACCCTACAGAGTATTCATAGAGCCAGCTTTGGCTAATTCTTGTGATGTGTGCTGTGGAAGCATGTGCTTCCTATGCTAAGAATGTTTAAAAAAGCAATTTAGCAGACTTCGTATGCTAATTACAAATTATTCTTATCTACTCATTAAAGTGGGGCAGGGCAGCATGCCTTTTACTTGGCATGCTTATTTAATCTAGCTGTATTTTATAGTAACAAAACTGCTCTGAAAAGACAATTTATAATTCACACTTCTCACTAATTCAGCTCAGCCCTAAGCAATTAATTTTTTATTAGTTCAGTATTACCATATTAAGAAGAAATAAAGAAAATATAAGGACTAACTCTAGGAAGTATTATGCTTAGAATCCACTGGGATATAATTAATTGATTCAGAGATTATTGTACAGCAACAACTTGTGCTTTGGAGGCAGTGAAAACCAGTCTTGCTTTAATTTGTTGAAGTTATGGGCAAAGTCCCAATATGGTCCAGGCATGGTGTCATATCAAGGATGATCCTAAGACTCATTTATGGGAAGAGAAAGGGCCAAGAAATGTGGAGATTGAAGTTCTTCACTTTGTGGTACCTTTATGGAAATAGAATTGAAAGGGGTTAAATTCTTGTATGGATTACCAGCTGTATTAAGTTTCTAGCTGAGAATTTGCAGATTAATGCTCTTTGGTGACACTAAGGAACTGGCAGATTTTATTTAGATAGATTGTATATGCAAACCTATTTATATGCACGTGGACATCCATATGCATGTGTGTGCTTGTGCTCTGAAGCCCGAAGAAGTCAAGCAGTCATGTTCTCTGATAATGCCAGGTGGAGTGGGCTATTTAATAGTATTGGAAGGACTCAAGTGCCTTGCAATCAGAATTTAAGTCTTTCTGCCCAGAGGGGTATGAAACCCTCCTCTTGCTAATAAAGCTCACAGAAAGCAGAAACTGTGCAGCTGTCTAAAAATGGAGGGGCAGATGATTCAGATTAGAGAGACAGGGAGCTGCAGCAAAACACTGCGTGTGTTGAAGGGAATCAGAGTTTCCCCAGAAATAAATTATTTAACCCTTTAGTGCCTAGTATTTACAAAGGCTGAGTTCTAAGATACTGTGAGTGAAGCCCAAGGTTTATTGTTAATAAGGGCTCTGAAGTAAGACACGGGCATTCCTGTGTGAAGGATGTAGGATGAGAGAGTGGTGGGCAGGAAAGACAGCCTGTTCTACACGTTTATTTGCAGCATTCTTCAAAGCCTGGTCTACCAACCACCTACATGAGACTCAACTGCAGAGCTCATTAAAAATGTGAATTTCTCAGCCCCACTGCAGGTTTGTAGAATTAGTAATATGGACTTTTAAACAAACTTCCTGGGGGATAATTTTTTTTAAAGTTTTTTATTGAGGTATAGTTGATTTACAATGTTGTGTTAATTTCCACATAGCAAAGTGATTCAGTTGTACAAATAAAAATGTATTTGTATATATATCTATATTTTTCATATTCTTTTCCAATATGGCTTATCACAAGATATTGAATATAGTTCTCTGTGCCATATGGTTTTAGCTTGTTGTTTATCCATCTTATATATCCATCTTATATCTGCTAATCTGGGTAATGCTTAATCATGTTGAAGACTGAGAATCATTTCTTTTGGGAAGAACTGAATAAGTAATGGTTTGCTGTCTGTCTCCCTTCTAGAATATGTGCTTCATGCAAACAAAGGATCATGTCTTGTTCCCCAGTGTATTTCTGGAACCTAGTTCAGTCTGTCAAGCATAAAAGTCACTCAAGAAGTCGTTTTTGAATAAAGACATGAATGAATGAATAAAAGAAACTATAAACTTATATCATAGCCTACTATCTATCTTTTACAGTTCTTTGCATTTTGGTAATGGAGCCAAAAGATTCTATTATTTCAGAATGGGCTTAGATATTTTCAGTAGAATCCGTTCAATGCTTTTTAAAAAAATCCTGCTTTAAAAACCATAAAGCATTGTCGTATGTGGGGTCTTGTGTGGGTGGAATCTTCTTGATTATTACAGTGAAGATTTTGGCACTCTGAGTGGGGAACACCAGGTGTGTGTATCATCCCTCATAGAATTCTTTCTTAATTAAGTTTGCTTCTGTTTCTGTTTTATATCACACACCTAGCGAGAGGTATTTCAAGGAAACATGTGTGACTTTACAGTTAAAACCAGAGGAAAGAGTTCAAAGACAGAGCACATCGTATTGTGGTGGTCTGACCATCTTTCAACTCCCTCCCCGTTACGTAACGTAAGGACACACTGGAGTTGCAACCTTACCCTGAGCCCTTCTTCCTTACACAGAGGTTGTTTCATAAAATCCACTGAGGCCATTCTTCTCAAGTTCTTCATACACTTTTCACCAGAAAAAAGAAATCATTCATATCTAACAAAGGGTCTTGGATTCTTTAGATAGTTTCCATTATAAGTTTTTGGCACTGCTATTACCCTCAGCTCAAGTTACCGTTCTGATCCCCCTTCTTTCATCTGCTGAAAATGGATTATTTCCGTATTAGCTTCAAACCGTTACTGTTCCCTGAGAGCAGCCTGTGTATGAACAATGCTAGCTCTGGAATATTCCTGAAGATTCATTGTTGCACAGAAACTTTCCCTGAAAACCAGCTTTCCTGAGAGTGGAATAGCAGTTTGTTTTCTGGAAAGGGCTATTATCACAGGAAAACCTTCCAGGTCTCTGTCTTGAGACAGTTGAGCACAGCTGACAGGCTGGGAAACCCCAGCAAAGCATTTTCTGGGGAGCCCTGAGTTCTGAGGTGATACTTCCTGAGTCAGCTCCATTGTAGGTGCTTAAGGGAGGGGACAAGAAGACCCAGGAGGTGAGTCTCCAAATCCTCCATACTCCTTCCACTTATGCTGTGAACTATTTCATCAAGGAAATTCTCCTTAGTTTTTAAATTTAATTTTTATTTTATGTTGGGGTACAGTTGATTTACCATGTTGTGTTAGTTTCAGGTGTACAGTAAAGTGGTTCAGTTATACATATATATATATATCTGTTTGGGATTAACATATACATACTGTGAGTGAGTGATAGTTACTCATTCATGTCTCACTCTTTGCGACTCCATGGACTACACAGTCTTTGGAATTCTCCAGGCCAGACTACTGGAGTGGGTAGCCTTTCCCTTCTCCAGGGGATCTTCACAACCCAGGAATTAAACCTAGGTCTCCCACACTGCAGGCAGATTCTTTACCAGCTGAGTCACAAGGAAAGCCCAAGAATACTGGAGTGGGTAGCCTATCCCTTCTTCAGGGGTTCTTCCCAACCCAGGAATTGAACTAGGGTCTCCTACATTGCAGGCAGATTCTTTACCAACTGAGCTATGAGGGAAACCCTACTATATATAAAACTGATAACAGGGACCTACTATTCAGCACAGAGAACTCTACTTAATATTCTGTAATAACCTACATGGAAAAGGTATCTGAAAAAGAAATTCATTTTCTTAGTTCAATTGAAAAAGAGGTCCCCATCTCTTAAATATTTTAGAAATCACACTTATAGGTTATCTCAAATTTGAAACATTTCTTGAGAATCTTACCACAGTCCATGAATATTACTCAGGAATCTGTGAATTTGGGTGGGGAAAATTACATCTTTATATTCACTCTCTGTAAATAAAATTTCTTGCTTTTATTAATTATGATTAGAATCAGGTCATAGTCATACCCACAAATTCTATGAGTATGTCACCAATAGGAATTATAGATATTTTCATATTGCATAACAGTTCTTGAAGAGATCTTGAAACATGATTTACATTTACCACTATATCTGGTAATTATTAGTCCCTCCAATAGAGTTGGCTTCTTGATGCCTTAATAAAGAAGTACTTATTTTACCATAGCATTTTAAATATTTTGATAACTATATTTCACTATTATTAGTATCTTTGGTAGTTTGATGCACTTTTTATGCACTTAAAAATAATTCTAACAAGAGGTTTATAGGCTTAGCCAGACTGTTAAATGGATCAACAGCACACAGCTAAAAAAAAAAAAAGATTTCGAATCCTTGAGAATCACTCAGCATCTGCATTTTGTGGTTGTGATTGCTAATGAATTATGATGAGAAATGAAGAAAATCAAAGACTAGAAATCAGAAGGCCAGGGTTTGAGACCCAGATCCTGCTACTTTTCAGCAAAAGAGTAAGTCATGAACTGCTTGTTGTAGAGAAATAACCTCTTCCTGGGGTTATTGGGAGAATTAAATAATCCTAGCATGGGATCTCCCTAAGTGTCACGTCCCAGCTTATTTCTTTTATCACAAACATGCATGTGTTTTTCTTCTAAAATAAAATGCTGATGAAGCTACCTGACCCTTGCCTGTAAGATTTCATCCAGGTCCTTAGCACGCTAAGGGGCCCTAACCCACTTTGCCCTGCTCCCCACTAAACCACTCCAGCCACAAAGAACTCTGCCATTTCCTGTCACACCATCCATTTCCTACCTTTAGGCCTCAGCCCACACAGTTACCTGGGCTTGTAATGCCTATTCTGTTTTTTTCCACCCAGCAAATGTCTACTCCATTGTGACCCCCCTCTTTCAAGCTTTCCTAGGTTCTCCCAGCCAGCAGAATCCCTTCTCCTCCTCCTCGGTGCTCCCAAGGACTTGCTCTCATCTTCCTTTATAACATTTGCCACATTTTATATTAATTTATTTTTTCCATGTTTGGTTCTCTCATTCTCTGTTATATTGGGTTGGCCAAAAATTTCCATAACAGCTTACAAAAAAACCTGAAAAAACTTTTTGGCCAAACCAATATTATACCTTTTCAAGCATGGGATAGGAACTTGTGTTATGGAGGAAGCTTGCAAAAATATGTTGATATTATAATTGCATTGATTTGATTTGAATCATACTTCTTTTATGTTGAATTCCAGAGACCACTTGAGGTTTGTATGTGACTCCAAAGATGTCTTTTACAGAAGACTGAGAAGGACTCATCTACTGGGGAAAAAAATCAAGGATCAAAATACATGTGGTAAATTCTTGGAAAGCACAGAAGAGGGCACTTGGCTAAGGATGATTGCCTTCCTTGAGAAGTTTCAGTTTATTTTCTCCTCCTGGAATAAACTCCAATAAAGCCTTCAATTCTCCCCTTCCTTTCCAGCTCAGAGTTCCCAAGGAAAGAATGAGCCTGCCAGGCCAGTGAAAAAATAAAGATGGGATAGATTTTCTCTCCTGTCCTTCTCCTGGTTTCTGATTCTTGGCTGATAGAAGTGGAATTCTAGTTAGAGAAGTTCATTGGTTGGAGGCAGGGCTATTCCATCCATTCATCCAGATCCCAGATACAAAACCCACACAGCTAAAGGGAGATTGGCAGAGGGCAGACTTGCTGGGGGTGCAGGCAAGCTAAGCTCCAGGGGCAGAAGGTGAGATAAAGGACACGCGTCTGGTGAGAGCTGTGGCAGGCACTGTGCTGTGCATCACGGCACTTCAAAGCTTGGGACAGAAGTGTAAGTTAGAGATTCTTAACAGTTTACAGGTAAAGGAACCGAGGCCCAGGAAAGTGAAGAGATTTGCCTCAGTTTCAGCAACAGTGCTGAGATATGAATCCTGGTCAATATAACTTATGCCTCTACATGTTCTTCCTACTCTAGCAAACAGTCCCAGTGCTTGCTCACCCTAGATTCCTCACTGGTTATCTCCAAAAGGTGATCTCCAAAAAAGGCTAGAAAATATGTTTATTCAATAATTCATATTCACATTTAAGCATATTAGTTTTATGCTTTTAGACTAGTCCTTAAAAATCTTCTTGGGGTGTGCTAAGGACCACAGGAGTGTGTTTTTAATACATTAACATCTATTGGTTATAAAATGCTGTTATATAATCATCTTTGACACAACATTCTCCACCTCCCTGCAGATTTACAAGAGAAGTTGAGGCACGATGTGTTTAAGGGATTTGCCCAGAGGGGCAATTTGTTCAGTCATAAAGATGAGCCTGAACTTTTTCCACTTCGCATTCTGTTTTGAAAGGCTCAAAACATATGCTTAAGGGGGGTGTCTCACTAGATTTCATGTCAGATCGTCCTCTAGGTAATTTAATCCTGTCATTCCTAGTTATATCCCTTTGGAAAACCACCATCAATCCTTTCTCTTCTGATATTTTTATGCCAAAAAAAAAAAAAAATTCCCTGTGCAAACCACCTCACTTACAACCACCTCAGCGATACTCCCCAAAGTGTGTGCTGCCTGTAATACTCATACCTCCATCCTCCAGGCAGCTCTAGCTTCACTCCCAGTCGAAATTTATTCAGAACCTCCCAGGATAGGAGGGGGCATGGAAGGATCTGCTTATCTCGTGGACGCAGGCTTTTCTGCACCCTTTGTCTGAGGGGGTCGTGTCCCAGTTAGAGTGCAGGGTNACCTCACTTACAGACAACCACCTCAGCGATACTCCCCAAAGTGTGTGCTGCCTGTAATACTCACACCTCCATCCTCCAGGCAGCTCTAGCTTCACTCCCAGTCGAAATTTATTCAGAATCTCCCAGGATAGGAGGGGGCATGGAAGGATCTGGTTATCTCGTGGACGCAGGCTTTTCTGCACCCTTTGTCTGAGGGGGTCGTGTCCCAGTTAGAGTGCAGGGTTCCCCAAAGGGGGAGGACTATTTAAGTTTTGTACACGTCGCCCTCCAAAAACCACTTGACATAAATGTTTCACGGCTAGCCTCTGTGAGGCCAGGGCTGGAACACTCAGCTGTGAGGGTGTTTGTATTTGTGGAACTCTCTTGAACATTTGCTGCGGGTTTCAAACAGCTGCTCCGTGGAAGCTCTGGGGAGAAGGAAGATCATGAATATTCAGGTGAAGCCACCAGAATGAACAGCCGTTAATAGAATAAATGCCTAAACAGTTGTGTAAGGCTTATTAAGACCTATTGGGGCTGAGATAATAAATTCCCACTCTGACATGTTGCAACTACTGTCGCTTAAACACTTTGGACCACCTCTTCCCAAATGAAGGAAAAAAATGATGTTAGTTCTCCATGCAAACACAAAGAAACACCTGGAAGCCTTGGCAAGGGCATGAGGTTTGGTAGAGATCTTTCTGTGGATCGCTGCATCCGCAGGAAGATGATGCACTGTTCATTGTTTGTGCTGTCAAGGTTATCTCAGTCGACTACAGGCTGGAGTGGGCACTGCTCTGGCACCTGAGAGATTCTGTCCCGACTCCATCAGACCCCGTGGCCATCAGCTGAGAGTTCATACAAAACCCTGGGGCACCGAGCCTGGACCTTGGCCCCCTCACCTCAGCGCCTATGGCCTGGGACCCCTTCCCTCAGCCCCTTCCAGAATGGTATTGGACTGACCAAATATATACTAACATTGGGCTCTTTTATCTCCTGCTCCATTAATCCATAACGGGGAAGGGATGCAAAGATTGCAAATGTAAAAGTGACCTTTCCAAGAGGCAGCACCTGGTGCGTTAAGAAGTCCCTTGCACACTGGGTTTGAGACATGCTTGCTGTAAAAATGGGGAACATGGGAGGCAGTCGAGAGGCGCTGTATTCTCCTTTGGAGGTTACCTGTCACATTGTGTTAGGCCGAGTCAAACTGCGTGGTTCTGGCACCCAGAGTCACAAGGCATCAACCACAGGGAAACAGAGGAACTCGCCCACGTTTGCACCTAGGGGCAGACTCAGTAATATTTGATCAGAAACCTGCTGTCAATTCAGATGAAGGGCATTTGAGTTCAAATGAAGGCGACTAACTTAATGAAGTGAGCTTGCACATGTAAGGACACATTTGCCTCTCCAGGGCCGCCAGGGAGAGCCCACCCAGACCAGTCATGTTCACTTATTTTCCCCACCCCTAAAGACTCGATGGGGTCCTGCTAGACTCAGAGTCATCAGAATTGTGGAAAATACACTCACAACAAAGAAATGCTTGTTTCCCAGATTCCCAGTGCATCAAGGTGGAAGTAGATTTGAGGATGTAGCGAATCTGAGGCTGAATCAAGGCCTGAGAGACTCAAAGCAAGTCATTTTGCTTCTCTGAGGTATAGTTGTCTCATCTGTGACACAAGCATTATTCTGCCTACTCACAAGCTTATTTTGAGGTTTAAAAACACGTACAGTGAAGTGAAGTGAAGTTGCTCAGTCGTGTCCGACTCTTTGCGACCCCGTGGACTGTAGCCCACCAGACTCCTCCATCCAGTGGCTTCTCAGGTGACTCACTGGTAAAGAATCTGCCTGCCAATGCAGGAGACGTGTGTTCAATGCTTGGGTCAGGAAGATCCCCTGGAGGAGGAAATGGCAACCCACTCCAGTATTCTTGCCTGGAGAACCCCATGGACAGAGGAGCCTGGTGGGCTACAGTCCACGGGGTTGCAGAGTCTGACACGACAGCACACATGCAAGCCACCTGCTGACGGTGTTGGCTCATTGTAGTTGTTCAGTTAGTACTGTTTGTTCATTCCTTTGACAATTATTCACGAGTTTGTTTATTTCTCTTTCTCAACATTCCTTTCACCAGTGGCTTGGACAGGGTTAGGTTAAAAAATTTCCTTGCAAAGCAGAGATTAGCTTCCTTCTTATACAGTTTCAGATACCCTCGTGCATTTAACCTACTGGGTAAATCAGCAATCTGCATGAAAGCCAGGCAAATGAAAGGGGAAACAAATCTTAGGTGCCCTTTTCCTTCAGCCCTCCATACTCTACTCTGCTTCAATTATGGGTGACCTGGTTATCAATATAAGAACCAAATCTGTTTCAGAACCTTTTGTCATGGTCAGAGTTCCTGAGGAAGAACAGATGGAATAAATTAATTAGTCAAAGCATGCTTAACTGGAAGGACATTTCTTTCCAAGAGTGGCCAAAGGGTAGAGGGGACACGCAAGGGACAAGGTAGCAGAGGTGTCTCAGAGAGCCAGAGGGCAAGGACTGGGCATCCATCTGTATTCGAATAAAGATGTATGTTTTTTTGTTCCCATTAACAAGTAAGTCAGGAGGGGTCTGAGAGCTGTTATTCTTCCAGGGATGGGTCGGAAAGTGACCCTGAAAATCTGTCCAAATGGCAAAACTCTTTCAGAAGAGTGGGTAGGAAGCCTTTCCTTTCATGTGTTCTCAATAGAGTTGAGGCAGACGTTTGTCTATAATGATGCCTCCTGGCAGGAGTTTGGATGGGTTTGGTGGATGCGTTTAGGAAGCTGCTGGCAAAGATCTCCTTGCTTGGCCAAAAGCAGGGGCCTAGCTGTTTTGAGACCAGATTATCATACTGTTTCTCTCTTTTTTTTTTCTCCCCTCTATTCCTGGCCAACAGTCATTTCTTCACCTCCCTGCTTGCTTTGCTTGGCGCCTCTCAATATCAGCCATCACTCCCTGGTCCTGATCATTCCACTCTAAGATGGAGATCTCTGGGAATACCATTTTGTGATTTTTATCGCACAACAGGTGTGCACTCTGGGCAAGCCCACAGCACAGAAGACCCTCCAGGGCCCCAGACTGTGGATGTGACGTGTTCACTATTATATACCCGCCTCTCCTGCCCGAGACCACTTTGTCACGCGAAGCTACTCTACTATTTCTGTTTCTCTCTGAACCAGAACAAACAGTAAACAACACATGCTTTTTATTCCAACCCTGGAAAAGAAGAGCTGTTTCCTATGAAAGCCCATGCCAGGCGGAGTTCTTTTTCCAAGAGGTTTTGGGAATGAGTGATTTTTTTTTTTTTTGGTCCAATAAGCAGGAAAAAAGAAGCAAAATGGGGGTTGCTTCATAGAAAATCAGTGTACAAAAGGACCTGAGAGATGACCGAAACTAATCTGTCAATGCAGGTGATAAGACTTGAGGTCCAAGGTCAGGAAGGTCAGGAGAGAGCTGAGGCTGCCATTGGAAATAATAATGAGGATAAATGCCACTTACTTAGGGCTTTGAGGTGCAGGTGTTATCTCTTTACTCCTAAGTGTCCTCTCTTAGTCAGCGGAGGAAATGTAGGCTCAGGGCTCTTAGGTGCCTCACCAAACTCACCAGATGGAGGGCTCACTCACGGGGGCAGTTTGGTTCCAAAACCGACTGCTTCGGCGCTTACGTGTCCTAGAACTGCTTGCCACTGCTCCTCACTTGCAAGCAGAGTCCATGCTTCCAGAGGTGCACTGAGGCTTTCATGCTCTCAGGTGACAACAAACAGACCACACTTCCCATGTTAAGTTGCCCCAACAGGGTCAATGGGAGCAGGGGGAAGCAGGGATACGGATCTCCTGGGGTGAACCTAGGCAAGTGAGCCTAAGCCACCGGCTTAATCTTTTGCAATCTTTGACTCAAAAAAAACTTATTTTGCAGTTGTGGTTAGAGGTAATTTCAAATACATTCCAGATGTGACTAGAGGCTGGTGAGCAGGTCTCGGGGGCAAGAGGGAGCTGGGCCTTGCGCACATAGCACCCAGGGCTGGCTCAGGAAGTGGGTCTATCAGCTGCAAAGGTAACAAGCTTCCTTTTGCCTCCAGCCAGAGGAAATGTGGGGGTAGCAGGGGGAGGGCTGCAGCTGGCTTGAGCTGGGTGGCTGATGCGGGGAGAGGGCAGCTCCCAAAGGGGAAGCAGCTTGCTGTTACTGTTTCCTTGCAGTGTGGCATGGGATGCACGCTTTCTGGAGCCAGATAGATTTGGGTTTGCACTTGACCAGCAGTAGCTGGTAAGTAGCTTAATTGTTCCAATCTTCAGTATACTCATCTGTGAAATGGGTCTGGATAACTGCTTTCTGGGGCTGTTTTAAGAATTGGGGAGATAGTATGCATAGAGTCTGAGACAGAAAATGTTGACTATTGTGCTTTAATTTGGGGCCAGGAGCAATAATTAATTCAATAGTTGTAGAATTTGTCTCCAACTCACTCTGCTCAAAAGTTCCTGAAGTTTTAGAGAGAGTGAATCCCCAGGGATATTATTAGGTTTCCTGAGTGGGGTGAGTGGATAGGTATGCCAATTGCTCTACACATAGGAGAGACAGAGGGCATGGTTGGAGGGCTATGGGAGTGGGGAGGAGTCCGGGGAAGGTTCAGGGAGGAGGAGAGAGGTAGCAGTAACTCTTGGGAAAAGAACTTGGGGAAACCAGAGAGATTCCCAAGGAGGAGTAACAGGAGGTTTGCTTTGTGCCATGAAATGTAAACCTTGTACTCTGCCTTCATTAAAGAAATGTTTGGTAAGAACCTATCCTTTACTTCAGTGCCTTCCCTGGTGGCTCATATGGTAAAGAATCTCCCTGCAATGTGGGAGACCCGGGTTTGATCCCTACATTGGGAAGATTCCCTGGAGAAAGGAATGGCAACCCACTCCAGTATTCTTGCCTGGAGAATTCCAGGACAGAGGAGGCTGATAGGCTACAGTCCATAGAGTTGCAAAGTGTTGGACACTTCAGTGCTTTCAGAGTGTAATTTGTGATATCCATTGACAACAGGCTCCAGGATACGAGTGGCTGAGAGTGTGTTGGGCAGGGTGACCCTGTATTCTCTGGGTGTTGCCAAGTGTGATGAACTAAGTGAACCCTCAGGAGTGTTCAGCTGGCTCAGTGGATTGACTTGCTTTAGAGTCCAAAGAGTTTTTTTCCCTCCGTAGCCTCTGTCAACGGGTTGAAACTGGTGGCAAGCATGGGTGAAAGCAACGATGTTCAACTTGGGGCTCAAATCTGGAACTTTGGAAAAGTCTGAAGAGCAGCCTTTTTAAAGGCATCTTCCTCAGTGCTTCAAATAGGCTATGGGTGTGGTGTACAGAAGGAAGAACTCTGGGAGGCCATTTTTGTCCAGGAGCATAAGACAAGTAAAAGTCCTAGTTGTCTGCCGCTAATGAGAGCCACTGGTAGAGCTTCCTGTTCCCTGGTTGTTCTGGGAGATCTGCAGTGTGGGGAGTGAGTAGAGGGAGCCTAGGCCTGGAGTCTCCAGTCTGTCACACTCCTTGTGATTGTTACCAAGTCATTTGCTCTCAGGGCCCTCTGCCCTAGAGGAGTCAGCAATGGCCAGCCACAGAGCTCTTGGGAAGATCTAAAACATAATTATGAGAGTGCATTGCAAACTATAAGATGTTACACATGTATGCAGCATGATACAAATACAATAAAGCTGGAGGCTCACCCTTGGCTCTGATGTTCTCTAGTTATGTGATCTTGAGCACCTCCTGGGACCTCTCTGAGCCTCAGTTTCTCTGAAGGAAAGGAGAGGCTGCAATTCTGACCCTACTGGGTTATAATGTTGACCAAAGTGTTTCATAAATGGCGCAGTGCTATAAAGGTAAAGGTTTACTACAACTGATTTTTTACCACTTATGAATTTTAGTATCAATCTCATTAAGATTAAAGAAAAAATGAAGCCCTTATATTAAACACAATGCAGGACACAGAGCCTTTTAATGCCCTGTAACACTCACTTCCAGTAAGAGGAAGAAGGTAAGCCTTTCTGAAATGAAACACTCTTCCAAACCATTTTATTTGAACTTAATTTTACTATGTGGCCAGTGTGGACAGATTTCTTCTGTGGGTAACAGATGACTCACCCCTCAAGCTTTTCTAACACCAGTGAAAAGTTACAACTATTTGATTTCCCCAATAAAGAGTTATTAAGCAGCAATAATCTCAGAGAATATTGGGTTAGGTGTGCCCATGCCTGTTCTTGGGAAGGCCCAGGCTTGAGTACAGTAAATACTTCATGATAACTCATCAGCTAAACAAAACACATGCAGTGACCTGGGGTTCTGAGCATTGACTGCAGCTGAGTCAGCTCAGTAGCCTCTGGCTTGATCATCCCAGCATGTGTGTGTTCTACCAATCTGAATGGATGCAGTTGCTGGACAGAGGGCCCTGAAGATCCCTAAACCCAACATATCCCAAAGCAAACAAAGCATCTCTTCTTCAACCTGCTCCTCCTTCTTGATTCTTTGTCTGGCTAGTGACACCACCATCTCCCTACTCCCAGAGTCTTACGATTTTAGTGATATAATAGACACCACCCTCTCACTTCCTAAGGCCAATAAGGACTGGACTACAGCCAGCCAGCCAGGCAAATCACTTTGCCAACATTGGCTGTTTGTCGTATCCCCTCATAATGGCGCTGCTGTCCCATTTCAGGTCCTCAGCAATCTCATGTGGACCATGGCAGTTCTGTTTACATTTGCTGATCTCATGGGGATCTAGGTGTCCTGCCCACCTTCAGTCTGTTCCTCCATACAATCCTTTCCCCACTCATCTGCATTCTGAGCTTTGAAATGCACAGATATGAGCATCCCACACCCTGATCACAAGCCTTCCTCCTTACTTACTCCTTGCTGGTAAAATTATGTTGAAGTTCCTTAACCTGGCATTTTAAGCTCTTCATAATCTGGTCATTTTTGATCATCTCTTGTACCTTGTCCCTTAGCTATACTCAGCAACTTGCTGTTTCTGACACTTGTTAATTTTCTCCCCATACCAGATCTCTGCTCATCCTGCCAGGAGACCCCAAACTGGTGCCTCTTCCAGGAAGAGTCCCTTAGCTGCAGGTAAATGTCTTTTAATGTATACACCCACAGAACTTTCTGCATCTTATGTTAGCCCTTATTGCAAAGACTATGCCTTGTCACAGGTAGCGGGCAGCACAAATGATACTTCCTCAGGTCGCTTCTGAGCACTCTCCTTTTAAAGCATATTTCCCCTATCATTCTTTTTCAGAGAATCTCATTGTTTTCCTATGGAATATTTAAGAATATCTATAATTTTGTATTTGTAGGTATGCTTATTGTTTAGTATTTGCCTTACCTACTTCACCACAGTCTAGGTTTGTCTATGTTTGACAAATCTAGATAGTGTATTAAAAAGCAGAGACATCATTTTGCCAACAAAGGTCCATATAGTCAGAGCTATGGTTTTTCCAGCAATCATATATGGATATGAGAGTTGGACCATAAAGAAGGCTGAGAGGCAAAAAATTGATTCTTTTGAATTGTGGTGTTGGAGAAGACTGTTGAGAATCCCTTGGAAAGCAAAGAGATCAAACCAGTGAATCCTAAAGGAATTCAACCCTGAATATGCATTGGAAGGACTGATGCTGAAGCTGAAGCTCCAAAACTTTGGCCATCTGATGTGAAGAGCTGACTCATTGGAAAAGACCCTGATGCTGGGAAAGATTGAGGGCAGGAGAAGGGGGTGACAGAGAATGAGATGGTTGTATGGCATCACCGATGGACATGAGTTTAAGCAAATTCTGGGAGATAGTGAAGGACAGGGAAGCCTATTGTGCTGCAGTCCATGGGGTTGCAAAGAGACAGACGTGACTTAGTGATTGAATAACAACAATACGCTGCAAACTCTCTTGTTTGCATAGGCATGAAATATGCCCTTGTGTTTATGACTATCACCAGGGCTTAGCAAAAGTGCCTAGCTCATAGTATATGGTAAGTAAATAATAGATAAGAAAATAAACAAAGGTAGATGTTGGCAAGTCTATCTGGATTGTCAACTTCTTGAGAAGTTGGTTTGCATTTCAACCATTCCCTTAGCCCAGTCTTTCTGCTGGGAGTTGCTTAACCAACAATAACTGAATTGGATTTTAATTTTAGGTCTTCATTTCTCCCTGTTGAGTGAGGAAACTGCTATGGCTGACTTGTTGGCCTTTAAATTTGTTCGTGACAGAAAAGTGGTAGAAAAGTATGCAATTAAATAGTCTTTGCTTGTGTTCTAGCACATTTCCACGTGTGAAGTCCTCAACATGCTTCCCAGTGAAAAGCCTTTTCATGGTAAAGCATATCAACACAGTGGCTGTTAGCAGCAGAAAGATAATTAGCAAATTTCTGACATGAGTCTGTTTATTCTGCTACAGTCAAGGGTAATCATATTGGTTGAGGAAAATCTTTTTGCCTTGATTCTAAGTGTTCACATGTGAAAATGATGTCACACTTGGATTCTGACTGTGAAATCAATGTGTAGAAATTTATGTATGCATTCACGTGGTGGATGATCCATAACTTTAATGAGGGCAGGACGCGATTTATTTGTGAATTAATTGATCAAACTATTCAGCCATTCATCTATTTATCTTGTTGTTTTCTTCTTTTATTTTTAATTTACTTATTTGCTTGCTTACTTAACAAGTACCAGAGTGGTAACTGTGGGCCTAGTAGAGTCAGGGCTGTAAACACAAACACAGTGTGTACCAGCCCTCAGTGAAAGTTCAGGATGCATGAAGTGATCACAAAAGGCTTCATGGAGAAGTCACTATGAAGAAAAAGAATCCTCCCCTTTGATCAATAAAGGGAAAATGGGATCTTCATTCAGGCTTTTATATTGCTCTTCCTTATTGGGTTCATTTGGTCATTTGCCATATTGTGTGTGTATCTGTGTATAAGCTGTGTATGTGAGTATACATACATTATGTGTGTGTGTTCATATCGTCAATTAGCCTAAATTCTAAAGAGAATTGAGAGATGGAGAAAATTAAAATTTATTGTTTTTAAAATCCCTTATTTTAAATAATATGTTTTTGTGTGTAGAGCTCATCATTCACACACTCTACTGAAAGAAAAGCCAGTGTACACTCAAATGAGAGCACTGCTGGGTGGTTGGAGTGGGAAGCTGAGTGTGAGTCACTCAATCATCTCCCTCTGAAGAGTGTCTAGGGCATTGAGTTACATTATGTAAAACTTACTGGCTGAAATTATTACCTTTGTTGTCTCCCTTTCATCTTTTTCTTTTAACTTTCAAAGTTTTATTGACTAGATCTATGCAATTAATATATCAAGAAGCAATGCATAACGTTCCCGCTGATGAAGAAGAATCTACCAATACCGAGGTGGGGGAAAAGTTCACACCTGCAAATGTCTCTCAACTTGCAAGCAGGGTCATCCAAAAGGTCTCCTGGAAACTTTGGCCCAGATCACAAAGGTAGTGACCAGATCTCTAATGTGATCCCAGGTATGTCTGAAATACTTCAGGCCCATCAAATAGTACATAAGATGATGAAGTAAATACACGCATATGCCCACAATAAGCATAAAATTTTATCACTATTATGGAAGGCTGCTGTTACCCCTTCTTCAATCGCATTTCCCCTCTTCTCACCATGCCCTCTCCCTATCTTCCCCTTATGGATTTGTGGTGAGTACTTTCAGCCTGCCATCATTTTCTAAAGGCTATGGGATATAATTTGGCTTGTATGAACTTTAGATTTCAGTTATTCAGCAAGGAGAATTTCCAACTCTTTTGCATTTTCTAACTTGGATTATCACCAATTTTTTTTTTTTAGTTGATCTGACCCTTGGAAGATAATTTAAACTTAACGGAGGTATAAGTAGGTGGTTTCAACTAGAGTACACCATCCCACAGAGACCATGGTCAAGCTCCCCATTGATTCAGCTCAGTTATCATGAATAACAATATTAGTGGGAGGAAACAGGATGATGTAAAAATTAAAAACTGGGTTATTAATCCTGGAGGAAGGTTAATGAAGAGAAATTTGGGAAGTGCAATTGCCATCTGGTTCTTTTTGGGGCATTCTCCTTCACACTTCTGACACCTGGTTGGTCATCATGCATGTGTGCTAAGTCACTTCAGTCATGTCTGACTCTTTGTGACCCTATGGACTGTAGCCCTCCAGGCTCCTCTGTCCATGGGGATTCTCTAGACAAGAATACTGCAGGGGGTTGCCATGTCCTCCTCCAGGGGATCTTCCCTACCCAGGGATTGAACCCGTGTCTCTTACATCTCCTGCATTGGCAGGTGGACTCTTTACCACTAGCACCACCTGGGAAGCCCTGATTGGTCATCAACTGTTCTCAGTTCCTCTTCTTAAACATCTGTCAACTCTGTGCCTCCCTCTTCACCGCCTACTCACGGCCTGTATTCAGGCTCTTCTCACCCTGGACTGTTCTTTTGTAAGTTCTTAATTCACTTCATGCTGCCTCTCTCCCCTCTAATTCTATCCCTTTTACTGAATCCAGAGAGATCTTTCTGAAACACAAATCAGAGTAGTTTACCTCATTTTTCTTAACACCTTTCATCGGCTTCTCACGGCCTTCAGAGAACATCTGGTGTTCATACTCGGGGGGCCCTGCCCACCTCTGTGCATCATCCCTCTGTCTTTACCTCCCCACTCTTGCTTCAGTCACGTTGTGTTCCATCTAGTTTTGTTCCTCTCATGTAGCCTGTGGGGGCTTCCTGGGTAGTTCAGTGGCAAAGAATCTGCCTGCAATGCAAGAGCCACAGGAGACGTAGGTTTGATCCTTGGGTCAGGAAGATCCCCTGGAGGAGGGCATGGCAATCCACCCCAGCATGCTTGCCTGGAGAATCCCCATGGACAGAAGAGCCTGGAGGGCTAAGTCCATAAGGTTGCAAAGAGTCAGACACAACTGAGCGACTTAGCCTGCAAGCATGCAGATGTGCCTGTGACCTCGGTTAGGTCTAGTGTCACTCCTTCTGGATAACTTTCCTCTGTTAACCCTTTCTGAGTTCTCGTAACACCCTCGAACTCTTCCATCTTTGCACGTAATACATTGTTTTACAAGTTTTTGTCTCTCTCCCTCTCTGGACTGCAGGCCCTTTAGAAGATAGGATTGTTGTTTATTTCTCATCTTGCTTAGTTTGATCCATATTTGTGAAATGGATGAATGTGTGCATGCATGAAACTAGAGGAGGAGAACTGAGAGTCATTCTTCCACTTGAATGTAAGGTGGTGGGTTTTTGACTGTTTTGTTCTTTGCCGTAGCTTCTGCACCAAGCACCTTGGCACATAATTGACATTCAATAAACAGCTGATGAGAAAATGAACTAAGATTTCTTCTGTGTGACTCCACAGGGTAGATAAGATTTCTTCTGCTTGACAGTGGGTAGAAATTCCAGGGATATTATCTGGGGGAATTTGTTCTAGTCCTGCAATTTGCCAGCAGGAGGCTCAGTTTTGTGCAGGCCATGAGCCAACGTAAATCAGGTCTAGCAGCATGATTGGCACTCCTGACTGGATGGTTTTCCAAACACAGTCTGTGGACCACCTGGGAAGCACCTGCACTAGTGTCAGCTGAGGTAGACGTTAATACTGCAGGCCTCTGGGTCCTCAGGAGACTAGTCAAGTCAGAATTATTGGGGTGGCTCCAGCAATCTGCTTTCCATTTGTTTCCTGTGGACACTGGGAAAGTTGAACATTGGTATGGGCTACACTGGAAGTGTAATAAATATCCCAGTCACTTCAGGAGATCTAGAAGAGGTTGAGCAGCCTATTTTGGATACCACAAGGCATGCGTCTGACTCTCCAACTCACCCCCTCAGTAGTACATGAACAGCACAGTATAGGCACTCAGCAAAATTTGCTGAAAAGAATGAAAATGGGGCTTGAAATTGAGGAATCACAGTTGTAACAAGGGTTCAAAGACTTGTTCATACAAAATTAGGTAAACACACAGAGGGGATGCTAACTGTTTGTTATTTATCTATATACTTAGAAAAGGCTGAATAATTTATATGAACCAACTGTCAGATCTGGTTATTTTTTGCACTTGAAATTCCTTTTATATTTGCAAATAACACCACAGATAATAAGTCATTAAATTTCTCCTCTAGCATTTTTAAAATAAAAGTAACATTTTTCGAGCATTACAGAATCCCAATAAAGATGAATACCTTAGAGGTCACTTGAAATTGATCTGGATAAATGAAAACAGGGCTTGAAATTTAGAAGTCACAGTTGTAACGACCTTAATCGATTTGCAAAACACTCACCAGGAAGGAGGATGAGAAGATATATAAACATGGCGCACACAACATAAACATCTTATTTCATTTGGCAGGAGATATCTTTTAGGGAGGGTAATGGAGGGGCTTGTTTCCCTTTCTGTTTGGCATGTTTCCTTTTTAGTATTTACAAAGCATTGGCATCTTCTGAGACACCTTGACACTTTCCTGCCTAGGATCCTCCTTTCTAATCATCAGAGATACCACCAGCAGAAAGAATCGAGAAATCCCTGTGAGGCTGGGAATTCCTTTTCAAAATCAACTATGCAATTTCCTGACTCTTACATTTGGAGTTTTCAGCAGGTGACCTTGGATTTCTCCAAGGTTGTTCTCTTTGATCCAGTGAGTCTGGAATCATTTTTACCCTTTTCACTTTAACACATTTCAATATTTCTATTGATTTGGATATTGGAAAGAGATGATTAAAATGCTTTCACCTTGCTAATGATCATTTGATTTTCAAGGATATAATCTTATAATGCTGAAGATCACCTCCCTGTTCCTCATACCTTTCANTCAGTTCTTCACATCAGGTGGCCAAAGTATTGGAGTTTCAGCTTCAGCATCAGTCCTTCCAGTGAATATTTAGGATTGATTTCCTTTAGGATTGAGTGGTTGGATCTTCTTGCAGTCCAAGGGACTCTGAAGAATCTTCTCCAACACCATGGTTCAAAAGCATCAATTCTTTGACTCAGCTTTCTTTATAGTCCAACTCTCACATCCATACAGGACTACTGGAAAAACCGTAGCTTTGACTAGGCGGACCTTTTTTGGCAAAGTAATGTCGCTGCTTTTTAACATGCTGTTTAGGTTGGTCATAGCTTTTTTTCCAAGGAGCAAGCATCTTTTAATTTCATAGCCGTAGTCACCAGTTGCAGTTCTGAAGTCCCCCCAAATAAACTCTCTAACTGTTTCCATTGTTTCCCCATCTATTTGCCACGAAGTGAAGGTTTTGGGGGAGAGGAAACAGAAAAACCAGCCAAGAGTCAGGTTTCTAATTAGTTGCCTTAGGTCTGGCAACTATAATGTCTGAACAATTATAATGTGAGAACAGTCTTCATGCAGGCGAGGTGGGAGTCAGGTCCCTTGCAGGCTGTATACCCGTGATTCTCAGTATTTTCTCTGACCAGCAGCATCACCTGGGAGAAACTTTGTGGGTGGAACCCACGTGTGTGGTTTGTTAAGCTCCAGTGTTTTTTCTCATAGATTCTCAGGTTGGTGGCAACTCCTTGGTCATTTTTTTGTACACAGGGAAACAGAATTCCATAACTGAAATCCAGGTCTCTTACCTCCTGACCGCTGTTAATGTGTTCACTCTATTGAAGAAGTATTTTTGAATATTGCTGTTGTGTACTAGACTCAGCCCTAAAGGCTGGAAACATGAAGATGAAACAGACCTGGCAAAGCCTCTGGAGTCACATAGACTAGTCTGTTTTATGCTCCTGTGCTTCATTCGGGAATGGTTGAAATGTGGAGTTACCAAATGTGGAGGACAGAGGCACGAGAAGCAGCAGTGTGTGACCTGCCATGTGCTGGTCTGCATTTTCCATTAGTGGGAAGCGCTGTTTGGAGGGGTGACAGGCATTAAAATTATTTCTGGAGGTCCATTCCTGTAATGACAAGCTACAATCTGAAGGTCCTTAACTGGGGACCGCTGGAGGATATGAGGAAAGGGGGGAAAGAACAATCATGATTGGGTGTTCATTGATATTAAATCAAAGGGCAAAGTTTATTTGTGTACTTTATTATAACTAGAAAATTTTCATAAAATGGCCCCCCAAACCCCTTAACAGTTTTACAGTGTAGCATGACCAGATAATCAGTCCACTGGGAAAGTGTGGACGCTCATGCTTATTTCCTGGGTGGAGGTTCTTTCTGAGCCAGAAAAAGCCAGCAAGTCAGTGAGGTATTGACAGAGCTCATCACGTCACCCAGCAGTGTCCCAGGGCCTGGGGGAAGCAACAGAAGTATGAAAATCACCCTAGCCCTTGGCCTGGCTCAGCGGCCCATGACCTTGGCTGGTCCTGGCAGGAGGCGGGGCAGTGGTCAGTCTCAGAAGTTTGGGGCCCCCGTTGGTCCTGGGAGACTGGCCGGTGGGGTGCTGGTTTTTGTCTGCTCTTTAACCCAGAGAAGTTATTTTACAGGGAAATAATTTAGAACATGATTTGAAGGCATATTAAAGCAGTGCATGTTTTTAGGGCTTCCCCGTAGGCTGAAGAATCTTGTATTTCATCCTCTCAATTTCATGTACGTTCCCGGCAAATTTGAAAGGTGAGATGTGACAGAACAAATTGGAGCCACTTCCTGAGAGTTATATGGGTAAATGTCAGTTCTTGCCTACTTTAGACTCTGGTTTTCTTGTGCAGGGTATTCTCATGTTCCAGAATTTTCTTGTACCTGTTTTGAAGAGTCTTAGGGCCATAATGAAATGAGTTAGCAAGGAACACAGCCAATTGAAAAACTCCATCCAATTCACTATCAAGTGCCGATCCAGAGCAGGAATGATGGAAACATTCTTTAGCTGGGCTGTTCATTTTGAGCAGCACATGGCTGATGAGTTCTTGAAATGTGTCCAGTACAACTTAAGGACTTAACTTTTAATTTTAGTTGTCAGTCGTAAATAGCCACATGTGGCTGGTGACTGCTCTGTTGGATAGTGCCGCTTAGAATATGCCATTTGGGGGGTTTGGGGGTATTTTTATTAACATAAAAAGGCTGTAAGGATGAAAAGATCCCAATCTGTCAGAATGCCCTTGGGAACCTACTTGTTAATGATTTATTCCCAGATGAGGCTGTTGGGAGTTGCTCCTTGGCATTGCCGACACAGAATCGTCCCTCATTCTGGTTTCTCTTTCCAAGACCCATGTCAAGTATTTATTTGTAATTTGACTTAATTTCTCCTCTATTTCCTCCACTGAAGGGAGATCGCCAGTCCGATTTCTGCCAGTTTCTTGGAGATAATGCCCTCTGGATCGCGAGTCCTTTTTGATTATGTTGAAACAACAAACTGTCAGACCAGGAA
This sequence comes from Neotragus pygmaeus, assembly GCA_006410875.1. NCBI lineage: Eukaryota > Metazoa > Chordata > Mammalia > Artiodactyla > Bovidae > Neotragus > Neotragus pygmaeus. The sequence goes on along the minus strand of SJYV01032207.1, from coordinate 323,924 downwards.
TTGCAGGGGGTTGAATGCTGTGTGGCGTGGTCCCTGCCTGCACCGTTTAACTGTGAACGTGCGCTGCCGCTGCCTTGACAACGGCGGGGTCTGACATGCTCAGACGCAAAAAAGCTGACTTGGCAGCTGCCCAGCAGATTTTTATAAAGGCTCAGTTGGTGGCCGGAGATTCAGGCTGTCAGAGTTGTGTTATGCAATAAATCGTTTTCAGCAGAAGTTCTTAATCCAATTTCGGCTGTAGCTTTTTATTTTATTTTTTTTAAGTAGGCGGTAATCAAAGATAAGTACACATTATTTAATGGGAGTTTGGAAGAAGAAAAACTCTCCTTGCATAAGCATTTTCAGTCCGTTTACTTTATCCCTGGAAGCTTGTCTTTTGGAGGAGAATTTCTGCTTGAAGTGCTTTTAATTTAAAACCAAGGCAAAGGAACGTCATTCTCAAGTTCAGTAAGTCAGTGGCTTCCTGGCCATTTATCAGATTTCTAGGTGTAAATATTCCCCCATTTCTCTTTGATGTTTCAATATTGACAGATGAACCATTTTATGAAATTAAAATGAAGATTGAGTTGATTTGAGACATTGAGTTGAAACAGTAGTTTTAACCTCTTTCTCTTTTCTTTAATATTTTCTCTCTGGGTTTGTGTGGAATCGGTGCCAAGAATCAACATCCCTAACAAATTATTACTGTTATTATTTTGGATGCTTTCATTGTTCTCTCAAACTGTTGATGGAAGGGGCTGATACTTCAGACAGCAACAAATTGCATTAAGTAGGGTGATTTAACAGCAGGTATATGCAAAACTTGGGCTCCTGAAAATAACAGGCATTTATGTAGAGGTTTCCAGACATTCTTCCCTGGAAGGAGGAAAGGGCTATGAATTTTCTTTCCACCTCCCTCCTGGAGCCAGTCTTTCACAGTTTTCTTATTGGTAATATCTTTTCAGTCATCAGCCCCCCCAACCCCGCCGCCCACCCCCCATGTGGCATTTCCGGTTACTGCACCCAGCGTGGGACTGAGCGCTGAAGCTGGGCATCACTTTTCTTTCCTTTTTTTTTTTTTATAAAGGAGGTGGAAAGTCACAAATTGCTCCACTCTCAGAGCCTTGGCAAAATGAATGGAGATGGAATATATGCATGTGGTGGTGTTGGTAACTCATCCAGTGGCTACTGTAATCCAAACACTTAATTGTTTGTCTTAACTCCTGTATCAGTTTTAATGAAGGGATGTCATGTCAGGAGCAGGTCTTTCTATCTGTGAACATGCATGCTCTCTTCTCTCCCATCCTGCATGCCCCTGTCTGCTTGGTTTACTTACCAGAAGCTCTGACGGGAGCATTTGACTGGCTGCTCCCTCCCCGTGGAAGCAGAAGTGTTTTCTGTGGAACATGGCAGTGTGTGCACATGTCTGCATCCCCCCAGTCCCCCCCGAGTCCCCCCAAGCCAATCGACATTTAAAATGTTGGTGGGAGGTTCCGGACTTCAACATAAAATTTATGTGTCTTGGATACTGGTTTTATTTTCTCTGGTGGCGATGTTAAAAATGATCTGCATGATAGTGAAGAGCTTTGCTGGAAGGAACCTAGTCCTTGGTTGACCTTTGTCCCAGTTTCTCTACCAGTTGTCCCGTCATCAGTATTAACAGCGCCCTTGGCTGTGATGATAAATTACTTGGTCACTCATAATGGATGAGGCTCTCAATGCAGTTTGCCCATAAGTAGTGGGAAGTTAACTCTGTTCCATGGAAACTGGTTTCATTTTTATATAGTTATAATTGTTAGAAAATGTGTGTGTCTGTGTTTAAATTGATCAGAAATAGGCTTCCATAGAACCTGGCACCGGAAACCAACCAGGACTGACTGACCTGGAAACCCCTATTGCTTGCACTCCAGTATTTGAGTGCTCGGAAGAGGGTTGGAAGACTGCCCAGACCTATGGCTGAGTGGACGACATGGCTTTTCTGTATCAACGACCTGATCAGTTTTGAGACAGTCAATTAGAAGAAATCTTGGTGCAGTTAGAACATGTTAATTCAATAGTCCAGGATTTTGAAGTGAGGGCCATGGAGAGAGAATTTGAATTGTTAGCAAATTCATTTTATATTAAGGCCCTTTTGGGGCTTTATTGAAACTGACATTGAGAAGAATTTACACCATCACTGGAAGTTGAGGTAGGCACTCGAGTACATTTAAAATAGTCATGCACGCCCATGTCTGCAGCCCCAGCCCCTCTCCATGAGGCTGAGTTTGTAGGAGACGTGGCAGTCTGCACCCAACAGATCATGTACCTTCGTAAACCTGGGTAAGGAAGAAAGCATCTCATATGTTCTTATATGTCTCTCTGTGTTGGTTTTGGTTTTTGACCTTAGAGGTTGGGAGAAAAATCATAGAAAAATAATTTGCAACTGGGAGCCGTGGCTTTTGTTGGTTTGGGGCCTTTTTTGGGTTTTGTGGCATGATTATGGGGAGTACACCCCTTCACCCAACAAATAAAGTCACCTTGGGAGGATATGGTTAACTGCAAGCTNTGTGTTGGTTTTGGTTTTTGACCTTAGAGGTTGGGAGAAAAATCATAGAAAAATAATTTGCAACTGGGAGCCGTGGCTTTTGTTGGTTTGGGGCCTTTTTTGGGTTTTGTGGCATGATTATGGGGAGTACACCCCTTCACCCAACAAATAAAGTCACCTTGGGAGGATATGGTTAACTGCAAGCTTAATGAGATCCTACTGGGTGATGTGAATGCCAACTTTCAGATAGTGCAGAGAAATAGAAATGATCTTATTGCACATGCTGATTCTCTTCTGGGATATTATTCACATTTGTGTTTTAATTCTGTGTCACCTTTAAAGGGAAGTCGTCCCAACTTGGGTAATCAGGGAATGAGAGCTTGACAGATCATGTGACACTGATTCAAGGAACTAACCACTTCTCAGTGTCTTAACTTTTTTGTTGCTATTTGGTTACTTGTTTTTCACTCAGTTAAAAGAAGTCAAAGGAAAGAGTTCTCAGAGTATATTAATACAGACTTCTTATTTCTGACAGTAGAAATGGCGACAGTTAGATGGTTGTTAGAAGCATTCATCTAGGGTTTCACCTCATCTTCATCTTTGCCTGTTTTCTGATGGAAGGTAGAAAGTGACGTGAAATGGGCAGGATGGGGCTCGTCTGAAAGTTTACAGCAGAGCTTCTGAAACTTTCACGTGCACGGGCATCACCAGGGAGTCTTACACTGAGCCTGCGTCTCTGTAGGCTGCCGAGTGGCGGGGGCCCTGGTGGTGGTGGGTCTCCAGGCTGGCCTATGGGCTTTGGAGAGCCTTCGGCGGGGCTGTCTGCTGCGCGGTGTGTGCTGTCTTCACGCGCTTGCTTTCTGTGCCCCCTTTTCTTACATGTCTGTTAAAAAGCTTGGAGCAGAAGAGATTATGCTGTCGTTTTTCCTTTCAATGAAAAGATTATGACGAGATACATTCTACTTTAATGCCTGAGCCCTTGCCTTTTTCAAACTTTTTTCAAAGAATGGTTGATGTTTTGCAAATGAAAACAAAACCCTGTTAGTCTTCCATTTGCCAGAGAAAGTGATTTTTCGAAGTCAATATCAAAGCAGATCTGTGTGATGACTCCCCCCTCCCTCCCTCTGCCTGCCAGCAGATCTTTTTTTCTTTAAATTTCAGTGTTTGCAGAGCATTTTGGGGGGCTTGGGGAGAAGTCAGAGATCCGTGGGGTAGGAATGAGGACGAGTGGTGTGTTACCTGGGAGTTGATTCTTCTTATCATTTAGATGGTATGTTAACCTAGAGGTCTTATCATGGAAACCCCAAATGACAGGAGCTGTTTTAAAATCATTAATGCCGCTCACCAGAACTCTCTGGGCAGCTGAATTTGCATCCGAATGAGACTGCTGGATGCTGAATCAGTGGTGTGACTTCTCCGGTATCTGCCTTTATTAAGCTGACCAGTAAAGCAAATGGACCGGGGCTGGGCGTGGTGGAGGAAGCTTGCTTTCCTGGAGAAGGACTTGCTCTCTGCTCTCAGCGCTGCGCTGNGCCTCGAAAGCTGTGAAAGAATACATTTCTGGTGTTTTAAGTCACCCAGTTTATGGCAATTTGTTAGGGTTGCCCCAGGAAATGAATGCACTCTGTTTTGGACCCAATCTCTCCAGTTTTTTTCTACCCTAGTCTGCTACAGATTAACATCTACTTGTGCTTTATTGACTATGCCAAAGCCTTTGGCTGTGTGGATCACAACAAACTGTGGGAAGTTCTTAAAGTGATGGGAATACCAGACCACCTGATCTGCCTCCTGAGAAATCTGTATGCGGGTCAAGAAGCAACAGTTAGAACTGAACATGGAACAACAGACTGGTTCCAAATTGGGAAAGGAGTACAGCAAGGCTGTATATTGTCATCCTGTTTATTTAACTTACCTGCAGAGTACATCATGAGAAATGCTGGGCTGGATGAAGCATAAGCTGGAATCAAGATTGCCGGGAGAAATAGCAATAACCTCAGATATGCAGATGACACCAGCCTTATGGCAGAAAATGAAGAACTAAAGAGCCTCTTGATGAAAGTGAAAGAGGAGAGTGAAAAAGTTAGCTTAAAGCTCAACATTCAGAAAACTATGGTCATGGCATCCGGTCCCATCACTCCATGGGAAATAGATGGGGAAACAATGGAAACATTGAGAGACTTTATTTCCTTGGGCTTCCAAATCACTGCAGATGGTGATTGCAGCCATGAAATGAAAAGATGCTTGCTCCTTGGAAGAAAATCTGTGACCAACCTAGGCAGCATATTAAAAAACAGAGCTGTTACTTTTCCACAAAGTTCTGTCTAGTCAAAGCTCTTGTTTTTCTAGTAGTCATGTATGAATGTGAGAGCTGGACTATAAAGAAAGCTGAAAGCTGAAGAATTGATGCTTTGAACTGTGGTGCTGGAGAAGACTCATGCGAGTCCCTTGAACTGGCAAGGAGATCCAGCCAGTCAATCCTAAAGGAAATCAGTCCTGAATATTCATTGGAAGGACTGATGGTGAAGCTGAAACTCCAATACTTTGGCCACCTGATAGAAGAGCTGATTCATTGGAAAAGACCCTGATGCTGGGAAGGATTGAAAGTGGGAGAAGAAGGGGATGACAGAGGATGAGATGGTTGGATGGTATCACCGATTCAATGGACATGAGTTTAAGTAAGCTCTGGGAGTTGGTGATGGACAGGGAAGCCTGGTGTGCTGCAGTCCGTGGGTTCACAAAGAGTTGGACACGACTGAGTGACTGAACTGAACTGAACTGAGTCTGCCACAAGACTAGACTTATCCTGGCATTGGAGACCTCCTGCTTTGATCAGGGATCTTACTCCTCAGTCTGTACTGGGCAACCAGACTTTGAGAACAACCATGGTCATCTTCCCAGGTGGTGCTAATGGTAAAGAGCCTGCCTGCCAGTGTAGGAGACAGGAGATGTGTGTTCGACCCCCCGGCTGGGAAGATCTCCTGGAGGAGGAAATGGCAACCTACTTCAGTATTCTTGCCTTCAGAATCCCATGGACAAAAGAGCCTGGTGCACTACTGTTCATAGGGTTCTAAAGAGTCAGATATGACTGAAAGGACTTAGCATACACACATTGTTCTAAGAGATTTACATGCATGCATTATTTTACTTAAAAAATTTTTTTTTGTGTGCTACACCACTTGGTATGAGGGATCCTAGTTTACCTACAAGGGATCGAACCTGAGCTCCCTGCCTTGGAAGCATGGAATCTTAACCACTGGACCACCAGGGATGTCCCTACCTGTATTACCTGATTCAGTCTTCACAGTCAGTCTCTAAAGTTGGTTCCATCATTTTCTTCCATTTTCTAAGTGAGGAAATGAAGGCTCAGAGGATGTACCTGGTACACACGTAGGTGACTGTAATGTTCAGAGTAGGGCTGCGCTCTGAAGTTGGGTCAGCCCCACTCCAAAGTCTTTTCTTCCAATCCTGCTGAATTGCAGGGAAAACAGGGAGCAGAGCTTTGATACTGATGAGAGCATGCGTGGAGATCTGGGCGACTTCTCAGGGCCTAGAAATCTCTGCAGACTAACTTACCAAAGACTCCCAGGATGTGACTCAATCTGATTTAATCCCCCAAACTATATCATGTAAAAAATCCTTATTAGTGGTTACAAGTTACTTCAAGTCATGGGATACGGAGGTTGCTCATGAATAGAAAAGACCACTAACATTAAATTTTAGAATCGATTTAGTTTGTAAATCACTTTATACTGAAAAATGTATCTTTAGACTAAAAAAACATTGATGAATAGCACTCTGATCTCTTTGTGGGAAGGATATTTTAAGTTTAAAATTAATAGGAGGAATCATGAAGGAAAATTTAGATAGGTTTTATTTAACTTATATACAGAGTACATCATGAGAAATGCTGGACTGGAAGAAACACAAGCCGGAATCAAGATTGCCAGGAGAAGTATCAGTAACCTCAGATATGCAGATGACACCACCCTTATGGCAGAAAGTGAAGAGGAACTAAAAAGCTTCTTGATGAAAGTGAAAGTGGAGAGTAAAAAACTTCCATTAAAAAGAATAAATTTGAATCAGTTCTAATGAGATGGATGAAACTGGAGCCTATTATACAGAGTGAAGTAAGCCAGAAAGAAAAACACCAATACAGCATACTGACACATATATACAGAATTTAGAATGATAGTAAGGACGACCCTGTATGTGTGACAACAAAAGGACACAGACATAGACAATGGACTTTTGGCCTCAGAGGGAGTAGGAGAGGGCGGGATGATCTGGGAGAATGGCACTGAAGCATATATANTGCTGTGGTTGCTTCCTGGTCATTTACTGAGCTGGCTTCTCCAGTCTCTCCACTGAGCCTATGGTCCTCAAATAGCGTCACTTTCCACTGAAGCTAACCAGAGCCAATTTCTATTGCTGCAAACCAAGGGTCATGATTGATACTATCTTTGATAACATTTAAATTTGTCTTTATACTTACTTCTCCTGAGTGCCTTTTCTCTCGTTGCAGTCCTTCAGTTCTCCCCAGAGTACCATAATAGTCTCCTTGCTGTGGTCCTTTCCCCCAGACAACCCCTCTTGCCCATCACCTGACCGTAGGCCCCTGAGATGCAAGTCTGATCTCCTCTCCCTTGCCTTTAACATCAAGTTTAACCTCCTTGCTTTGGCACACAGGCCATCCATGTGACCACTGTCTTCCCTGAGTTGCTCTCCTGCCACTTCCCCCAGGCACCACTCAGACAGGCTTAGAGCGAGTACCACATTTATGTAACTTCTCCACCTCTCCCTGGTCGCCTCCTCCCGCTCCTCCTCCTTCCCACCCTATCTGCTCTGGACGCCCCTATGTCATATCACAAAACACTGTAATTATTATTGACATATCTGTTTCCCTCACTATGATGTAACCTTCCAAAGGGGAAGAGCCAGTGCTTCCTGCCACATTTTATCTCTGGGCTTAGCATGCTGCAGGGCACACACAGTTAAACTGAGGTCGCTGTTAGAGGATTTGGCACCAGTTTCTGCTATTCTGTCCTCTCTCCTAAAACAGTGAGAAGGTGGAGGGGATCCACAGCACACCGAGGGAGAGGTAGGTGGCCAGCGTCTGGTGAAGCTTCACTGTATGCTGGGCTGCCTTTGGGATACCACCAGTGACTCGGGGGAACGCGACCTGGGGGAACGTGGAGTTAGACCTGACTGAAAGAATGGACAACAAGATCATGGAGAAAATTGTGCCTTTTTAAAATGTTGAAATTCCTGGGGGAAAACTATGAAGGATGAATTGATGCTGACTGAGGGCTTAAGGTTTATGGGGCTGAAACCCACTGTNATTCTGAAGGAGATCAATCCTGGGACTTCTTTGGAAGGACTGATGCTAAAGCTGAAACTCCAGTACTTTGGCCACCTCATGCGAAGAGTTAACTCATTGGAAAAGACTCTGATGCTGGGAGGGATTGGGGGCAGGAGGAGAAGGGGACAACAGCGGTTGAGATGGCTGGATGGCATCACGGACTCATGGACATGAGTCTGAGTGAACTTCGGGAGTTGTTGATGGACAGGGAGGCCTGGCAAGCTGCGATTCATGGGGTTGCAAAGAGTCAGACACGACTGAGCGACTGAACTGAACTGAACTACATAAAAATTGACCAATACTTGTAGGTCAAAAAATTTGAAACAAAAGTAAAGGGCAAGCAAGCATTGCACCAAGCTTGTGTTCCCCTCTTCCCCCACCCCCGACTCTGATCCATGAGTGAGCAAGTTAACCTGTTACTTGTTCTTGCTTCCCCATGCTGTTGCAGGGACCCAGTAAAGCCTTGTCTGAAAAAAATTAAAGTATTTAGATGATGCAACAAATATGGAGAAAAACCTAATAGCCTTAATGTGTAAAGATATCATACATATTGGGAAGACAATAATATTACCCGATGTAAAATAGATAGCCAATAGAAATTTGCTGTATGACTCAGGGAACTTAAATGGGGGCTCTGTAACAACTTAGAGGGGTGGGAAAGGGTGGGAGGTGCAACAGAGGTTCAAGAGGGAGGGGACATATGCAAGCCTATGGATATGGCAGAAATTAAACCAATATATGCAAAGCCATCATCCACTTATTAAAATTAAACAAACATAATTAAAAAATATTACCCAATAGATAAATAAAGCAAAGGAATAGGGAGGTAAATTATTATATGTCCATATAATAAGACATTAAGTCATCATCTAAATGATGTTTAGAAGAGGTATTCAGCAGCAGGAAGATTCTCAGTATGAAATGCTAAATCCACAAAGCAAGCTATAAAACATATTCACTATAACATCATAATGAAAGGTAACATGTGTTCCTGACTCCTTGTGTGCCCAGCACTGCACTGAATGCTTTCTATGTCTTATCTCCTTGAGTCCCCCAAACAACATAATGAGGGCTGTCCCACTACAATTTTCATTCTACATTTGAGGCACATAAGGCTCAGAAAGGTTGAATAACTTTCTCAGTGTCAACCAACAAACTTGTAATGTAACTGTGGTTCAAATCCAGGTCTGTCCTCAAACCTGGGTAACTCTTTCCCTTTCTAATGGTTTACTACACTGTAAGTCACTCGATGTGGGGATCCTGTTTTTTAATCTTTGTAATTTTCATAGTGCTTTGCAAAAAATTCACACTTGCTAAATGGTGGGATATAGCTACTTATTGATTAAGAGAATAGGCCTGACAATTTGACTGATTTGGGTAGCGCTGGACAAGGGAATCACTCCCAGGGTCAGTTTCTACCCCACAGTAAATTGTGGTGAAGAGTAAGTAAATATGCCTGCTTGGAGACTTAGCTTGCTGCCTCGTGCATAGAGTGTACAGAAAATAGCAGGTGATACTGAATCCAATGGTATCATACCTCTTTGTGTAATAAGGCAACATTTTCATAATTTTAACAGTTGGTACTAACATTTTCCTTAGGAATAAATTGTTTTTGTTTGTGGTTCACTAAGGGTATTTGAAATCAGAGGGTAGGAGTGATGTTAGCTTCCTTCCACAACCCCCTTAAAAAGAGGAATGGTTCAAACTGTTGCATCTCAGGAATAAGATCTTTCTCCTGAGAGAGAAGGGAGGAGTAACAAAGGGGTGAGGCTGAGCTGGTGAGCAGGCAGTGAATGAGCTACAGGAAGGCCGAGAGATGTGCCACTGAAATGCTCTGCTGGCGAGGTGGTCCTGGCTTTTCTGTTTAATGGTTTGCATGGTGTTGTGTTGCTGTAATACTGCTCCCTTCTCTTCTCTTTGCACTCCCGGCAATTTCTTCCAAAAATCTACTGAACTCATATATGCTTTGCAAAAACTTTTAAATAAGTAGAAATGACCTCTTTCCTGGGGTTGGACAGCAGCCCGGGAAGCAATGGCATTTACTCAAAGGAGCCAGGAGACCTGGGTGAGAGTGAGAACAACACGAGCCCCTCTGAAATGTCTCAGAAACTTTCAGACCTCGGCAGAGTAAGGAGTGGATCATATGGACACGAGGGACCCCTGTGGGTGCCTTGTTACCCTTCTGTCCTTTGCACATGATAAAGGTTTAGTGGCGATTGAGAACAATAAAGAGAATCTGTATGTGGCTTAGACTGGAATCACTGAGGAATTTGCAGAAGGAAAGGCCCAAGAGTTAGGGGAAAGTGGGGACGGCTTGGTTCAGAAGTCACTTCTGATGCTTTGGAGAGCTGACCCCACAGTGGGTTTGGCTATTGTCACTGGGTTGAGAGAAGGACCCATGAGGACAGTATTGGTCCAACGAGTCAGCAACCAACCAGCTAGCTCTGCACCTCATTAGAATCAGTACTTGTTACTTTGGGGACCTCTGGAGGATACCTGGATGTTATTGGGGAGGGTGGTCAGAAAGACCATGTGGCTGTCACAGAGGAAAGAGGATCAATANCTGACCCCACAGTGGGTTTGGCTATTGTCACTGGGTTGAGAGAAGGACCCATGAGGACAGTATTGGTCCAATGAGTCAGCAACCAACCAGCTAGCTCTGCACCTCATTAGAATCAGTACTTGTTACTTTGGGGACCTCTGCAGGATACCTGGATGTTATTGGGGAGGGTGGTCAGAAAGAGACCATGTGGCTGTCACAGAGGAAAGAGGATCAATAAGTTCATTTTGGAGTGGAACAGGTGACTCCAGACCAAGGAGCAGGTGGTCTGGACCTGACCAAAGAGGAGGGAATTCAGAGAGGATGGGATTCAGCCACAGAGCGGTCAGCTTGCCCGTTGCCTAGGAAAGGGCACCTTGGATGCCTCTCAGTTGGAAGATATTATCTCCAGATGGAATCCTCTGCCTGCTGGCAAAGTCAGCAGCATGATTTGGTAATATTTTGATGTGCTATTTATGTGGAAAGGGGGTTTATTGACATGTCTTTCACATCATGCACAAAACAACTCTAACTTTTTCTTTTGAAAGGGACAATAGTGATGAAGATGGTGAATCCTGGAAAGGACTTAGGGGGCAAAGAATGAGCCAGGCATGGGTTTGTGCCAACACCATGTGTCCTGGCTGGAGCATCCAGGCCAAAGCTTCATTTGCATTCAGGCTGCATCCCTGATTGGTGAAGCTGGACTTGCTTGTCGTCCTGATGAGCCTGGTGAGAGCTCCAGACGAGGGGTGACAATGAACGAGAAAACGCTGCAGAGGGCAGGGATGGGAGGGGAAGGCTTGGGGGAATTACCCAGAGGTTTCGTGTCAGGCATTTGCCTGTTCATCATCTCCATTTGGGCAGCAACAACTTAAGCAGAGCAAGCAAAGAGGTTCACGTAATTTTAGTGACCCCTGAAAAAACTCGCGCATCTCTGCTGGGAAATGTGCGCTTTTCTTCCATGCAGCATTTGTTTTAAGTATTTAGCGTCCCCACACAGTTGCAAGTTCATTTAGCCATTTTCTCTCTTGCTCTCTCCTTTTCTCTCTCTCTCCCTCATGAAATCACTTTAGTCAGCACAAATTTGGAGGCAGAACCAAACCCAGTAATAGCATATCTCAGACTGCTATCAATTTTCTGCCAGAAGAACATTTCGGGACACAAAGTCCTTTGTCTATTTCCAGAAGCTCGATTCAATGACATTACATGAATGACTACAACGCTATAGCATGTTCTGCACCGTTTCAAATTGTAACCTAAAAAAAGGGAAGAACTTGGATTGCAGCCAGAGTGTAATGATTTCAGTTCTTAAGAAAATCCAGCAACCATTACAGCACATTCAATATTTTCTTGCTGTGGAAATTTAAGAATTGACTCTAATCAAATAGCAACCCCACCACCCCCACCCTCCATTTTCCTATGGTTCATGTTACTGATAGGCCTCCCACGTCTGTTTTGGCTTAAAAAAATAAATAAGTTTACAAAATGTTTTTAAAAATTGGGCTGAATCAGACAATTGTATATTTTAGAAAACGAAGGCAAAATGTAAAACAGGCTAATCACGATTCCAAATTCAATCTTCAGGGCCTTAATTGATCCCATCCCAAAGGTAACATTCTATCTTAATTGACATGCCGAGATGGTTATAATTATGTAAAATAAAACTGGGCCTGGTGGAAACTCCATGGTTTCTTGTTGAACAGGAGATGGCCAGCTTTTATAATAGTTGATTGCAAAAGGATGCAACCACTTTGCTCATATTTCCTATTTTGGTTTGGCCCTTGTACACGCGCCATGAGGTCCCCGACTCTTTCAACGAAGTATGGACATCAAGGGGAATTTTGTGCCCTTACATGTTCCTTGGAGCTGAATGAGGCATGATAGAAAGGGTCGATATTTTCAATGTCCATTCCCGAAGTCATTCGAAAAGGGGGAAGGGGCATGGATAAAATGGAACATTTTCCCATTTGTTGGCAGAGGAATTTTTCTGCGAGATGGTGACCACACGCATGAGCTCGTGCTCAGCCTGGATAGGAAACAGATGGCAGCAAGCAGGCGCAGAGCAAGTGGAGATTACAGGGCCCATGGGTTGGACCCACAGCCCTTCCGGGATGTGAGGGAGCCTGAATGACGATTCCCATAAGGAGCCCTCACCCCTTCTCGGACCCCTGCAGACTTTCTGCTTCTCTGAGGAGGGCACCCCGAATGGGAAGCCAGGACTCCCTGTGGGTCAGATTGGATGTTGAGAAGCAGGAAGGTAGGAGGCCTGTTCATGCAATCAGGAGAGGCAGAGGCTGCCTTTGATGGGATGGAACACCTGTGCCTCTTGGCATCTTGCCTCCCTGGATGGGTGAACCAAGTGAGTCCCGTGTGTGGTGATTAGTATTAATCACCCTCTTGCCCAGTAATGCCAGCCGTGGGGTGCCTTTGCGTCACTTGGCCGTGCTCGCTCTACTTCCCGACAATGTTCATCTGTCAACATCCCCACCAGTCCCGATTTCTCTCAGAGCCTCAAGTGTCTCCAGGCCAGTTGCAACGTATTTTCTAACTGGCCCCTCTGCCTCCAATCCTGCCGTCTCTAATTCACAAACCTGCCTATGTGACTACCGTGTCTGAACCCTGGCATGGCTCCCTTGAGAATCTCAGAAAGCATGTAACTGCTGTTACTTACTTGCCTAATGATTTGTTCCATGCTTCTCTGGCTGCCAGTTTTCTCTTGGATCCATGGCATCTAGCACAGTGCCAGGCCCCGAGTGTGGAGCCTTGGTATGTTTTTGTTGACTGAGGCTGACTCCCCAACTCACAGGGTGTTAGGCTCAAGTGTGCTCTTATATTCTTCCTTTAGCCAAGTATCAGTGCTTTAGTCCAGCAGTCCCCAACCTTTTTGGCACCAGGGATGGATTTCATGGAAAACAATTTTTCCACAGATCAGGAGTGAGGCGGATAGTTTCGTGGTGATTCAAACTCAGCACGTTTACCGTGCACTTTATTTCTAACCTAATGCTGCTGCTAATCTGACAGGATGTACCGGTCTGCAGCATGGAGGTTGGGGACACCTGCTTTAATCAATATTTATCACCTACTCTGGACCCATAGAGACAAAGGACACAGTGAAAGAAGCAATCTTCACGCTGACAGAACTATCTGGAGATGCTAGCTCCTGAGGAAGGGCGTTGGACTATAATAGTTTGATAAGGAGAGAGCAGCATATTTTGCTGTTATGTTTTGAAGATCCTCAACACCTCAGGGATGCATGGGTCTTAAGTCACCCTATCAACAGATTAATTTTACAGTAGAGGAAATGGAACCCTGAAGAGGTTATGTGACGGACATCCTGGGCCATCACTACTTAGCTACTAGTAGAACGGCGACATCACTACTCAGTTACTAGCAGAGCTGTGATGAGCACCTTGGCTTCTAGCCCGAGGCTCTTGTACATGTTGGGCTGGAGTCCCAGGTTATCTGGGAAATCAACAAAATCCCTCCATAGCCCCTCCCTTAATTCCATTTCACTTTTACACCCAGACTTCCCAGGTGGCGCTAGTGGTAAAGATGACTGTGGGGATCACAATAAACTGTGGGAAATTCTGAAAGAGAAGGGAATATCAGACCACCTGACCTGCCTCCTGAGAAATCTGTATGCAGGTCAGGAAGCAACAGTTAGAACTGGACATGGAACAACAGACTGGTTCCAAATAGGAAAAGGAGTACGTCAAGGCTGTATATTGTCATCCTGCTTGTTTAACTTCTATGCAGAGAACATCATGAGAAACGCTGGACTGGAAGAAACACAAGCTGGAATCAAGATTGCTGGGAGAAATATCAATAACCTCAGATATGCAGATGATACCACCCTTATGGNAGACTGCAGCATGCCAGGCTTCTCTATCCATCACCAGCTCCAGGAGCTTGCTCAAACATGTCCATCGAGTCGGTGATGCCATCCAACCATCTCATCCTTTGTTGTCCACTTCTCCTCTTGCCTTCAATCTTTCCCTGCATCAGGGTCTTTTCAGATGAGTCAGTTCTTCACATTAGGTGGCTAAAATATTGGAGTTTCAGCTTCAGCATCAGTCCTTCCAATGGATATTCCAGACTGATTTCCTTTAGGATGGACTGGTTGGATCTTCTTGCAGTCCAAGGGACTCTCAAGAGTCTTCTCCAACACCATGGTTCAAAGGCATCAATTCTTTGGCACTCAGCTTTTTTTATAGTCCAACTCTCACATTCATACATGACTACTGGAAAAACATAGTTTTGACTAGACGGATCTTGGTCGGCAAAGTAGTGTCTCTGCTTTTTAATATGCTATCTAAGTTGGTCATAGATTTTCTTCTAAGGAGCAAGGTTTTATTGCAAGTAATATCTTTTATTCCAAGTAATATCATAGCTTTTATTCCAAGTAATAACATCATTAATATTAATAACAATATTAATATTATTAATAGCAACATTAATATCATTTTTTCAAGTAATAACATATTCAGTACAAAAATTTACCGTATCCTTGTAAAACTGAATTATTAGGCTTATGAAATTGACATTTTGATTTAAATCAAAATGATTTAAATGTAAATTTAAAATCTAAGATTTAAAATAAATGTTAAAATAAACATTTTATTTAAAAAATGAACTAGGATTTAGTTATCAATAAATCAAGCACGATTGCTGAATTATGTCAATATTTCAAAACTGGATGTATACCTTGAAAATATTTTATTGTGAAGTCCTCAGTTTGCAAGGATTTCTGGAAAGTCTATTCCTGTTTTTGGACAACTTTATACTTAACTAGAGGCTTCCCTGGTGGCTCATATGATAAAGAATCTGCCTGCAGTGCAGGAGACATGGGTTCAATCCCTGGGTCGGAAAGATCCCTGGAGAAGGAAATGGCTACCTGCTCCAGTGTTCTTGCCTGGAGAATTCCATGAACTGACAAGCCTGATGGACTACAGTCATGGGGTCGCAAAGAGTCAGACATGACTGAGCAACTAACACTTCACATTTCATGCTTAACTAGTTCCAGTAGGATATCTGTAGCATTTTTCTGTTTCTGTGGGGAGATTTAAACTTTTGACATTTTTATTCCCATGTTGGAACTTTTGCTAACTTAACTAGCCCTAGAAGAAATTTGTTCCACTTGCTTTATGAAAATAGTCTCATTCTGAATTGTGTAATATCAATTTGAAAATTACATTATTCATTCATGATGTGGTTAAGAGAGCAGGCTTCAAAGTCAAACTGCTAATGTTTCCATTCCACTTCTACCATTTAATAGTTACTTCATCTTGACCTCTCACAGCTTCTGTTTTTCTCATATGTATATCAGGAATAATGATTAGATAATTAAAATAATACACGTAAACAGCATAGTGGGTGGTGGCAATATATTAGTCAATAAATACTAGCTTGTATTGTTATTATATGTAGTCATCTATCAATTTATTCCCAGCCTACATTTATTGCATTCGGAGTTGAGGCTCTTGGAATTTAGAGATAAAGACTTTGCCCCAGTCATCAATGAACTTACTGTCCAGTTGAAGAGAGAAGTAAATAAATTAATGCAATTCAGTGTCTAAGCAGTAAGACAGAGAGTGTTATGAGCCACCCAACATGGGTGGGATGTGAAGGCCATGATTACTTGGAGGAGGTGATAACTGGACTAAGGTTTAAAGGATGCGTGAGATTTTTAGGGTAGTAAGTAGTAGTGTTGCAAGCAGAGGAAATATGACTGGTGAGTGAAAATATATCTGAATATGATTCATTCATGTAAAAATCTTATCTTAAAGTTTATTGATACTGTTTGTGAAATCAATGTTCTGTTTGTCAACCTGTTTCTCACACTACTACTTTTAACTTGAATCCTATTGGACCATGAGCTTTTTGAACTGGGATGGCTTCTTCATGACTAATATAATGACTGGAACATAGTAGGAGATAATAGGTGTTTACTAAACTGAATGAGGGAATTTAATCTCATGAGGAAAAGTCTTCTGGAAATAAAGCAGAATTTCTAATCCCAAAGAGGATTAGCAAGAGAGAGATTAACTGTAAACATAAGGTGTATTGCAGTGGGAAGGTCACTCAAATTCAGATAGAAAAAGCCAGCAACTCTGTCTTTTTGAGGCAAGGCACTCAAAATACAATTTTAGATGTAGGATAAGTGTAAATACAAGAACAAAAAAGCATTTTAAAAGCATGTTCATCTTTTTCACTTACTTTCTTTTATTAGTATTAACAATTGAGAAATCTATATAGTCTCATAAATATGAGATTGAAAATAAATATGAGATGATAGCATAATTTAAAACATGTAAATGATGTCAAATTTATTGACATTAAAAAGACAGTCACATTTATAAATGACAGCCTAGCAACTTTGCAAACACTTCATTGCAGAACAAAAATACTTCATTACTGAGGAAGTTTTCAGTGTCATTATATTTTCTGAACAGTGCAGAGTCTAAATAGATAAATCTCAAATAAGAAATTAGGAACATTTGTCTGTATTGACTATGAATATCTGAGCAGTAAATTGATCTCCAAAGGAAATTTTTAGACTTTGATTTTCCCACTTCAGAGAATTTGTATTTATCTTTTTATCACTGTGGTGCTAGCTACAAACCCTGTATAATTGTACCAACAACTGAAACAGTATTTTCCACTGTTTTTGTGGCCTTGATGATCATTGTTTCATATCAAATTATGGAAATAAGAGAAATGGTTGGGTAGTTGGTGGCCTGCATTTCCTATGCTGTCATTGTCTATGGCAAATAAGACGATTAAGTCAACCTTCAGTTCAGTTCAGTTCAGTTGCTCAGCTGTGTCCAACTCTGTGACCCCATGGACTGCAGCACATCAGGCCTCCTTGTCCATTACCAACTCCCAGAGTTTACTCAAATTCACGTCCATTGAGTTGGTGATGCCATCCAACCATCTCATCCTCTGTTGTCCCCTTCTCCTCCTGCCTTCAGTCTTTCCCAGCATCAGGGTCTTTTCTTTCTTTTTTTTTTTTTTTTTAAATTTATTTATTTATTTATTTTTAAATTTAACTTTACAATACTCTATTGGGTTTGCCATACATCGACATGAATCCACCACAGGTACACACAAGCTCCCAATCCCGAA